>CM021100.1:912353778-912371168 GCA_007115665.2 Sequoiadendron giganteum | reverse complement strand
GAGAAATTTGTGCATAAAATGTGTGATTAGATATTTTTTAGATTTTGTTTATAATTTCTTCTTTTATAAAAATAAATAAATATAGATTGTCGATAGGGTTTTACTTTTGGTTATCATTATTTGTGATATATGGTCTTTATGTTTATTTGATATTGGAAGTTGCTTATCTATGGGATTACTATCTACAACTCTGTAGTTGTCTTATTAGTTTCTTAAAGGGTGTGTAAAGGATTCGTTAAAGATGGCTTAAATGATCGTTATAACTTATCCCTTGAATGTAATTTTTTATTAAAATAATTCCTAATAGTTTATCTTTAGAAAAATGTAATGATGATTCAAACATTCTTTGAACTTTATTTCTCTAGATCCTTAGTAAAACTTAAAAGATGATTTAAATGTTCTAAAATGTTTATTGGGATATTTAGAAAATGTGCTTAGATAACTTCTTTAGATATTTTAAATGATTTCTTAATGAACGAATAGATAAAATATATTTGATTGTTTATTATTCTTAAGGTTCATTCATTGAAGGTATTCGTGTGTTTAAAGGTGGGTTTTGGATGTTTCCATTTCAATGCTTATTCTTTTGTGTTATCTCAATTTGAGGAGATTTTACTCATTGAGCTTGTGTTGGAGTTTATTTGGAAACTTGTATTCCTTTGGCGTACCCCCGTTTGTGAGTTCTTGGGTAGTCATTTACTTGGGGTTCTAGAGGAGGGGAGATAAAATGTTGCTTTATAATTGGTTTTCATGTTGTTCTTAGTGAATTGTTGTTCGTATGCTCGAGTTGATTTTGTGGGTTTAGCCTTGCACTTGAAGTTGATTTTCTATGAAGTTTTAGCATGAGATGGTGCATGCCTCACTGGATGTATATACTTTTTGTTTTGATATTTTGTGCAAGTTGGCTTACCCCGTTTGTGATTTTAGGTTATTGCTAGAAGGGAGAGTGGCTTCCCACAAGGGTCGAAACCCTAAGTGGTATCTTGGGTAACTCGTGCGGAATTTGAGTAATCAAGTGATAACCTAAAAAATAATTAGGGGGATGGGTAGTATACACACACTAATAAAAGATAATGGATGCCTCTTTCATGGCCCGAGCACTCAACTTGGGATGAGACGAGAAGGCCTAGAATGGAAAATCGACTACCTTGTCTTCTTGAAAGGTGAGTTGATTCCACATGTTTAAGAATGGGGGCTAGGGATCAGTTGAGGTTTCCAAGGTAACCTAGTGCGGGGGCCAGTAACTTATGAAGATCTGCATTGGGTAACCCATGTCGAGCCATGTGATGACACTCTACCCTTAAGAAATCGTGTATATTTTTTGTGTTTCCCCTTGTTTCCTTTGTTCCTCTGGAGGCAGATGCAGTCTTGTGTTTATTGTTGCTCTTGGTGTTGAGTCTTGTTGTCATTGTTCTCTTGACTGTTGTGGTTGAGGGTCTTTCTTGTCAACTCCTAGCATGGGGGGTGGGTCTTCGGACCCACGTGGTCGGGTGGATCGTTCTATGCACCCCATTGGGTTCCCAATCAGTGTTCCTAAAGCACAAAGTTTGTGTTGTTGCAAATGAACTAGAGCTTTTCCATAGTTCAGTTGTACCATGTTCATTTATGTAACTTTCTTGTAATTGATGTATCATCTCCTCTTTGTACTAGGAAGCACTGATGTGCATATGTAATCCTGAAAGGATGTAACTTCATAGTGATGTGATCAATGTAATAAATGGATATTATTGATTTCATCATGTGTTTCATATATAGATGATTCTCTTTATTGTATTATGATTAATTTCTACACATGGTTCACATATTCTTTATCATGGTTTATAACGTAATTTTGGAAATTCATTCGTTATCATATGAGTTTAGGTTTTGTAATGTTGTTTTGTGTACCCTAGAGGATGTAGTTGTTTAATTGATTTGCATGTAATGTTTTTTTTGTTCATCATGTGTAATGTTCTCCTTTTAAAAAAAATTGTGCAAAAATTTGTTAGTTTAGGTAGTCCTTTGGGGTTAGTATGACGAGGCGTGACGCCCTCTCTCCTTCCCTCTCTACTTTCTATCTCCCTAATCCCCCTCTTTACCTACATCTCTATCCACCAATTCCTACCACTCTCTATCTCACCTCTCTCCCTCCCCCCTCATTCCCTCCCTACTTCTCTCTATCTCTCCACCTCTCCTTCCCTCTCTAATTATCTTTATCTCCCCTCTCCCTCTCTCTATATACCTCTCCCTCCATCACTCTCTCTATTTTTTTATCTGTCTCTTTTTTGGCATATGGATTCTAGTGTTGTCATTGATGACAACCTAAGTCATTATTCCGGTCCGTAGATCAAGATTTTTTTATACCGACAGGCAGAGTAAAGAACATAGTACTACCAAAAGAGAGAATGAAGAACATGGTATCCAGTTAGTATGTCAATCTGTATGCTTCACCGGATTATCATTTTGAGTTGTGGATCTCAAGGAATGTTGTTAAGTATCTATATTATCTTATTGTTGAGTTTTGTGATGTCACATTAATCAGTGTATAAGTTAGGAGATCGGACAAGATGATTTTCTGTTTATTTGCTCACGATGGCCGACTTAGTAAAATAAGTGTTGTGGATGATTAAGGCGAAGTTGTTTAAAGGTATTATTTTGTTGGAGTTTTTTTTTTGGGTCCTAGCTATGGTTTGGCCAACTTATGTGGATGTGCATTAAAGATTACTCATGATCTGAGCCAACATTTGAATGATATTTTCTATTCTATTGAAGCCGACTTATAGCGATTGAATTCTTGGTAGCGGATATAAATATGAGATCGGATAATTCATTTTGCATGCGTGAATGCTTGGATGTGAGTTTGATATGTTTTGATGTATGTGTGAATATACAAAGACCAGTTGAGCAAATTTTATTTATATAAAAGAAGATTTTTTTGAAGTGAATTAAGGCAGAGCAGAGCAAAGTGTAGAGTCAGACAAAAGGTCCATAATCTGATCTATGAGCTTCATCGGAACTGAAACTAGGCATTTGTGGATGCTACTTTCTTATTTCAACTCTTTTTTGTAATCCAAATATTGTAAGGCAGTGAGCCTTCCCAATTTTGAGCAGTGAGCTCTAGGTAGTGTGCCTGAATGCATGTGCATTCCCATTTTTCTTCATACTTTTAACAGAGTATAAATTGTGGATTAATCTCCACTGTGGTTTTTCCCCTAATAGGGTTTCCACATAAAAATCTTGGTGTTATGGTGTTTTGATTATTTCCTTCATGTGCTTGCATCTTTACTTCTGTTTAAATGTTGTAAATGGTTTAAGATTTGGATTGTAATTTAAATATTGTTGAACACTGATTCACCCTCCCTCTCAGTGTTCCTTGAGTCCAAAAAATGTTATCAAAGCTAGATTCCTCTATAGAAGTTTAATAGCTTGAGGTGGATCTTGGAATACAATGGACTCTGGTGGTCTTCAACAATAGATTTTGGTGGCACTTGATGATCTTGATTAGTCTAAAGCAGAAGTCATGGAATTAAAAGAAAATTTTCAGGATACTGAAAAATTAATTCAATCATTGAAGGATAAAATCAATGAGTCAAGAGAAAAGAGGAAGGAACTATGTGATCAACTGAAGTAGAAAGAAATTAAATGCTTGGAAGATGTTCACCTGAATCATACCCTAAAAGAAATAATTGGAGAATGTGAAAAGCTTGCTAGGAAGAATGCTACTCTAAAGCTTGAGATGGAATCTATGGTGATGAAGCAAGGAGATTGAAGAAAGGAAGATGAATGAGGAGAATTTGGCCCAGTCCTTAAAAGAAAGATCTATAGAATGCAACAGAGTTAATATTGGATTCATTCAGTTGGAGATTGAACTGCAACAATCCAAAAATAATGAGCAAGAGCTTGAAAGACAAATAGTTATTCTCAGAGATGAACTCACTACTGCAAATGAATACAAGGATAATTTTAGGATCAGTTCTGCTAAGCTTGATGAGATGACTAAAAGACAAAAGAATGAAAATGACAAGCAAGGTCTTGGATATGAGAAGGGAGAAAGCTCCGGATATGAACATAAGGATTCCAAACAAAAAAATCAGATGAACACAGGTAGAAGGTATCCGGTAAGATAACCCAATGCTCAAACATTTACTGGTCACTGCTTTTCCTATAATAAATTTGGTCATATGGCTTCTCAGTGTAGAAGTAAAGTAAATTCAAGCAGCCCATCATTTCCCAGTCAGTGTTTTAGTCGTAATAAGTTTGGTCATAATTCAAACGAATGTAGAAGTATGTCTGTCAGTGTAAGGAATGTTAAATGCTACACCTATGGAAGATTTGGACATATTGCTAATCAATGTAGATCAAGAGGAAATCAATGGAATGAATGGTCTAGACAAAGAAATCCTGTGTGTTACAATTGCAACAGATTTGGTCACATTGCAAGATTCAACAGTAACAAAAACATGAATAAAAGAGGTCTGGTATACAAAAGAAGAATTTCATAGAAAGATGACAAAGGAAAAGGGAAAGAGACTGTGGAAGAAATAAGAGATCAGATGAAGAAAACATGGGTAAGGAAGAGTGAGTCTAATGAAGGAAATAAGGTTGTACTAGAATCTACTTCTAGTAATTCCTTCGGAAATTGATCTTAGGCCGTTGGCCTAGGGGGATTTTTTCAAGAAAATTCTTTGTCCCCCTATTGGTAGTTGGCACCAGAATGCAGTAAATTGTCAGTAGTTGTGCTAATAGTTTAGAAATGTATCAGTGATCACTTGTGCAAAAATTTGAGAAGTAGAAGGTCTGCAGATGAATCCTTATTCTACTGTCTGAGAAATCAGAGTATCTGGGACACCTAGGGTAAAACATTAAATGCGATAAACAGATTAGGTGTGTGAGTTATAAAAGGGTATTTGGAACCCTCATTTGTCACCTTGCATTGAAGAAGAATTGAAGGAGAGCCTCTGCAACAGATTTTGGAAGGAGTAAAGTCAATTCGGTGGTGAATTCATCAGGTATTTCAGTTGTTTGTAGAATTCTCACTTAATTTGGTGCTCAGTAAAAACTTGTTCGATATGAAAAGGAAATTGAAGCAAATCAAAGGAATGGCGAATTTGGATGAATACAACATTAAGAAGATTAGGGATATGAGAAATATGTTGTTGGTCAATGAATTGAAGTGGCTTGAAGGTATGAAATACAATAGTTTGGACATTTGGTGTGAATTTCCATATTTTGATAACGCAAAAGTCGTTAGGCTTATCCTGGACAGATTGAATGATGAAGGAAATTTCTTTCGGAAATGAAATACAAGTACAAGATAATTTTTTGACTCAAGTAGCAGTTGTATTTCTTCAAATTTTGATCCAATTTTTTAATTAGCAAGGGGGGAGATCCAAAATGTTTGTCATTGATGTCAAAGTGGGAGAGATAGCAGTGAAAAATGCCTTATCATTCTAAGGGGGAGTTATGTTTTAAAATTTTGGGAGAGAGCAATATGCAACGTAATCATATTGGTTCCGACCCTTAGTCATTTTTCACTAAGTGGTTCCATCAATGCCAAATGGGGAGATTGTTGGCATATGGATTCTAGTGTTGTCATTGATGGCAACCTAAGTCATTATTCTGGTTTGCAGATCAAGATTTGTTCATACCGGCAGGAAGAGTAAAGAACAAAGTACTACCGAAAGAGAGAATGAAGAACAGGGTATCCGGTTAGTATGTCAATCTGTATGCTTCACCAAATTATCATTTTGAGTTGTGGATCTCAGGGAAGATTGTTAAGTATCTATATTATATTATTATTGAGTTTTGTGATGTCACATTAATCAATGTATAATCGAGGAGATCTGACAAGATGATTTTTTGTTTATTTGCTCATGGTGGCCAACTTAGTAAAATAAGTGTTGTGGATGCATAAGGCGAAGTTGTTTAAAGGTATTTTTGTGTTGGAAATTTTGTTTTGGGTCCTAGTTATGGTTTGGCCGACTTATGTGGATGCACATTATAGATTACTCATGATCTAAGCCGACATTTGAAAGATATTTTATATTCTATTGAAACCTACTTATAGTGATTGAATTCTTGGTAGTGGATATAAATATGAGATCGGATAATTAATTTTGTATGTGTGAATGATTGGATGTGAGTTTGATATGTGTTGATGTATGTGTGAATATCAGAAGACCAGTTGAGCAAATTTTATTTGTGCAGAAGAAGATTTTTGTGAAGCGAATTAAGGCAAAGTGGAGCGAAGTGCAGAGTTAGACAAAAGGTCCAGAATCTGATCTATGAGCTTCACTAAAACTAAAACCAGGCATTTAAGGATGCTAATTTCTCAGTTCAACTCTTTGTTGTAATCCAAATATATTGTAAGGTAGTGATCCTTCTTGATTTTGAGCAGTGAGATCTAGGTAGTGTGCCTGAATGCATGTGCATTCCCCTTTTTCTTCATATTTTTTAAATAGTATAAATTGTGGATTAACCTCCACTGTGGTTTTTCCCCTAACAGGTTTTCCACATAAAAATCTTGGTGTTATGGTGTTATGATTGTTTCCTTCATGTGATTGCATCCTTACTTATGTTTAAATGTTGTAAATGGTTTAAGATCTAGATTGTAATTTAAATATTGTTGAACACTGATTCACCCCCCCTCTTAGTGTTCCTTGAGTCCAACACTCTCTTTCTCTCTCTCACTCTCTCACCTATGTCTCCCTCCCCACCTCTTTCCCTATCTACTCTCTGTTTATCCTCTCTCTCTCTCTCCCCCCTCTTTCTCCCTCACTCTCTCCTCTCTATCTCATCATTCTCTCCCTCTCTCCCTCTCTCCTCTCTATCTCACCCCTCTCTCTCCCTACTTCTCTTTATCTCACCTATCCCTTTTTACCTACCTCTCCCTCCATCACTCCCTAGCACTATCTCTCTATTTATCTCAACCTCACCTCTCTCTCCCTCCATACCTCTCCCCCCCTCTCTCCTTATCTACTCTCTATCTCTCTCATCTCTCTACCTATTCCTCCCTCTCTACTTATGTTCATCACCCTTTCCATCTCTCTACCTACCTCTCCTTCCATCACTCTCTCACTCTCTCATATATGTCTCCCTCTCTACCTCTTTCCCTCTCTCTATCTCCCCCATATTTCTCTCTCTCCTCTCTATCATACCATTCTCTCCCTCCCTCTTACTCTCTCTCTCTCCCCATCGCTCCCTCCCCCCTCTCTCTCTCTCTCTCCCTTTGTCCCTCCCTCTCTTTCTCTATCACTCTCTCCTTCCCTCTCTGCTCTCTATCTCTTATCTCCCTCTCTCGACCCCTTCCTCCCTCCCCCCTCTTTCTCTCCTCCCCTATGAGGGTTAAGGGTGTAAGGTTTAGGGTTGAGGGATAGTGTTCAAGGTTGAGGGTATAAGATTAAGTGTATAGGGTATATGGATTAGGGTTTAGGATATTGGGTATAAGGTTGAGGGTATAGGGTATAGGGATGATGGTTGAGGGTGTAGGGTTTAGGGTTTAAGGTATAGGGTTGAGGGTTAAGGGATAGTGTTCAAGGTTGAGGGTATAGGGTTAAGTGTACATAAGGTCTAGGGATTAGGGTTTAGGATATTGGGTATAGGGTTGAGGGTTTAGGGTACAAGTTTGAATGTAGGGTTTAGGGTTTAAGTATAGGGTTGAGGGATAATGTTCAAGGTTTAGGTTATAAGGTTGAGGGTATAGAGTATATGGATGAGGGTGTAGAGTTTAGGATTTAAGGTATAGTGTTTGGGATTATGGTATGATATTCCCCTTGTGGATATTGTGAATGATTGTACACTGATACTTAGTAATATTTAATATGGACCTAACACTTGATGATAAAATTAATATCATTATATTATAATCGACTAAGTGATAGCTTACACTTAATGAATAGTCATGGTTTAAGTGTGAGATTAGAGATCTCATGCAAAAGGAGAGAATAAAATCCCTCTAACATTGGTAGGTGCACTACAAAGCTTCTGATTCCCAAGAGGGGATATGTAGGCGTGGTCATCATGAACCCTTGAGGTTTAAAGTCTGGGTCTAGAGATGACCCTAAACATAGCAACTTAGCACTTTTGAGTGTAAGCATACAAGAGTGACATTGATTCTCGTCATCGTGATGAAAGAACTTTTGAAATTAGCACTTCAACTTTTGATGATAAATGCTTGGTATGTTAAGTTGGTAGTTGATGTAAATTGATTTTTTCTTTTTTTGTAGCACTCGAGCGGTGAATTTTACAACAAGGATGGGGTGTCATTCTCCTCTTGGTATGTGAGACAAACAATATGGTCGAGAGGCTTCTTAGAAGCCTTCTAAGTATGTCTAATATGTGGTCCTAGGCTTGATGATCAATTGTTTCCACCTCAAGAATTTTTTTTTTCTTATATTAGATTTTATTAATTTATACTTTAAATCCATACATACCAACTAATTACTTTTTGTTCTAAGCTTTCTAAAATATATTTATTTAAAAAAATATTTATTATTATATAATTCAAAATTGTTTATCAACCTAATATTTTGGTCCACTTACAAACGATGAAATTACTTTACTTAATGAAGAGTCCTCTATAAATTCATTCTCAAAGTTACTTCACACAAGAAAATGACATTACACTGGGACAATTTTATTTTGATGGGAAGATCAAGGTAGCATCTAGTACATTTGAATAGGACTTTAATTGCTTTAGTTCATTTTTTCACATTTCAACAGTTGAAATTATTTTTACATTGGCATTCTAAGGCAACCTTGACAAAAGAGTTCAACCCTAAGTAGGGGAGGCAAAAGTTTGAATCCCGAGGGGCCTAGTGGTGAAGATCTAGGGCTAGGCACGTGTCTTCAATAGTCTAAGGTTGTGGTCCCATGAAAGGGGGCTTCCTAAAATATTTCAATGGGTTTTTCGAATTTTATAGGAGAATATTAAAGCAGGCGGTCTCATGAATTTTGAAGTGAAGTTTAAGCTTAAAAATTTAAGCTCTGAAATTTATAGGAACAAGTGATCTATGAATTTTATTATTTTACATATTCAATACAAAAAAGTATATATGTTGATATAAGTGCTAATCTCAATTATGCATATAAATATTTCAAGCTAAAAAACTAAATAGCCACCAAATCAATAGGAAATCGAACATTGGGTTGAGGTTTTGTTAGGGTAAAGTCCCATGGAGGGGGGCTTCCTAAAAAATTGCAGTGGGTACTATTGAGATTTTTTTAGGAATATTTTAAAGCTGGGCGGTCTCATGATTTTAAGGGTAACTGTATGGTCCCATGGGAGGGCTTGGGCTTCTATTTCCATGGTGCAGGAGGTCCCATGAGATAAAATAAATTGTGCTACGAGATCAATTGAAATCTTTTCCAAAAAAATAGGAGCCCCTACCTTTAGGAATGAATATTTCAATTGGTGAAATTGCGGTGGAGATAAAAATTATCCCTATAGGTTAGGAGTTTTCTATGCCACTTGTGACACATCTAAAAACTAAGATTCCCGCCAAAAATTAAAAAAAGAAGAGAAAATGATATTTATCGCTGTATTTTTTCGCGGAATTTTTTATTTCATACTCTGCACAGTAAAAAATAGAGCATCAACGACCCTACATAGCCAAAAGAAGAGCATTGACAACCTTGCATAAACAAGCAAAGAGCATCAGTAGACAAGTGCATTTGTATTTTCAATTTTCAATTTTATCTTATGAAACATTAAATTTTATCGTTGTATTTGTTTAAGTTCCAATCATTTTCTGTATAAATATTGATACCATATGAAAATTTCTTTCGGATATCTCCTCCACTACTTCTATAGCGGAATCGTCTTCATAGTCTTCTAATGGTTGAGGTATTTTTATTTGTTTTTTTTCACATGTTTGTACATTAAAGCACTTGGTCAGCCATAGGTTTGTATATAAAGGAGTTAGACATCACAATTTAGCTTGTTCAGGTCCATTCTGAGTGACCTTGGATGCAGAGCATATATTACTGTTTGATTGTATATTCTCTTCAATCACATGTATTTTTTTCCATCCAAATGTTCAAAAACAAAGTTCTCAATATTAACATCTTCCCAATGGCTAAGGGGGTTTTAAAGTTGCAAAGTTTGAGAATGCTCAAGATAGAAAAAAAATCTTATGTGATCATCTTTTTAGCTAGGAGGACAAATTTGTGTTGATGATTAAACCTTGTCATGTTGATTTTAACCCTTCTTTTGAAACGTTTAATAAGATCCTAATTTGGGTTTGGCTTCCTAATCTCCCCCTCCATTTATGGGATGATCCTCTTTTGGAGGAAGTGGGTGAAGCCCTTGGAGAATTTTTGTTGATTGATGTTGAATCCTTTGATATTTTTCACTCCACCTTTACTCGCATTCTAGTGGAAATGGATATTTGAAAAGGGTTGCCTGCTGAGATATTACTTAAATCTTCGAAGGGCTCTTGGGTTTAATCTTTGGACTATGAAGGGATTCCCTTCAAATGTACCCTAAGATGCTTTAAAATAGGTCATGTGACTACACATTGTGGTTTTGAGAAAAAATCAATGAAGGCTACTTTGTGGAAAGGTGCCTCCCAACAACATTATACGGTTATTAAGAAATCTGAGCAAAATAGGAGTTTTTCTGAGGTGGTCACGTCAGATTCATAGGGTCTAGGGGTTTCCTCTCCGAATATCACAAATGGTGGGGTTGTTGATGTTGTGCAAGATCATGTTGAAACCCCCAAAGAGAGGGTAAATGGTGATTAGGTTGCCATTTCTAGTGATAGCGTTCAGGCTATCAATTCTGGTGGCTCTTCTGATAAAGCCATGCCTACAGGGAGGAATATTGAATAAAGCTCTATGACAATGGCTACAGGCATTCACTTTCCGAATAATGGTGTGCTCGATTGGCATGATAAGGCATCACAAGTGGAAGAGGGTTGAATTACTGTTATGGGCGAGAAAGCTAAATTTTCTAAGCCCTCTTTTGATATGATGCTACACTCCCATAAGAGTAGTTCTAAATGTAAATCTTGATGGTTCTTGTTTGGGGGCTAGTTTTTGGCTGGTTGCAAGTTTCTTCTTGCAACTTTGTTTTTGTTTGTAGGTGTCTTTCTACCTTTGGTTATTTGCACTTTCTTGGTTCATATGATTGAACAACTTCCTGCTTGAAGGTTCCAGATCCATTCAAAATCTATTTGCAAAGGGTTTCGGGTCCCTTCAAAACCTATTTTTACCTTAATCAAAAACATTAGGTTGAAACTCTAACCACCACCTATGGTCCAATGAGAAGCTAGGGTCCATACCAATCCAATTAACTATGTAATCACATAAAACAATAAAGAGATTTATTTTAAGGACTAAAAGATCTAATCTCAAATAAAATATATAGGTACCCTGGCAAGCATGTAAAGCCACGATATCTTGTATGAATCTCACAACAGTTCAACACAACTTGGCAATTAGATATTAGCAACAAGTATTTGAGATGCTTCCTTATTTGATATTTCCTTATGATGTACCCCGTTGATTCTTGAATGTGTGTGATATATGACCCTAAGGTTAATATGCTATCTGAGCCTGTCAAGATCCATGGGCACCTTCTTAGTTTGCGATTATATATGCAAATAGAGATTTGCAATTGTTTGCACTAAATAAAACCAAATAAGGATTAGAAGAGATGGGGAAGAACTCAACTCTTCATCATTGGCAAAGAGAAAATGATAGTTTTATCAACCAAATTAAAACCATTAGTGATTCTAAGAGCATCATCTAGTGAGCAATCTGGGTTGAGGTATTTTGCATCCTATAAAGTTGATGCATAATTTATCTAGCAAAGCAATCCTGATGGATGCCATGACTCATTCCTGCTTAAGCATTATCTGTTGGCATGTGTGTCAATTTTTTTGAATTGTGTGGATAGGATTGTGTATTTAAAAACATTTATTTTAGATCATTCTATTGTCAAAAAACTACTGATAAGTAGCATCTTACATTCATAGGATTATATACATTACAAAGAATCAATCCACTGCTCAATCTCATTTACTCAATTCAACAAATCAACATCCTTCAATCTCAATGTATAATAATTCAATTTCATCAAATCCTCTCAAAGGCCTTATTATCATCATCACACCCAATGGGTGATCTAAAAACTATTTTTAGGGGGATTAGAAAGGAACAAGCTCTATATAAATATTTGACACATTAACTACAATATAGTGGATATTTACTTTCAAGAAGACAACACTCTTTTGTGAAATACTATAGGAGGTATTTTGTCATGTTTTCACAACTCCATTATTTTCTTCATGAGGACTTTATCCCTTTGTACAATGTCAATTCTTATCTTCTCTATAATTTACTTTCATTTCCAATAAATTAAATTTGAAGTGAACATCCCCACCTTTTAAATTTTAAGATTCTTTACATTTTTCATTTTTATAGAATGATCAATATCTTCATCTATAAATTGTCATTGGAGATAAACCAAGATTGTGTACTGTACTACAATATCTTCATCAGATGTAAATGATGTCATCTATTGTATATAATTGGATGAACCGATGCATTTCCATTCCCTTAGAAAAGAACATTTTTCCTAAGATGGTTTAGACTTTGCACTCTTGCTAGAGTCATTAAGTCGAACTTTGTTGATTCTTCAATCATATTACTCATTAGATAAAACCTATACCAACAAAAAATAAAGAAGCTCTCCAACAACTATTGATGACATGTAGTTATCTAATCATAGCATGTAAAATTGGGCCTATATTATGGCTATAAAAAATATTGTTTCTCCCAATTTTAGGGACACTAGGATTAGGTTTTACGAATAGCAATTTTTAAAAATGACAACAAACAATTTACAACATCAAGGAGGGGTAAAAATTTATTAAATCGAGAAAAAGTTACAAAGCAAGGGCATTAAATAGCCCTATCAAGCTCCACCAAGTGATCCAATTGTTGAGACAAATCCGAGGGAAGTTGGCCTCGATCCACCAAATTCCAATCATGAATATTATCATAAGCCCATTTAGCCAGAAAATTAGCAACACCATTCCATTCTCTATGAATATGAGTGAAAGTAATAACTCCAGAGAAACACAAAGAGTGAGAATCTGCTCAACAATCAGAGCCAACTGCTAGCTCACATCATCTAAATGCCGCCTATTCAGTAAGTTCATCACCACCTGGGAGTTAGACTCACATATGATCCTTCGCCAACCCAATTGACTGCCCCACTCCACACCCAATAGAATGGCATGAGCCTCCATTAAATTATTAGTATGAATACCCTTATAAATAGAGAAGATAAACTAAACATCTCCAGAGCTATCTTGACCAACACCACCAATTCCAACATGACCTGGATTTCCATGAGAAGAGCCATCCGAGTTGATTTTGAGGACTCCTTGAGGAGGAGGGGACCATCTTCCCTCCCTATTCACCTTCAGGGTAGGATGTCTACATCGGTTGCGCATGACCTGCCGATGTGGAGGAGGGAGATGAAGACGATTACAACAACTAGCATCATGAGGGTCCACCGACACAGTTAGATCACATTTAGCCGCAATAGTTTCCCCCAAAGAATGCAGAATTTTCCACCATAGGTGGGGGGCCATCAACAACACATCTTGAAAAATCTGCCTATTCCTCTCCAACCATAGGTTCCAGATAATAAAGGATGGACCAAGAGCCCAAGCAGCTTGAAGAAAGGAGGTAGGAGCAGGGGCCCTGCCCCACCATTCCACAAACTCGGCCAACGAGGAAACATGCCAACATCTTGTATTCCACACCCTCCATTAGAAATGCCAAATCTCCCTAGCATAGGAACATTGGAAGAAGAGATGGGAAACACTCTCTTCACAACCACGACACAAAACACACATAGATGGGCCTTGGAAACCATGCTTACACAAATTATCCCAAGTAAGACACCGATTTTGAGCCATTACCCACATGAAGAAGTTGCACTTGGGCCATGACAACTTGTGCCAAACTTGTTTCCACCAAGGGACCTCAATGTCCCCAAACAACTTTCTACCCAACTACTTATAACCAATAGACACAACGTACTTTCCAGACAAATCCGAACCATCCCAAGCCAAGACATCTGGTCCCCTCAAAGAATTACAAGCACGAGAATCCAAAAGCTGGGAAAGTTCATGCCTATCCTCCTCAAACCCTCTAGGTGGCCACTCAGAAGGATGCTTCCAACGAAAAATTACAACCGAACGATAATGTTGTGCCACCTTATATTGATCCACGGTACCCCAACCAGTTGCAATAAAAACATCACAAAGGGGCTAGAGGTGAGGAAAAGAAGAGAGAATAGGAGGGTGACCATCCCAAAAATCTGACCAAAAAAGAGCCTGAGACCCTGAATGATAGATCCAAAAAAGTGCTCCCTTGATCAACTCCGCCCCCACTTTCAAAGTATGCCAAATCAAAGAACCACTCCCTTCTAGAGGATAGCGAGGAACCTCAAAAGAAGACATTTATGGTTGAGAATACAAACCCATAACTGATGTTGATTAGTACACCATCGCTAGTAAAGCTTGGCAACAAGAGATTTACCATTCAAAATAGCAGAGCATAAACCAAGACCACCCTCCTGCTTTGGTCTACACACAAATTCCCACTTAACAAGGCTCCATTTTGAAGACAACAAATTACCACTCCAAAGAAATTGACGTGAAAGAGCATCGAATTCCTTAAGGAAATACATTAGTGCCGCTTGAACAAAACACCTGTATATGGAAGGGCCTGAATAACAAACTTGAGAAGAGTCACTCTAGCAGCAATAGACAACCACCAATGAGTCCAATGAGTAGCCTTCCGCCTTAGCTTATCAAGCAATAGTTGCCAGGAGGACCTGGGTTGGCGACCAACAACAAGAGGGATACCCAAATAGACAAAGGGAAGAGACCCTATCTAAAACCGTAGAATAGCTGCAATCCGTTACTGGATAGCCTGAGGAGTATTAAAGAAGAAGATGGAAGACTTCTGCTCATTGACTTTCTGACCCGAAGCTGCAAGGTAGATATCCAAAGCTTTCCTTAAGGATTCAACCTCCCAAACACGAGCCAAACCCATAAGAGAGGTATCATCCACAAATTGGAAATGATAAAGCGTTGGCAAGCCCATCCCCCACTGCCACCCATGAATCAAGCTTTGTGAAACTCGAGATTTAAGAAGCCGACCCAACCCCTCTGCCACAATAATAAACAAATAAGGAGAGAGAAGGTCTCCTTGACGAAGGCCCCTAGTAGCCCCAAAAAGCTTAGAAGGTTAACCATTCACAATAACTGAAAAAGAGGAAGAGGTCATCACACAATTCAATATCCAGCTCACCCAATCAAAGGAAAAACCAAAGACCAACAAAATCTTCCAAAGAAAACTCCATTTAACTTTGTCGTAAGCTTTGGGCATATCCAACTTGATAAACATAGACCTATCCTTAGAGGCTTCCATGGAATGAATGACTTCAGACACAACTACAACCCCATCCAAAATTTGACGACCCACCACAAAGCCACCTTGCTCCTCAGAAATGATCACAGGAAAACAAGATTTAAGCCTCTCAACAATCAATTTTGTAATAATCTTGTACACTACATTATAGAGCGCAATAGGTCTAAAGAGATCAAGCTTGTTAGCACCTTCCTTCTTAGGAATGAGAACCAGGAAAGTAGCATTTAGGGCACGAAGCATCTGCTTGCTATGAAGAGACTCCCGAACCACCTCCAACAAATCTAGCTTCACAGTATTCCAAAACTCTTGGAAAAATTCAACTGGAAAGCCATCAGGGCCAAGAGCTTTCCCCTTATTCATCCCAAACACAACCTCCTCCACTTCAAACAAAGTCACTAGATGAATAAGAGAAGCATTCAACTCATTAGCGATCAAAGAAGGAATGCCGACAAGGACCATATTCTCATCAACCTCTGCAGGAAGTGAAACCTCAATGAACATATTAGAGTAGAACTAACGAGCCTCCCTAGACAAAGCCTGTTGCGAAGAGATCAAAAGACCCTCAAAATTAATAAGAGAAGAGATAAAACACTTATTCTGACGAGCTTGCATCGAATGATGGAAAAAGGCAGTATTCTTGTCACCCTCTTGAAGCCAATCAATCCTAGCCTTTTGTTTCCAAAAAATCTCCTCATGAAGCTCCCACTCCTCCACCAATTTCAGAGCTTGGGCCTTAACATGCCTAAGAGCCTCCGAGAATCCCCAATCCCAGATCTGGCGAGTAATAACAAGGTGATCCTGTGCTTCTCTTTTCCTGGGCCGAAAATTACCAAAACACGACCTATTCCATCGCTTAAGGTAATACTTGACATATTGCAGCTTCTTAACCAGAGAATACATAGCTATACCATATGCAAGGGTTCCATCCCACCACTACTGAGCAACAAGACACCCAAAGACAAATCTCGTAGCCACATAAGATGGAATTTGAAAGGTGGATTCTTTGGATTCGGAAAAGCTAAAGCCGAAAACTTAATTGGCCAATGATCAGAGCCACAGTAGTCAAGAATCTTGGAGCAACTGACCAAGCTACCTCTAACCCAAGAGCTAGAGACAAGGAAACGATCCAACTGCTAAGAAATCGCTTTAGGCCCACTTTGTCTATTATTCCAAGTGAATATTCCATTAGAGGGTTTAAAATGAACCAAAGCAAGAGAGTCCACATTAGTCCGAAACAGATATGAGGCAGGACCAAGTCTAGGGAACCCACCTCTTTTCTCCTCCAAGCTTAGCACTGAATTGAAATCACCAACTAAGATACAAGGCAAAAAGGGTGCACAAGACCGAACATACCTAATATGAGCCCAAAGCTGGATTTTACCACAAATGTCAATTAGAGCATAAACATTACTAACCAAAATATTCTCACCAGATTCCAAAACTAAAGCCACCATAGAAATAGCAGACTGGCTTGAAATCCACCAACGAGGAACAACCTTACGAGGATCCCAGAAAAGAGCCAAACCTCTAAAGGTTCCCCTAGAGCCAATACACTGGCACTAGTCAAAAAACCGAATACGAGGAGCATGTTGCAACATGAGGTCTACCTGAAGCTTGGTCTCCTGAACACAAAAGATATTTGGAGAATGAACAACAATCAAATCTTGAACAGCCTTTTGACGGGTGGTACTATTCAACCCCCTTGCATTCCATTAAAGAATAATCATGAGGAAGGTTGAGAGAAGTGGGCCTCAAGGGTCTTAGCAAAACCAGAATCCACCAACAAATCCCCAGTAGATTTAAGCTTGTTTGCATCCTTCTTACGACCAACTTTTGAGGAATTTTCAAAATACCCCTTCTTGAGAGGGCGTTGTAACAACCCCAAAGCAAGAGACGATCCCTGACCTTTAGCTGAAGAGAACACTGCCTTAGCTAAATCTACTAAAACAATATCA
>CM021100.1:912204477-912353678 GCA_007115665.2 Sequoiadendron giganteum | reverse complement strand
TGTTGTGGATGCATAAGGCGAAGTTGTTTAAAGGTATTTTTGTGTTGGAAATTTTGTTTTGGGTCCTAGTTATGGTTTGGCCGACTTATGTGGATGCACATTATAGATTACTCATGATCTAAGCCGACATTTGAAAGATATTTTATATTCTATTGAAACCTACTTATAGTGATTGAATTCTTGGTAGTGGATATAAATATGAGATCGGATAATTAATTTTGTATGTGTGAATGATTGGATGTGAGTTTGATATGTGTTGATGTATGTGTGAATATCAGAAGACCAGTTGAGCAAATTTTATTTGTGCAGAAGAAGATTTTTGTGAAGCGAATTAAGGCAAAGTGGAGCGAAGTGCAGAGTTAGACAAAAGGTCCAGAATCTGATCTATGAGCTTCACTAAAACTAAAACCAGGCATTTAAGGATGCTAATTTCTCAGTTCAACTCTTTGTTGTAATCCAAATATATTGTAAGGTAGTGATCCTTCTTGATTTTGAGCAGTGAGATCTAGGTAGTGTGCCTGAATGCATGTGCATTCCCCTTTTTCTTCATATTTTTTAAATAGTATAAATTGTGGATTAACCTCCACTGTGGTTTTTCCCCTAACAGGTTTTCCACATAAAAATCTTGGTGTTATGGTGTTATGATTGTTTCCTTCATGTGATTGCATCCTTACTTATGTTTAAATGTTGTAAATGGTTTAAGATCTAGATTGTAATTTAAATATTGTTGAACACTGATTCACCCCCCCTCTTAGTGTTCCTTGAGTCCAACACTCTCTTTCTCTCTCTCACTCTCTCACCTATGTCTCCCTCCCCACCTCTTTCCCTATCTACTCTCTGTTTATCCTCTCTCTCTCTCTCCCCCCTCTTTCTCCCTCACTCTCTCCTCTCTATCTCATCATTCTCTCCCTCTCTCCCTCTCTCCTCTCTATCTCACCCCTCTCTCTCCCTACTTCTCTTTATCTCACCTATCCCTTTTTACCTACCTCTCCCTCCATCACTCCCTAGCACTATCTCTCTATTTATCTCAACCTCACCTCTCTCTCCCTCCATACCTCTCCCCCCCTCTCTCCTTATCTACTCTCTATCTCTCTCATCTCTCTACCTATTCCTCCCTCTCTACTTATGTTCATCACCCTTTCCATCTCTCTACCTACCTCTCCTTCCATCACTCTCTCACTCTCTCATATATGTCTCCCTCTCTACCTCTTTCCCTCTCTCTATCTCCCCCATATTTCTCTCTCTCCTCTCTATCATACCATTCTCTCCCTCCCTCTTACTCTCTCTCTCTCCCCATCGCTCCCTCCCCCCTCTCTCTCTCTCTCTCCCTTTGTCCCTCCCTCTCTTTCTCTATCACTCTCTCCTTCCCTCTCTGCTCTCTATCTCTTATCTCCCTCTCTCGACCCCTTCCTCCCTCCCCCCTCTTTCTCTCCTCCCCTATGAGGGTTAAGGGTGTAAGGTTTAGGGTTGAGGGATAGTGTTCAAGGTTGAGGGTATAAGATTAAGTGTATAGGGTATATGGATTAGGGTTTAGGATATTGGGTATAAGGTTGAGGGTATAGGGTATAGGGATGATGGTTGAGGGTGTAGGGTTTAGGGTTTAAGGTATAGGGTTGAGGGTTAAGGGATAGTGTTCAAGGTTGAGGGTATAGGGTTAAGTGTACATAAGGTCTAGGGATTAGGGTTTAGGATATTGGGTATAGGGTTGAGGGTTTAGGGTACAAGTTTGAATGTAGGGTTTAGGGTTTAAGTATAGGGTTGAGGGATAATGTTCAAGGTTTAGGTTATAAGGTTGAGGGTATAGAGTATATGGATGAGGGTGTAGAGTTTAGGATTTAAGGTATAGTGTTTGGGATTATGGTATGATATTCCCCTTGTGGATATTGTGAATGATTGTACACTGATACTTAGTAATATTTAATATGGACCTAACACTTGATGATAAAATTAATATCATTATATTATAATCGACTAAGTGATAGCTTACACTTAATGAATAGTCATGGTTTAAGTGTGAGATTAGAGATCTCATGCAAAAGGAGAGAATAAAATCCCTCTAACATTGGTAGGTGCACTACAAAGCTTCTGATTCCCAAGAGGGGATATGTAGGCGTGGTCATCATGAACCCTTGAGGTTTAAAGTCTGGGTCTAGAGATGACCCTAAACATAGCAACTTAGCACTTTTGAGTGTAAGCATACAAGAGTGACATTGATTCTCGTCATCGTGATGAAAGAACTTTTGAAATTAGCACTTCAACTTTTGATGATAAATGCTTGGTATGTTAAGTTGGTAGTTGATGTAAATTGATTTTTTCTTTTTTTGTAGCACTCGAGCGGTGAATTTTACAACAAGGATGGGGTGTCATTCTCCTCTTGGTATGTGAGACAAACAATATGGTCGAGAGGCTTCTTAGAAGCCTTCTAAGTATGTCTAATATGTGGTCCTAGGCTTGATGATCAATTGTTTCCACCTCAAGAATTTTTTTTTTCTTATATTAGATTTTATTAATTTATACTTTAAATCCATACATACCAACTAATTACTTTTTGTTCTAAGCTTTCTAAAATATATTTATTTAAAAAAATATTTATTATTATATAATTCAAAATTGTTTATCAACCTAATATTTTGGTCCACTTACAAACGATGAAATTACTTTACTTAATGAAGAGTCCTCTATAAATTCATTCTCAAAGTTACTTCACACAAGAAAATGACATTACACTGGGACAATTTTATTTTGATGGGAAGATCAAGGTAGCATCTAGTACATTTGAATAGGACTTTAATTGCTTTAGTTCATTTTTTCACATTTCAACAGTTGAAATTATTTTTACATTGGCATTCTAAGGCAACCTTGACAAAAGAGTTCAACCCTAAGTAGGGGAGGCAAAAGTTTGAATCCCGAGGGGCCTAGTGGTGAAGATCTAGGGCTAGGCACGTGTCTTCAATAGTCTAAGGTTGTGGTCCCATGAAAGGGGGCTTCCTAAAATATTTCAATGGGTTTTTCGAATTTTATAGGAGAATATTAAAGCAGGCGGTCTCATGAATTTTGAAGTGAAGTTTAAGCTTAAAAATTTAAGCTCTGAAATTTATAGGAACAAGTGATCTATGAATTTTATTATTTTACATATTCAATACAAAAAAGTATATATGTTGATATAAGTGCTAATCTCAATTATGCATATAAATATTTCAAGCTAAAAAACTAAATAGCCACCAAATCAATAGGAAATCGAACATTGGGTTGAGGTTTTGTTAGGGTAAAGTCCCATGGAGGGGGGCTTCCTAAAAAATTGCAGTGGGTACTATTGAGATTTTTTTAGGAATATTTTAAAGCTGGGCGGTCTCATGATTTTAAGGGTAACTGTATGGTCCCATGGGAGGGCTTGGGCTTCTATTTCCATGGTGCAGGAGGTCCCATGAGATAAAATAAATTGTGCTACGAGATCAATTGAAATCTTTTCCAAAAAAATAGGAGCCCCTACCTTTAGGAATGAATATTTCAATTGGTGAAATTGCGGTGGAGATAAAAATTATCCCTATAGGTTAGGAGTTTTCTATGCCACTTGTGACACATCTAAAAACTAAGATTCCCGCCAAAAATTAAAAAAAGAAGAGAAAATGATATTTATCGCTGTATTTTTTCGCGGAATTTTTTATTTCATACTCTGCACAGTAAAAAATAGAGCATCAACGACCCTACATAGCCAAAAGAAGAGCATTGACAACCTTGCATAAACAAGCAAAGAGCATCAGTAGACAAGTGCATTTGTATTTTCAATTTTCAATTTTATCTTATGAAACATTAAATTTTATCGTTGTATTTGTTTAAGTTCCAATCATTTTCTGTATAAATATTGATACCATATGAAAATTTCTTTCGGATATCTCCTCCACTACTTCTATAGCGGAATCGTCTTCATAGTCTTCTAATGGTTGAGGTATTTTTATTTGTTTTTTTTCACATGTTTGTACATTAAAGCACTTGGTCAGCCATAGGTTTGTATATAAAGGAGTTAGACATCACAATTTAGCTTGTTCAGGTCCATTCTGAGTGACCTTGGATGCAGAGCATATATTACTGTTTGATTGTATATTCTCTTCAATCACATGTATTTTTTTCCATCCAAATGTTCAAAAACAAAGTTCTCAATATTAACATCTTCCCAATGGCTAAGGGGGTTTTAAAGTTGCAAAGTTTGAGAATGCTCAAGATAGAAAAAAAATCTTATGTGATCATCTTTTTAGCTAGGAGGACAAATTTGTGTTGATGATTAAACCTTGTCATGTTGATTTTAACCCTTCTTTTGAAACGTTTAATAAGATCCTAATTTGGGTTTGGCTTCCTAATCTCCCCCTCCATTTATGGGATGATCCTCTTTTGGAGGAAGTGGGTGAAGCCCTTGGAGAATTTTTGTTGATTGATGTTGAATCCTTTGATATTTTTCACTCCACCTTTACTCGCATTCTAGTGGAAATGGATATTTGAAAAGGGTTGCCTGCTGAGATATTACTTAAATCTTCGAAGGGCTCTTGGGTTTAATCTTTGGACTATGAAGGGATTCCCTTCAAATGTACCCTAAGATGCTTTAAAATAGGTCATGTGACTACACATTGTGGTTTTGAGAAAAAATCAATGAAGGCTACTTTGTGGAAAGGTGCCTCCCAACAACATTATACGGTTATTAAGAAATCTGAGCAAAATAGGAGTTTTTCTGAGGTGGTCACGTCAGATTCATAGGGTCTAGGGGTTTCCTCTCCGAATATCACAAATGGTGGGGTTGTTGATGTTGTGCAAGATCATGTTGAAACCCCCAAAGAGAGGGTAAATGGTGATTAGGTTGCCATTTCTAGTGATAGCGTTCAGGCTATCAATTCTGGTGGCTCTTCTGATAAAGCCATGCCTACAGGGAGGAATATTGAATAAAGCTCTATGACAATGGCTACAGGCATTCACTTTCCGAATAATGGTGTGCTCGATTGGCATGATAAGGCATCACAAGTGGAAGAGGGTTGAATTACTGTTATGGGCGAGAAAGCTAAATTTTCTAAGCCCTCTTTTGATATGATGCTACACTCCCATAAGAGTAGTTCTAAATGTAAATCTTGATGGTTCTTGTTTGGGGGCTAGTTTTTGGCTGGTTGCAAGTTTCTTCTTGCAACTTTGTTTTTGTTTGTAGGTGTCTTTCTACCTTTGGTTATTTGCACTTTCTTGGTTCATATGATTGAACAACTTCCTGCTTGAAGGTTCCAGATCCATTCAAAATCTATTTGCAAAGGGTTTCGGGTCCCTTCAAAACCTATTTTTACCTTAATCAAAAACATTAGGTTGAAACTCTAACCACCACCTATGGTCCAATGAGAAGCTAGGGTCCATACCAATCCAATTAACTATGTAATCACATAAAACAATAAAGAGATTTATTTTAAGGACTAAAAGATCTAATCTCAAATAAAATATATAGGTACCCTGGCAAGCATGTAAAGCCACGATATCTTGTATGAATCTCACAACAGTTCAACACAACTTGGCAATTAGATATTAGCAACAAGTATTTGAGATGCTTCCTTATTTGATATTTCCTTATGATGTACCCCGTTGATTCTTGAATGTGTGTGATATATGACCCTAAGGTTAATATGCTATCTGAGCCTGTCAAGATCCATGGGCACCTTCTTAGTTTGCGATTATATATGCAAATAGAGATTTGCAATTGTTTGCACTAAATAAAACCAAATAAGGATTAGAAGAGATGGGGAAGAACTCAACTCTTCATCATTGGCAAAGAGAAAATGATAGTTTTATCAACCAAATTAAAACCATTAGTGATTCTAAGAGCATCATCTAGTGAGCAATCTGGGTTGAGGTATTTTGCATCCTATAAAGTTGATGCATAATTTATCTAGCAAAGCAATCCTGATGGATGCCATGACTCATTCCTGCTTAAGCATTATCTGTTGGCATGTGTGTCAATTTTTTTGAATTGTGTGGATAGGATTGTGTATTTAAAAACATTTATTTTAGATCATTCTATTGTCAAAAAACTACTGATAAGTAGCATCTTACATTCATAGGATTATATACATTACAAAGAATCAATCCACTGCTCAATCTCATTTACTCAATTCAACAAATCAACATCCTTCAATCTCAATGTATAATAATTCAATTTCATCAAATCCTCTCAAAGGCCTTATTATCATCATCACACCCAATGGGTGATCTAAAAACTATTTTTAGGGGGATTAGAAAGGAACAAGCTCTATATAAATATTTGACACATTAACTACAATATAGTGGATATTTACTTTCAAGAAGACAACACTCTTTTGTGAAATACTATAGGAGGTATTTTGTCATGTTTTCACAACTCCATTATTTTCTTCATGAGGACTTTATCCCTTTGTACAATGTCAATTCTTATCTTCTCTATAATTTACTTTCATTTCCAATAAATTAAATTTGAAGTGAACATCCCCACCTTTTAAATTTTAAGATTCTTTACATTTTTCATTTTTATAGAATGATCAATATCTTCATCTATAAATTGTCATTGGAGATAAACCAAGATTGTGTACTGTACTACAATATCTTCATCAGATGTAAATGATGTCATCTATTGTATATAATTGGATGAACCGATGCATTTCCATTCCCTTAGAAAAGAACATTTTTCCTAAGATGGTTTAGACTTTGCACTCTTGCTAGAGTCATTAAGTCGAACTTTGTTGATTCTTCAATCATATTACTCATTAGATAAAACCTATACCAACAAAAAATAAAGAAGCTCTCCAACAACTATTGATGACATGTAGTTATCTAATCATAGCATGTAAAATTGGGCCTATATTATGGCTATAAAAAATATTGTTTCTCCCAATTTTAGGGACACTAGGATTAGGTTTTACGAATAGCAATTTTTAAAAATGACAACAAACAATTTACAACATCAAGGAGGGGTAAAAATTTATTAAATCGAGAAAAAGTTACAAAGCAAGGGCATTAAATAGCCCTATCAAGCTCCACCAAGTGATCCAATTGTTGAGACAAATCCGAGGGAAGTTGGCCTCGATCCACCAAATTCCAATCATGAATATTATCATAAGCCCATTTAGCCAGAAAATTAGCAACACCATTCCATTCTCTATGAATATGAGTGAAAGTAATAACTCCAGAGAAACACAAAGAGTGAGAATCTGCTCAACAATCAGAGCCAACTGCTAGCTCACATCATCTAAATGCCGCCTATTCAGTAAGTTCATCACCACCTGGGAGTTAGACTCACATATGATCCTTCGCCAACCCAATTGACTGCCCCACTCCACACCCAATAGAATGGCATGAGCCTCCATTAAATTATTAGTATGAATACCCTTATAAATAGAGAAGATAAACTAAACATCTCCAGAGCTATCTTGACCAACACCACCAATTCCAACATGACCTGGATTTCCATGAGAAGAGCCATCCGAGTTGATTTTGAGGACTCCTTGAGGAGGAGGGGACCATCTTCCCTCCCTATTCACCTTCAGGGTAGGATGTCTACATCGGTTGCGCATGACCTGCCGATGTGGAGGAGGGAGATGAAGACGATTACAACAACTAGCATCATGAGGGTCCACCGACACAGTTAGATCACATTTAGCCGCAATAGTTTCCCCCAAAGAATGCAGAATTTTCCACCATAGGTGGGGGGCCATCAACAACACATCTTGAAAAATCTGCCTATTCCTCTCCAACCATAGGTTCCAGATAATAAAGGATGGACCAAGAGCCCAAGCAGCTTGAAGAAAGGAGGTAGGAGCAGGGGCCCTGCCCCACCATTCCACAAACTCGGCCAACGAGGAAACATGCCAACATCTTGTATTCCACACCCTCCATTAGAAATGCCAAATCTCCCTAGCATAGGAACATTGGAAGAAGAGATGGGAAACACTCTCTTCACAACCACGACACAAAACACACATAGATGGGCCTTGGAAACCATGCTTACACAAATTATCCCAAGTAAGACACCGATTTTGAGCCATTACCCACATGAAGAAGTTGCACTTGGGCCATGACAACTTGTGCCAAACTTGTTTCCACCAAGGGACCTCAATGTCCCCAAACAACTTTCTACCCAACTACTTATAACCAATAGACACAACGTACTTTCCAGACAAATCCGAACCATCCCAAGCCAAGACATCTGGTCCCCTCAAAGAATTACAAGCACGAGAATCCAAAAGCTGGGAAAGTTCATGCCTATCCTCCTCAAACCCTCTAGGTGGCCACTCAGAAGGATGCTTCCAACGAAAAATTACAACCGAACGATAATGTTGTGCCACCTTATATTGATCCACGGTACCCCAACCAGTTGCAATAAAAACATCACAAAGGGGCTAGAGGTGAGGAAAAGAAGAGAGAATAGGAGGGTGACCATCCCAAAAATCTGACCAAAAAAGAGCCTGAGACCCTGAATGATAGATCCAAAAAAGTGCTCCCTTGATCAACTCCGCCCCCACTTTCAAAGTATGCCAAATCAAAGAACCACTCCCTTCTAGAGGATAGCGAGGAACCTCAAAAGAAGACATTTATGGTTGAGAATACAAACCCATAACTGATGTTGATTAGTACACCATCGCTAGTAAAGCTTGGCAACAAGAGATTTACCATTCAAAATAGCAGAGCATAAACCAAGACCACCCTCCTGCTTTGGTCTACACACAAATTCCCACTTAACAAGGCTCCATTTTGAAGACAACAAATTACCACTCCAAAGAAATTGACGTGAAAGAGCATCGAATTCCTTAAGGAAATACATTAGTGCCGCTTGAACAAAACACCTGTATATGGAAGGGCCTGAATAACAAACTTGAGAAGAGTCACTCTAGCAGCAATAGACAACCACCAATGAGTCCAATGAGTAGCCTTCCGCCTTAGCTTATCAAGCAATAGTTGCCAGGAGGACCTGGGTTGGCGACCAACAACAAGAGGGATACCCAAATAGACAAAGGGAAGAGACCCTATCTAAAACCGTAGAATAGCTGCAATCCGTTACTGGATAGCCTGAGGAGTATTAAAGAAGAAGATGGAAGACTTCTGCTCATTGACTTTCTGACCCGAAGCTGCAAGGTAGATATCCAAAGCTTTCCTTAAGGATTCAACCTCCCAAACACGAGCCAAACCCATAAGAGAGGTATCATCCACAAATTGGAAATGATAAAGCGTTGGCAAGCCCATCCCCCACTGCCACCCATGAATCAAGCTTTGTGAAACTCGAGATTTAAGAAGCCGACCCAACCCCTCTGCCACAATAATAAACAAATAAGGAGAGAGAAGGTCTCCTTGACGAAGGCCCCTAGTAGCCCCAAAAAGCTTAGAAGGTTAACCATTCACAATAACTGAAAAAGAGGAAGAGGTCATCACACAATTCAATATCCAGCTCACCCAATCAAAGGAAAAACCAAAGACCAACAAAATCTTCCAAAGAAAACTCCATTTAACTTTGTCGTAAGCTTTGGGCATATCCAACTTGATAAACATAGACCTATCCTTAGAGGCTTCCATGGAATGAATGACTTCAGACACAACTACAACCCCATCCAAAATTTGACGACCCACCACAAAGCCACCTTGCTCCTCAGAAATGATCACAGGAAAACAAGATTTAAGCCTCTCAACAATCAATTTTGTAATAATCTTGTACACTACATTATAGAGCGCAATAGGTCTAAAGAGATCAAGCTTGTTAGCACCTTCCTTCTTAGGAATGAGAACCAGGAAAGTAGCATTTAGGGCACGAAGCATCTGCTTGCTATGAAGAGACTCCCGAACCACCTCCAACAAATCTAGCTTCACAGTATTCCAAAACTCTTGGAAAAATTCAACTGGAAAGCCATCAGGGCCAAGAGCTTTCCCCTTATTCATCCCAAACACAACCTCCTCCACTTCAAACAAAGTCACTAGATGAATAAGAGAAGCATTCAACTCATTAGCGATCAAAGAAGGAATGCCGACAAGGACCATATTCTCATCAACCTCTGCAGGAAGTGAAACCTCAATGAACATATTAGAGTAGAACTAACGAGCCTCCCTAGACAAAGCCTGTTGCGAAGAGATCAAAAGACCCTCAAAATTAATAAGAGAAGAGATAAAACACTTATTCTGACGAGCTTGCATCGAATGATGGAAAAAGGCAGTATTCTTGTCACCCTCTTGAAGCCAATCAATCCTAGCCTTTTGTTTCCAAAAAATCTCCTCATGAAGCTCCCACTCCTCCACCAATTTCAGAGCTTGGGCCTTAACATGCCTAAGAGCCTCCGAGAATCCCCAATCCCAGATCTGGCGAGTAATAACAAGGTGATCCTGTGCTTCTCTTTTCCTGGGCCGAAAATTACCAAAACACGACCTATTCCATCGCTTAAGGTAATACTTGACATATTGCAGCTTCTTAACCAGAGAATACATAGCTATACCATATGCAAGGGTTCCATCCCACCACTACTGAGCAACAAGACACCCAAAGACAAATCTCGTAGCCACATAAGATGGAATTTGAAAGGTGGATTCTTTGGATTCGGAAAAGCTAAAGCCGAAAACTTAATTGGCCAATGATCAGAGCCACAGTAGTCAAGAATCTTGGAGCAACTGACCAAGCTACCTCTAACCCAAGAGCTAGAGACAAGGAAACGATCCAACTGCTAAGAAATCGCTTTAGGCCCACTTTGTCTATTATTCCAAGTGAATATTCCATTAGAGGGTTTAAAATGAACCAAAGCAAGAGAGTCC
Organism: Sequoiadendron giganteum; assembly: GCA_007115665.2. Classification (NCBI taxonomy): domain Eukaryota; kingdom Viridiplantae; phylum Streptophyta; class Pinopsida; order Cupressales; family Cupressaceae; genus Sequoiadendron; species Sequoiadendron giganteum. Next base: position 912,342,899 of record CM021100.1, on the reverse strand, counting down.
ACATTAGTCCGAAACAGATATGAGGCAGGACCAAGTCTAGGGAACCCACCTCTTTTCTCCTCCAAGCTTAGCACTGAATTGAAATCACCAACTAAGATACAAGGCAAAAAGGGTGCACAAGACCGAACATACCTAATATGAGCCCAAAGCTGGATTTTACCACAAATGTCAATTAGAGCATAAACATTACTAACCAAAATATTCTCACCAGATTCCAAAACTAAAGCCACCATAGAAATAGCAGACTGGCTTGAAATCCACCAACGAGGAACAACCTTACGAGGATCCCAGAAAAGAGCCAAACCTCTAAAGGTTCCCCTAGAGCCAATACACTGGCACTAGTCAAAAAACCGAATACGAGGAGCATGTTGCAACATGAGGTCTACCTGAAGCTTGGTCTCCTGAACACAAAAGATATTTGGAGAATGAACAACAATCAAATCTTGAACAGCCTTTTGACGGGTGGTACTATTCAACCCCCTTGCATTCCATTAAAGAATAATCATGAGGAAGGTTGAGAGAAGTGGGCCTCAAGGGTCTTAGCAAAACCAGAATCCACCAACAAATCCCCAGTAGATTTAAGCTTGTTTGCATCCTTCTTACGACCAACTTTTGAGGAATTTTCAAAATACCCCTTCTTGAGAGGGCGTTGTAACAACCCCAAAGCAAGAGACGATCCCTGACCTTTAGCTGAAGAGAACACTGCCTTAGCTAAATCTACTAAAACAATATCATCATGCACATTTGTAGAGGCCCCAAGAGGTTCAAAACTTCCCTTCTCCAAAGCCGGAGAAATATTCTAAATAACAATTGCCTATTCGAGCCCTGTATCCAACCCTACATCCATACCAGTGACCCCAAAAAAAATCTCAACAGGAATCCCTTCCTCCAAAGCCTGATTATCCAAAACCCCAAACCGATTGAAACCCTGATCACTCTGTCTGTCCTTATAGGCCCACTTCTGAACCCTCCCTTTAGCTCTCTGCTTAACAGGAATAAAGCCATCCTTATCAGGCCCACCCTCAACCATAGGTGCCTTGCCTTTATCCCCCTTCTTCGCCGAAGGCCCAAAAGAAGGAGAAGAAGAAGCCCTTGCCGCTTTGATGCCTAAGGACATTGGCACTGAAAGTGTCCATACTCGTGACAAAAGCAACAACGAAAAGGAAGGGACTCATAATATAACGGTTGAATCGACGAGACAAATCCAATACAGATTTCCAAAGAATCCGACAAAGGGTTATTTAAATCAATTTCAATACAAATGCGAGCATAAGAGAATACCTTTTTATCCAAAGTATTCTGAGCAATGGCATCCAAATTTCCCAACAAAGCAGAAATCCAGTGCAGAATATCCTCCCTCCAAAACTCCAACGACAACCAAGGTAGACAAACCCAAACAAGAACTCGTGTAGGTAGATCCTCATCCGCATTAAAACTTCCATGCCAGGGCTTAATGAACAAGCCAACATGATTATAAAAATACAGCCCTCCCTCAAAAACATGATTACAATCTTAAATACAAGAAAAGTCAACCATGAAATAGTCATTCGCAACCACCAAAAGATTGAAATCACCTTCCACTTGCCAGGTCCAACGGATCCAAGACTCTAACGCCAAGAGAGGGACACGAATACCCAAGAACTTACATATCAGAACATGTTGGCTCCAATAAGCTATGTCCTCCTAAACCGATTCGGAAGAAATAACCAAAATAGGGCGATCTTGACTCCGCGGCAAACACTCGTTCACTTTCTTGAGCTTAGAGCTCTCACCCACAAAAGACGAATCCTTCTTTTGTGTATGCATGACTTCCGAAAAAGTCTGAGATGGCTTTGGCCCAACGATCACCAGGCTTTTGGAAGCCTCTACCATATCCCCACACCGAATCCCTACACCCAACCTACACCGAACCTACACCGCTTCCACCAGCAGAAAAGCACAAAAAATTGCTACCACCTTATCGCTGCCCACACAAACACAACACCGCAGGCCCCACACACCAATACCAAGCAGAGATCAAAAAAAAAAAAAAAACCCACACGTAGCATTCATAGGAAACCCAAAAATCAAAAGAAAGGGAAATCCACACACAAGCAACACCAAACAAAGATTCTCGCCCCTGAGCACACAAGAACACCCACCCTCACACAGCTCCCAGATACACCAACACGAAGCACATGCAGGAAGCTGGTGAGAAATGCAAGCTCGGCCTCAATGGCTAGAGAAGCACGCCTGCGGAGCAGCGAACCCCCATGAGTTAATCGAAATTTTTATCAGAACAACAAACAATTTAAATAAATAAAAATAGTTGAAAATTTTAAAACGTGATAGTAGGGATGATATTATATTTTAATTAAAAAATATATATATAGTTTATAAGAATTTTTACCATTTAAAAAAAATTATGTATCAAATTAAAAAGAAATTCGCTCCAAGTCTCTAAATGGACCCCAAAAAAACATTCTGTAGAACAGAGGTAAAATTTGTACAAAAAATGTTTAACTAAAGGTCTTTGATGTTCAAAAATGGAAAATGGAAAAAAGAAAAAGAAAAGACCAATGAGATTTCACTGTGAGCAAAGCAAGGGAAAAAATGTGGTAAATTTATAAACAAAAACTTCTTGCTGCATTTGTTGAAAAATACACTTAGCATTTTCTGTTCATTTTTCTTTTATCTATTGTTTAAACTTAAAGGATAAAATAGTTTTAAAAACAATGTTAAGATGATATTACAGTGATGCAATTTTAAAGAGTAAAGATACAGTTTATATATGAAACTTTATTACCTTGTTATATCAGGTCTGCAGGTCAGTCACAGAGTCTCTGCTCTACACAAAGACCTGCTCTATATTCTCCAAATTGCTGGAAGTCACTGAGACTACCTCTTGCACTTAAATGAGATTGTATTCAATAACCAACATTGACCCTTAACCTTGACCCTTAACCTTTTACTGTATTGTTCTTTATGTCCTTAAACTGTCTTCAACATCTTGTGCATTTCACTCCAGCTTATTGCTCAGTCCGTGACTTTTTCGGATGGACATCCTTGAGGCCAAACGAACATGTTAGAAGTTCCTGAGTTTTGTCAGCTGCACTTTGCACAACTTGTGAATCCCATACTTTTCTTACCTTGGGTCCAATGCTTGATTATTTTCATAATGAGAGTCTTTTTTCTTTCTATTTAAGGTACTGTTAGATTAGCATTCTCATAGTCTTAGAGGGCAAACATCCATAGATTTGTTTTATTAAATTCACCAAGTGTAGGTGGTATACGATCAAAGACATCAATATTGTAAGATTAACTAATTAGGAGACACATGTTATGCTTCCAATTGACTGACCTTACAAGGCTTCCCAAATGTCTTTGTAAAGATGCTTGATTCAATATTTGAGTAACAAGAGTCATGGCATTTGTGTATTTAAGTGATCCAAAAATCAACCCGAGAGATGGAAGTGAGTTTCTTTTCTTGTCAGTAAGGGATAGGAAGCAGTGCTTAAAGAAATCTCTACCCCATTCTCCAACTGGACATCTCTCTTGATGCTTTTTTTCTCATACCTGCAGACTTTACACCTTAATTCACACATTTCTCCACTTAAAATTTCTCAGTGATATAAGGCTCTCAATGGAAAGAGGATACTCAAGTATGAATTTTGAGGGACTTAAATTTGTGTCAAAATGACTCAGATCTAGTCTCTAAGACCTACACAGATATTCGTCTGTATTCATTAAGAGGATGTGATGCAATTCTTGGTTGTGATTGCTGTTAGTGGTGGGTGTAGTGATTTTTGGTCTTTCATTTTTAGTTTCACAGTTTTAGTTTTTGGTGGTAATTTTTTATGAGGAGAGCAATCTGAGAAATAATCCAGTTGGATGTATTAGAGATGGGACTGTTTTGGGTGGGTGTGTTTGTTTCTTTTGAATGTTCAATAACTTTTTTACATTGTGCATTCTTTTTTTCTGCAGTTGTTTAAAAATGAATAAAAGGAACCTGGCTGTACACTCTTTTTACCAAACATATTAATTTTTTAATATATATTTTATTGCAGTTCATTGCCATGGATAGGAATTTGCATCGCCCAATTCCTTGAAATCGTGGTTTTAGGAGGTTCACAACATTGCTTTCACAAAACCACATAGAAGATGAAGATATTTATTCCATTGACAATGAGCTCTTTGACTTTGTTTTGAACACTCAAAGAACCAATGAAACAATCAACTCTAGTTGTCCTCCAACTATAGAAAGGGCAAATGAATTTTTTTTCATCTCATCTCCTAATGAACAATATACTAATGTTTTTTCTGCAACTGAAAATCAAGATAAACCACCTTTGGTTCCTCCTACACAGTGTTGAAGTTATTACAGCTTCAAATTTATTCTTCTAGCCAAATCAAAGACATGAAATTGCATATAGCCTTTGGCTATTTATTTCATTGTGATAATTAAGTGAAGGGGCGCTTCACTTGGTAATATAATATATCATTTAATTATTGAGAATAATTAGATTGGGGCCGACCTAAAGAAATAATATTTATTATTTATTATTTGTCTTTTCCTTATGAGGCCGACTTACATGAAGAGACACTTTGTTTTGTATACATACAAGGTGATGAGCTCTCATTTGATGATCAAGTTCATTCACCATATTCGCTCCTTGAAGAAGTTTGCACTTGAGCAACAAATCATGATCTTGAGCAGCAGAGCATTATCTTGAGAAGCAGATCATGATCTTGAGCAACAGATCATTCTGTAGCAGCAAATCATCATTTTGTAGCAGCATATCAATCTCAAGGAGAAACATATTCTGTATCTTTGCATCTAGGAGAGGTGCCATCATTCATTGTATCAAATTCGGCCTTGTGTTGGGCCTGAGTTGTAAACAGATTTCTGCTCTTATTCTAGAATATATAAGCGATTATTTGCTGGGTTTTTCCCCTCGAGTTGGAGGGTTTTCCCAGGGTATCTTGTGGTGTTCATTGTCTTATGTGTAGCATTTTTTGATTGCTTTCTTTTCTGATCCTAAACTAACATGGTATCAGAGCGGGTCTGAGAGAAGAAGTAATCAGATTTGCCTAAGACCACAGATTTTAAGAGAAATCGATTTTTGTCAAATAAAGTATAAGGGCTAGGCGCAACATCTAGAGAAGATTTGAATATTCTTATGACTGCTGCAACATATAATTCTAGTCTTATGATAAGCAATGCAATTAGTCCTCGAAGGCATTGGTCATGGGCTGAGTTACTGTATGCCTTAGAGTGTGGGAGTTGCTTGAGCCGTAAGTGTTGACAGAGTACTTTGCTTTTAAATCTGAGTCTAATCGCTTATAGAAGCAGTGTTAAGTGAAGTTTGTCATGATACCTTACGTTTTCCAAGTTTGATGTCATGCTGTATATGGAAGTGCTGTGAGAGTCTTCTTTGCATGAGTTGAAGTGTTGTTTCTAAGTTTACTTTTGTGAAGATTCATGTGAAGAAGATCTGGAAAATTATTGAGAGATAATGAGCAGATCCCAGGAAAGATAAGTGCAGACCTGATGAGTGTCTAAGTGCAACACTTAAGGAGATTCTGATTTCTGATGAGATAAGTATTTCATGTTGAATAATGTTCATGAATTTTCTTTTTGTAGTTATTAATTCATGCTATAACATTGAGATAGTAAAACATGTATGCTTCTAGCTTTCATATTTTTTCTCTTCGAGATAGTTGAGTTCCATGAACTATTAGTAATCTCTCCTTAATGCTTTCAAGATGGAACAAGAAGCGTAAGAGATTGCTTTCAAGAGAAAAAGAGTTTGATGCATCCTGTAGGTTGAAGAATGGAGACGCAACTTGCAGCCATGGGACTGAGTTGGTGGCTGAAGACATCTCTCTCTCGAAGAACCTATTCAAGTTGTCACTATGATCAGTTTCTTTGAAGAGGAGGAATTAACCTTTAGAGGGAGTTTGTCAAACCAATAGAGGCAACCTTGGACGAGGAGGTCAAAAGGTTGATGTATGTACTTGAAGATTCAGAGGGAGTCTACTGAATCAAAAGAGGATGGTGATCCGGCTAAGCCTTTGGAACCTATTGATGGGCCTACAAACATTGTTATTGGTCGGAAAAGACCTCTATGGACTAGGAAAACAATGCAAGAGGCAGAAATGTTTGCAACTCCTAGAGGCACTTTTAGAGAAAGAAACAGATGACAACAGTTTCTGAATTATGTTGCATTGATGAGTCATATCATTGAATTTGAGCCTTTCGGTGTTGAGGAAGCATCAAGTCAACAAGTATGGAGAGATGCTATGGCTGAAGAATATCAATCCATTATCAAGTATAATGCACTGTTCAAATCTCTACTTCAAGATAGTTGATGGTGAGGCTTTATCTTGGCTCTTTATGTTGATGATCTATTTCTTACTGGAGCAAAATATCTCATTATCAAATGTAAGAAGGAGCTAGCTTCTGAATTTGAGATAAAGGATCTTGGATATATGCATTACCTTCTAGGGTTGGAAGTATGGCAAAAACCCAATGAGATTATTTTGAGTCAAGGGAAATATACATTAGACATCTTGAAGAGACTTGGTATGATGGATTGTAAATCCATGTCTACACCTATGGAAACCAATTTTTAGAAGTTAAAGGAGGTTGCAGCTAATTCAAATCTGGTGGATCCTGCTATGTACAAGCAATTGATTGGATTGTTGATGTATCTAGTCAATACTAGACCAGATATTTGCTATGCAGTGAGTGCCCTTAGTCAATTCATGTGTGAACCGAGGCAAATACATCTAGTTGCAGTGAAGCATATCCTAAGATACTTGCGTGGCACAGTTGGGTATGGCTTGAGATATTCTTTTGGTGTAGACTTGAAGCTGCATGGTTATACAAATTTTGATTGGGCAGGGTGTGTTACTGATCGAAAGAGCACCTCTAGATGTTGCTTCAGTTTGGGCTCTACGGTGATATCCTGGTGTAGCAAGAAACAATCTTCAATGGCTCTAAGCACAATAGAGGCCGAGTATATTGTATCTTGTGTGGCAACTAGAGAAGCAATATGGCTTTGAAAGCTCCTTGCAAGATTGTTTGGACAATCGATGGAACCAACTGTCATTCATTGTGATAATCAAAGCTGTGTGAAGCTTTCTGTCAATCCAGTGTTTCATGACATAACAAAACATGTTGAGATCAAATACCACTATATCAGAGATATGGTATTGAGGAAAGCAATCCAATTGAAGTATATCGGAACTGATGAGCAGACGGTAGACATTCTCACCAAGCCTCTTGCCAGAGTAAAGTTTGTGTACTTTCGAGACAAGCTTGGTATTGTGGAGAATGAAGCCGTAGCTGAGAAGGAGTCTCAGCATCAATGAACTTCATATTCAATTTAATGCATTTCTTTTTGTTAGAGAGATTTGAGGTGCAAGCCCTTGTTAATGCATTTCTCTCTATGAGAGAATTTCAAGGTGAAAGCCCTTGTTTCCACCCTTTGGGAGAGCCATGGTTGATGTCATGTGTGTGACGCCATGACAACATCACGTGAGAGAGTCTGTGATGATTTTTTTGTACTTGTGTTTTTCACCCTCTAGGAGTAGCCATGGTGAATGTCATGATGAGGTGACGATATCACGATTGAGTGATGGGCACTTATGTGCATTTTCCATACATGAGAGAGCCATGATGGTTAATATCACAATGAGGTGATATGTTCCTTTTCCATACATGGGAAAGCCATGATGGTTAATATCACGATGAGGTGATATAATAATTTTTCACATATGGGAGTTGCCATAGTGGTTGACATCACAATGAGGTGATGTGTCTTGTACTGCTGGAAGTATTCCTCCCTAGCTGAGAGGGAGTGTTGAAGTTATTACAGCTTTGGGTTTATTCTTCCAGCCTAATTGAAGACATGAAATTGCATATAGCCTTTGGCTATTTATTTCATTGTGATAATTAAGTGAAGTGGTGCTTCACTTGGTATTATAATATATCATTTAGTTATTGAGAATAATTAAATGGGGCCGACCTAAAGAAATAATATTTATTATTTATTATTTGTCTTCTCCTTATGAGGCTGACCTACATGAAGAGACACTTTGTTTTGTATAAATACAAGGTGATGATCTCTCATTTGATGATCAAGTTCATTCACCACATTTGCTCCTTGAAGAAGTTCTCACTTGAGCAGCAGATCAAGGTCAAGAAGTTCGCACTTGAGCAGCAGATCATGATCTTGAGCAGCAGAGCATTATCTTGAGAAGCAAATCATGATCTTGAGCAACAGATCATTCTGTAGCAGCAGATCAATCTCAAGGAGAAACAAATTCTGTATCTTTGCATCTAGGAGAGGTGCCATCATTCATTGTATCAAATTCGGCCTTGTGTTGGGCCTAAGTTGTAAGCAGATTTCTGCTCTTATTCCAGAATATATAAGCAATATATTTGCTGGGTTTTTCCCCTCGAGTTGGAGGGTTTTCCCAAGGTATCTTGTGGTGTTCATTGTCTTATGTGTTTCATTTTATGATTGCTTCCTTTTCTGATCCTAAAACTAACACACGGAAAGGAAAGACACGATGGACCATTGCAGATACCATAGTACTTATTGAAGCAAAACGAGTTGAAAAAGACACACTATCTAATGGTGGTGCAATGAAGAAAACTACAACTGCTGTTGAAAAGTGGAAAACTGTGAAAGACTATTGTTCTCAGCATGGAGTCTTTAGAACAATAAATCAATGTTGAGATTGATGGGAACATATCATGCCAGATTATAAAAGAATAAGGGATTATGAATCACATATTCCCTCTAGCCATGATAGCTATTGGAATATGACAAGTAGAGAGAGAGTTGAAAAAAAACTTCCACCAAATTTTCCAAACAAGCTTATGGTTGCAATGGAGGTCAGTTTTGGTAGTGATAGAGCAGTTGATCTTGGTAACTTATGTATTGATACTTTGGACAACAACTATACATTTGGTGACAAAAACTCCTCTCCAAGTGAAAATTTTCCTATTGATGAATTTGATAGAGCTTGTCAAGGGTCACTAAACATCGATAATGAAACAAAAAAAGGTTACACAGGTAAGAAGCGAAAATCGGTATTGAAAACCAATGGTATGAAAGATAGAATTTTGGAAAACAACAAATTGGTTGTTTCCAAATTACAGATTGCTGAAGAGGGCCGTATGAAACACCATGAAAAAGAGTATGATCTTATGGAAAGACGATTCAGAAAGGAAGAATTAAATGATGAAAAGCTGATTAAGTTGGAGGAGCAAAAGGTTGTCATGCAAATGAACATGGTTGCAGCCTTAAATTCTATTGGCCAAGCAATGCTAAATTTTTTTGAATCATTTTCAACTGAGAAATGATTCGTCATTTTGTTTAATGTTTGTATTTAAGTAATATGCAAAGTAAAATTTGTATTTCAACTGTATTTGAATACAACGAATTTTGAGGATGAATTTTTCTATTAGCATCTTTTCCAATATCTGTAAAGTTTCAAGTGAAGTATTAGAAACATTTGACATTTGAGATATTGTAGCAAATACATTGCATTTCTTTATTTGTTCAATATTGCTGTTTCTAAGGCATATATCTGTTATGTTTGTTCATTTGGCCATGCTTAGCATAAACAACATAAATATATAAGCTACTGCCCTTTGTTGGAAGAATAATGTGGTTTTTAACAGACTGAATCAGAAGACTGAGATCTTTAACAAACATATTTATTTACATTGCTAACCATTTAAAAATTGAATCAAAAGACTAATTTTTTTATTTTTATAAATTAACAAAAACTGAATACTATGTTATTATGCTATATTATTTCATCTATAAATTCAAAAACTTTGTTATTCCTGCAAAAACTTGAATCAAATCAGGAAACCAGGCACAAGTTTTTCCTATGGCATATGGATTACAATTTTAAAAAAATTCTAGGGATTGGAATGCATAGACAAAATCAAATAGGGATGAAAGATTGGGTTTGAACCACACATTGAATCCCATTATCAACAAATTGAAAAAGGATCCTCAACCCTACCAGTAGTATATTTAATGTTTTTGAATTAGTGGTTACAAACTATAAGCTTAGTACCAGCTAGTTTATGAATTTATTATTTTCCTATGATGGGCCCAATGAAAGGAATTGTATACTTCATTTAAGTTATCTATATAAGGAGCTCTAGTCTGCAATACAAACATGAGATTCTTCCTGATGATGGATCAGGTGGTGTGATCTGAAATGTTGATTTGAAATAATCATCACGGAGTTTGTTTAAAACATTGTCTTCTCATATTATGGACAGTAAAAGCCTTAAATCTTTAATATCAAACTGTAATTTTGTAATGTCCTCTATCACATTGTTTGGGGTTTTAGTTTCTTCCTATGTATGCAATTTTTGCACATTGTATTTTCTAGTGTAAATCCAAATGCTCTTCCCCTTTGCATATTAAAAAACTAATGGCACAGCTGTTTTCAATTATTGTTGAAAGTTTGTTAAGAAAAATTCATGCACACTCTCAAAGAAACAGTTGCAGAAATAATATCATTACTTTAGTTACTGACCCTTAATTTAACCCCGCAGTATTATTATATCCTAATGCAAAGTGTTCGCACAAAAGAGTCAAAGATGAAACTGCAATCATTTAAATGACAAACCTATTATCAAACCTTTCCTCAATCACAGATTGTATAAACATTTATGAACGTACCACCCTTTAATATGGATTCACTCAAAAATCTACTCCTGCCTTAAAGGTTGAATAAGGATAGTACAAAAGTTCTTTCAACTTTATGTGCTGCTGGAATTCTCTTTTCCAAAGAACCTCCTGCTGACATCTGAAAAACACAAATTTATATTCTTATGCTTCTAGGCACTGTAAATCCGCATGGCTTTAGAAAATCAACCAGATTAAGTTGGCCTTGCATAAGATATCTACAATATTATATTTAAGCAAGCATATATGCAATCTTTTCCTAGTTTTCCAATCAAGTAAAAAATAACAGAAATATTGATAAGAAAATGACTTCTATCCAATTATGAAAATTCAATAAATCATTCCTTTTGAACAAACTAAAACTTGCAAATAAACCAAATTTATACCATATTAGAAATTAAAACTATTGATGGATGCTCTGCAAACAACCACTCAAACCTGCTAATGAGTTCTTCCTTAACATAACAAAGATAAGCAAAAAGTACTTGGGGCAGCAGAGCACAACTGGGAAAAGTCCCAATATCTACACAAAGATAAGCAAAAAGTACTTGGGGCAGCAGAGCACAACTGGAAAAGTCCCAATATCTACACAAACTTATTTAACCATATTCATAGACATTAAAACATTATATTTAATGCTTTTTTTTTGCTTTTGTAGGGTGGAGATCATAATTGCACAATGAATTCCAGTTCAACAGAAAAAATGAAATTTGTTCTTGCCATTCCATCAAATGTTATTCAATTGGTAATACAGATTTGGAGTGATCTTCAAAATTCAAACAATATACAAAAAAAATTTAAGCAGCATAAAATAGATTTCTTTGAAATAAGACAATCATTAAACATGGACTTAGATGATATGGAAACAGTGCTTCATGCAATCACTTTTGAGTTGGAAAGTGACATTGTTGAAACTAATTTATCTGTTTCTCAATGGTAAGGAAGAATTCAGGGTGAGTGGTATATCAAACCACGCTCTTTACATTGGTGGAACCACTACATTTTTCAAGTTAGATGTGATGATGAACATTTCTGCAGCATGTAAAAGAAGGCTAAAATGAGGATTTCCAAATTATTGTGGAGCTATAGATGTAACTCACATCCAATTTCATCTTCCACCCAATAAGTGTTCCTTTGATTGGTATTATCATGATCATAACTATAGTATGCCATTACAAGCAATTGTTGATAGTAATATGTATTTCATGGATGTCTTTATAGGGTGGCCTTGTTTTGTAAATGATTCTAGACTTGTACAAAATTCATACTTTTATAGAGTGTGTGAAGGTGGACAAAGCTTAAATGGTCATCTAGTGTCAATCGACTCACTAAATATGAGAGAGTACATTATTGGTGATCACGGTTATCCATTGTTGACATGGTTAATTACACCATTTAGTGGAGGTCTAACAACAAACCAAACAAAATTCAATTTTAAGCTGTCATCAACATGCATTGTGGTAGAGCATGGATTTGGAAGGCTAAAGCGGATGTGGCAAATTTTACAATAAAAAATGTGGCATCCAAATTTGAAAATGGTTCCAAAAGCCATTGTTTGTTGTTGTATATTGCATAATATATTACTATGACATTAGACATTGTGCAGGATGAAGATGATACATGTGAAAATGCTTTTGCTCAAAATGGAACAAATATGTCAACCAATGAACTAGCTGATCCAGTTGCAACACTTGCTTGAGAAGCATTAATGACTTTCGTAAATGCTGATATGAATAATGTAGACATGTAGAGCCATAGAAACCAAAAGCTTAATTGATTTGTATGGATGTAATAGATCTCAAGACATGTTTTCAATTTTGAATTACTTTTGTAATTGTTTATATTGTTTCTGTTATTTTTTTCTCCTTATATGAATGCTGAGATTTCTATGTGGGAGATAAAAGGCCTCAAATTTATGTTTCTCTTTTGAAATGAATTTATAAATTGTTGATGTTATTAGCAGCATCGGGCTGCTTCTTCCAGCGATCACATTAAGTTGTGATAAATTAAATTATAGCCTATGGCTATTTAATTTATACACAATTGATTTAAATGAATGCGGCCGACCTTACTTGATATTATTTTGTAATTTATTATTTTCAAGTGAGGCCGACCTCTCTGAAGAGTCACCTTATTTTGTATAAATACAAGGTGATGTTTGTTCATTTACACATCAAGTTGATCAAGCATAATTCACATTCCAAGCAGAAGTTTGCACTTGAGTAGCAGTGAATCATCTTGCAGCAACAGGCCGATTTCAAGGAGAAACATATCCATTGTATCTTTGCATCTAGGAGAGGTGCTAGTATTCTTTGTATCAAATTCGGCCAGAGCTAGGCCTGAGTTGTAAGCAAATTTATGCTCTTATTCCTTCATTATATAAGAGACATATTTGTTGGGTTTTTCTCCCTCAAGAGAAGGGTTTTCCCAAGGCATCTTGTTGTGTTTATTGTCTTATGTGTTGCATTTTTTGAGTGCTTTCAGTTGTATTATCTGATCATTAAAACACTAACATGGTATCAAAGCGGGTTTGAAGAAAATCGTGATCATATTTTTTTTGCAGCATTCTCCCTAATCTCTTTTCTGTCTATCTCTATTTAGTCAAGATGGTAAATGGTCTAAAAATTGAGGATAGACTCAAGGGAGCTTCCAACTACACATCATGGAGGTTCAAAATCATGCTCACCTTGGAAGAGAATGATTTGGCTGAGTTTGTGGAGACCAAAGTTCCCGAACCAAAGGAGGAAGAAGAGAAGTTGCAGTGGAGGAAGAAATATATCAATGCGAAAAAGATGTTAGTTGATTCCGTGAAGGACCATATTGTTCCTATCATCTCTAAGTTGAAGACAACGAGAGAAATGCTTAAGACTTTGAAGGAGATGTATGAGATTAGCAACACAAGTCGTGCTCTAGCCTTGAAGCAACAACTTCTTCATGTTAAGATGGCGGAAGGAGAATTTGTCATCACCTACTTCATGAAGATTTCCGAATTGAGAGATCAACTCTCTACCATTGGTCATATTGTTGATGACAAGGATTTGACCATGTTGGCTCTTAATGGTCTTCCTTCATCTTGGGAGTCTTACATTCAAAGAATCAGTGCGAGATCGAAACTTCCAAAGTTTGATTGATTGAGGGCAGACCGTATTCAAGAAGAGTCGAGGTTGGCTGTGAGAGGTATTAGTCGAAGCCCTACAAATGAAGACATTCATGTTCTTTCCGCTCAATCCTTCAAGAAGGAAGGAAAAGGAGGAAAAAAAAGATACTTCAAGAGGAATAGAGATAAAGGGTTAGATGGTGCTCCTGCATGCAAGAGGTGGGACCTCTCTCATGTTCAATGCTTTAGATGTGACAAATTTGGTCACTATGCGAAGGATTGCCCTACTAGGCCTATTCAACATGCTTCATTTGCGGATGTGATTGAGATCTCTCCCCAAAAAGATTCTAGTGAATTTCTACTCTAGTCATGGGCCTATGTTCAAGCTGTGAAGGTTGTGTACTGATCTGAGCGCAAGAGCAGCGTATCGTATTGTGTCCACCCTTCAGAATATTTAAGAGATAAGTATTCTTTGTTTTGATTGTAATTACCCTTCTAGGCTAAAATTCAGTTTGTTGAGTTGTGCAAATCTAACATTATTTACTTGGATTATGTGTGACCAATAAATAGTGATCACTGGGATAAGATTCTTTAGAATTAAGAATTATTCATTGCAAGTTGTATCATGCTAATTTGTGAAGATTGTCTTTTTGAGATTATCTCTTCCGAGAAATTGGAAGAAAGACATCTCATGATTGATGAATTAATTATCTATTACTTAGGAGATTTTGAATTCTATGAGATGAGTATTGCATGGTTGAATAATGTTCATGAATTGTTATGTAGTTATTAATTCATGCTATAACATTGAGATAGTCAATCATGTATATTCCTAGCAATGGTACTTCTATTTGAGATAGTTAAGTTCCATGAACTATTAGTAATCTCTTCTTAATGCTTTCAAGATAAATCAAGAAGCGTAAGAGATTGATTTCAAGAAGAGCTTGATGCATCCTATAGGTTGAAGAATGGAGACTCTAGTTGTAGCTATGAGACTCTGTGAATGGTTGAAGACATCTCTTCGAAGAGGAGAATTAACCTTAAGAGGGAGTTCTATGAATCGTTGAGAATAAGTAAGGGTTGCAGTGTTGCAAGGCCAGATACTAAATTATTGAAGTACCTCTTCAGCAGTTGGATTCTGAATTGCTCAAGTCAACTCAGCCTGGATTTAACATTGGTAGCTCCGCAAACCTTTTCCGATTAGAGTGATCTGGGATGAGGTCAAAGAGGACAACTCTGAATCCCTACAGAGGTGTGCGTTGGTAACCATTTCTCTAAAGCAAGCATTGCAGGCAAATCTTGGACAATGAGGTCAGGAGGTTGATGCAAGTGCTTGAAGATTCAAAGGGAGCCAATTGAACCTAAAGAAGATGGTTGTGTTGCTCATCGAAGTTGCTTCAGTTTGGGATCTGCCATGATATCCTGGTACAACAAAAAGTAGTCTTCAACAACATTGAGTACAACAGAGGCAAAGTATATTGCAACTGGTGTGGCATGTCATGAAGTAGCGTGGCTTCGTAAGCTCCTTGCAGGATTGTTTGGACAATCATTGGAGTTGACTGTCATCCATTGTGATAATCAAAGCTTTGAGAATTTTTTTTGTCATTCTAGTTTTTCATGATAGTTGTAAGCATACCACTACATCAGAGATATGGTATTGAGGAAAGCTATACAATTGAGGTATATCAACACTGATGAGCAAACGACAAACATTCTCACCAAGCCCCTCTCCAGGATAAAGTTTGTGTACTTTCGAGAAAAGCTTGGTATGGTGGAGAATGCACCCTTGACTGAGAAGGAGTCTCAGTATCAGTGATCCTCTGTAATGAGTTCTTCTTTGAGAGAAGTTTGAGGTGAAATCTCTTGGTAATGAGTTCTTCTCTGAGAGAAGTTCAAGGTGAAATCCCTTGGCTATGAGTTCTTCTCTTAGGAGAAGTTCGAGGTGAAATCCCTTGTTTTCCACCCTCTGGGAGAGCCAAGGTGGATGTCATGTGTGTGACTCCATGACAACATCACGTGAGGCAATCTGTGATGATTTACCTGTACTTGTGTTTCACCCTTTGGGGGAGCCATGGTGAAAGTCACGGTGAGGTGACAACACCACATTGAGTGATGAACACTTGTACATACCATCTATGGAGGTAGCCATGATGGTTGATATCACGATGAGGTAATATGCTTTCACGATGAGGTGACGAACACTTTTTTGGAGTTACATTGATTGACATCACGATGAGGTGATATGTCTTATGCAGCTGGAAGTATCATCCCTAGCTGAGAGGGAGTGTTGATGTTATTAGCAACATCGGGCTGCTTCTTCCAGCGATCACATTAAGTTGTAATAAATTAAATTATAGCCTATGGCTAGTTAATTTATATACAATTGATTTAAATGAATGAGGCCGACCTTACTTGATATTATTTTGTAATTTATTATTTTCAAGTGAGGCCGACCTCTTTGAAGAGTCACCTTATTTTGTATAAATACAAGGTGATGTTTGTTCATTTACACATCAAGTTGATCAAGCATAATTCACATTCCAAGCAGAAGTTCGCACTTGAGCAACAGCGAATCATCTTGCAGCAGCAGACCGATTTTAAGGAGAAACATATTCGTTGTATCTTTGCATCTAGGAGAGGTGCTAGTATTCATTGTATCAAATTCGGACATGAGCTGGGCCTGAGTTGTAAGCAGATTTCTGCTCTTATTCCTTCATTATATAAGAGACATATTTGCTGGGTTTTCCTCCCTCAAGAGGAAGGTTTTCCCAGGGTATCTTGCTGTGTTTATTGTCTTTTGTGTTGCATTTTCTGAGTGCTTTCAGTTGTATTATCTGATCATTAAAACACTAACATAAATTGTATAAATGATGTTTTTGAGAACTAATCTGGTGATTGTAGATTTTGGGGAACTCTCTTTTTCTCTTGGCTTTAAGGGTTAAATGCTATTAAGAGTAAGGTAGTGCGATATCCTCGGAGGGAACATATATAGTTTGTACTAATCCCCTGCCTGCTGTTGATTTGTGAGTGAAAGCAATGACTAACAGAGTGTATCCTGTAAGCAGGCCAGGGATACAAAACCTTAATGGTGCATACACTAAGGGTCAGGCTTATGGAGTTGCCTTGCTTAGATACATACCACAACCTGCGAAGAAGAGGAGAATTCATAGTTGCTTGTGGTTCCTCTGGGTTTTTATAATTGTTGCCATTCTGATTGTGCTTGTGGCCATTGTTGTTGTAGTGTTATGGCTACTGTACAGGCCCCAGGAGCCCAAATTCTCAGTGGGTACATTGCAGATCTCCAAATTCAGTGATTAAAAGGTAATAAATGAAAGTTTTGGAGCCAGGACATGGAGAATGTTAATGGTTTTGTAAGATTTAGGTTTCATACTGGGGAGATCTGATGCAAGGGACTGCAAACTACAACAGATTGGAGAATATTGGTAGTCTTTACTTCATTTTTTTATTTGTTTGCTATTGTTGTGTGGAACAGATATTGTATGTTATGTACAGTGTTTTCTTGTCATAGTGAGAAATGCATTAAGGCTTCTACCTTTGTAGATGGAGAATACTCCAGAAAATAATTGTGTCTGTAAGGAGTAGATGAACTCTGTAAAATCTCTTTCTGATCTCATTTAGCAGACATATTTGTCCTTTGCATCTGACATAAGATATTCATATCATGATGCCCTTGATGCTGTTCATTTATTGAAAAGAAAATTAGCTTCATTGATTATGTTTTCATGGACGTTTTGTTTTATGGGACAAAATCATGATGGTATAATTTTATGCTCAAGTATTTTGGGTTTGGCCTGCAAGGGCATGGGAGATCCCCATTCATTCCCACTGTGATGCAGTCCTTATACTTGCAGGCCCACATGTATGAAACTGTAGTATGTTTGGGTAGCCGAATGGCCCCAATTCAAATAATCCTCCAGGCTGCTATGCAATTAAGAGAGGGGTATATGGTATTTTTTTCAATATTAATTTCTGTATTTTTAAAATAATAATTTGTGTTATTTTGATAAAAAATTGATTATCTTTTGAATAATGAATGATGGCTATGCTCATTAGTTTAAAAAAGATTAAAAAATTAAAATTTTGAGCTTAAATTTTTAAGTAGAATTGCAACATTAATTCCATGGGACCATCAGCTTCCTCAAATTTCGGAGCTTAAAATTTTAAGCTGCATTGTAGTACTAAATTCATGGGACCACTAGCTTCCCTAAATTTCGGAGCTTGAATTTTTAAGTAGAATTGCGACTAAATCTGTGGGACCAAGAACTTAAAATATTCCTAAAAAAGCTAAGCTCCAAAATTTAAGGAATGAACTGCAATGCTTTGATAAAAATTAATAAATAAATAAAAATTCTCACTTTTATTTTCTGATAGGAATTTAAAATTTTAGATGATAGACAAGTGGCAGAAAAAATTCCTAAGCTGTAGGGGCAATTTCTAGCCCCACCCCAATTTCACCAACTGAAATCTTTAGTTAGGGGCTGCTATTTTTTTTGGAAAAGGCTCCAGTTAATCCTGTAGCACAATTTTTTTTTCCCATGAGACCTCCCACTCCATGAAAAAAGAAGCCCAAACCCCCCCATGGGACCATACTGTTAGTCCACAAGTATTAGCAATAATATTAATGAATGAGACTATTTGTTTCATCTCCATCAGTTAGAAAGATAACATAAAACCAGTTAGATCAATATCATAGAAATTGCCTACATCATGAATTTAAGTCTAAGTCAAGCAATGGTCACTGTAAATACTAGTGGAAAATTTTTAATATTAAAAGGAGAAACATGTCGATACTCTAGAAGGATTATTATACTGTTACAAGGAGAAATGATGCGTATATTCTAAAACAATCAATATACTTTATACAAAATCCATGTGTATTTTCTTCAGCAGCCATTAAACTAATCCAAGTGGATGCCAGCTGCAGACATAAAAAGGATATGAAAATTTGAAATAAATGTTAATGTCTTTAGGCACCCTCCGGACAAAGGAGGCGGGGGGGAAGAATTTGAACTCTAGACAAAGACCTGCAAGTAAAGAAAGTTTAAATCCCTCGATATTGCAACCTCCCAAACTTTTCAAGAAAATAAAATTCGGTGGCAAGGGAAAACTATTTCTTCAAAGTCATGAAGTACTGACCCATTATAAGGCCTTTTGCATATAAGAATAGAACATACCGTTTGGCTATATACATAGAAGGCACTTCAAAAATCTAAAATATAATATGGGCCATCATTTCTCTATTTGCTTTTGGATTCATAGAGGCTTTTGTAAGAATAAGAGGCTGACCTTTAGGAGCAACTTGGAGCGTAGTGTGAAATGTGTGGTGCCAGATATGTTGGTGTAACGTTGACTATATTTATGTAGCCCAATCCTTGTAGTGTAACGGTTCTGCTATTACTCCCACTACTCCCTCTTTTGGTATCGACCATTGCATGCTATCTCTTCCATGATGAAGTTAATGCCTTTCGCATGCGGTTTGTGTATTGATTATTTTTTATTCTTGGAGTGGAGTTAATTGAATATAGCTATAGGAACAACAGTGCGATGAATAATACATAGTTAGCTGCAGATATATTATATGCGGATGATTTTGATTCTGGTTTTTAAATACAAAGAGCTATTCCCTGCTCAATGTGCATGTAGCCAATTCGTGAACCACGCTAAAAAACTTGGCTTTTGTCTTTTGCATTCGTTCTGAGTTTGCTCATGTTTGATTTATTTTATCTTCTCTTGTCTGTATTGTTTTTTCTTTTGCTCAACAATTGGTATCGGAGCTTTGGTGAAGAAGCTTGGCGAGGAAGCTCGGTGGTGAAGCTGGTTGGAAATCGGTGAGGAATTTCCAGAAACATGGATGAAGCAGATAAGTGGAAAATTGAAAAGTTTTCAAAGAAAAATTTCGGGCTATGGAAGGTTCAAATGGAATCATTGCTGATTAAGCAAGATCTCTCACTCACATTGCTTGGAAAATCCAAGGGAAAAGGTTTGATGTCGGACAAAGATTGGGAGAAAATGGATATGAAAGCAAGGGCAACTATTTTTCTTTTGTTGTCAAGCAATGTCCTCTTCAATGTTTCAGCAGATAAGACATCAAAAGAGCTATGGGGCAAACTTTCAGACATGTATGAGATGACATCAAAATTAAACAAGGTATTTATCATGAAGTTATACAATCTAAAAATGAGAGAAGGTGGGATCATGTCGAATCACCTCAATGAATTCAATACTTTGGTCACCCAATTGATTTCAGTGGGTATCAATTTAGATGATGAGATTAACGCAATTATGTTGTTATGTTCTTTATCGAACAACCAGGAAGGGGTTGTGATGGCAGTTAGCACTTTGGTGGCTGCCAAGAGTAAACTAAAATTTGATGATGTTGTAGCTACTAGAAATGGAGGAAGGGGTCAATAGAGAGGCATAAATAATAACAGAAGAAGGTCTAAATCTGCTAGAAGATCAAAGTCCAGAGGCAGAAATGGAGAATGTTGGTTTTGTGGCAAAGCGGGTCACACAAAAATGAATTTTTGGAACTACAAAAAGGCACAAGAGAAGGTGACCAATAACAAAGCCAACACAATGTTGGAGTACAGAAACACTGAAAGGGGTGGGTGAATCAATGTTTCAATAAACAAATTCAATTCAATTGTTTCTTAAGCACATAGTCTCTTTGTGATAACTTGAATGTTCAATTACTAAAAATTAACCCAATCAAATAGGCAAGGCTTAATGCTTGATTAACATAGAAATTCAAGTGCTAAAATGACTGAATGTTTAAACATGAAGACCAATAGACCACAAATAATGAGAAACCATAACACAACAATTTATGAGTGGGAAACCCTTTATAGGGAGAAAAAACCACTCTGAAAATTCTTTTTATTAGCCTCACTGGCATAATGGTAATCTCACTGATTATAGCCTCACTGGCAAAATACAACCTCACTGGAAAAACCTCCATGGTATTAATGACCAATCTCCAATGAAAGAAGAGATATAACTTCAGGGGTTACCTTGTTACAATATGCACCAACAACAAAAACCTTCAACACCTTGACTCACAAAATTTTATGTTCCCTTGACAGCAAATTTACAACATCAAGAAGCATGAAGAAGATTACAAGAATATCCCCTTAACTCTCCAATAATATAAAGTTCTCCAATGAAAGATAAAGACATGATAAGTTCTTATCTCTCCACAAAACTCCTCTACACAATGAACCAAAATAATATAAGCAATGACCAATCACCCTGCATACATGAATGATAATCTTTGAACAGCTACAAACAAGACTCCAACTGGTGTTTATATGATCAAGAATTCTTCAATCCTCTGCACAAATCAAAACTCTTGACAAAAACCCTCTTAGAAGACCACAAAAGGACTTTACATAATCATGTTCCTTATTTCAACAAGACAAAGAATAGGATCAAGACTGCATACACTTAGGCACTGTTAGACACAAAAGATATCAGACATAAGTGAAGTCTTTATCACTTTCCAAACTACTCCTTCTCATGTAAAGCAAGTAAAACTTATGTGCACTGACATACAAAGGCACAAGCAAGCTTTTTATGCCCAGTTATTCAAAACCCTCTTATTTTGCATGATCTGCAAGGAATCATGTTATAAAATATTTAAAATCTCTTTCATGATGCTCAACCCTTGATACCAACTCAATCATAGATATAATTTGCACATCACACTGGTATACACATGGAGAATTTGCTTCAAGAATAAAGCAATATAATGGTGTTGTATAATGTTGTGATTCAATTATTTTTCCAAACAATGTAATCACAAACCCTCAACAACTCTGAACCTCATCCTTATGAACATACTGATATTTTAGTTTCTTTCATTGTGCACTAACTTAACACAGCCATACTACCACAATGAAACTTTAATAACCTGGCAAGAACTCGAATCCACCATATTTTCCACTTATATATTCAGAAGACAAAGAAAACGTGTATATTCAGTTGCAAGAGCCAAAAATGTTTCATAAAAAAAAACTCGTGTAACTGCTCTTCAATCTTTGAATAAGTGGCTTATCATCAGATACCCGCGGGATTCTTCACCAAGGACTAAACATTGAAGTTATTAAAGGCAATGTAAATAGCTGTAGGTTACTTGGTAGAACAATAGAAATCATCTTCAAGTTATAAAATATGAAGGTCTTGCATTGGAAATCAGCATAAGTCCTAAACCCTACACCTTTAGGGTTTTAGAAAAATACCTTTGAAAACATGAAGAGTTCTGATTCAAACCTTAGACATGAGCATCTTGTAACCAATAACCCTTTGATAACCCTTGGCATGAGGCAAGATATCAACTACATGACTATTTTAACAAGAGCACCCACTATGAAACCAATTGCAAGATCATAGTGTATACATGTTCCCAATTGTACCAACAACTTTACTGATCTTTCCAAGAGTCCAATGCATCGATACTTGCACTAGTCTTTCCTTTACTTCAACACCACTAAAGCATCAAACTTTCCAAATTGCAACTCACTGAATGAATGCTCAACCTTTCCTTCATGTTGCATCAACTAAGTACTTTATTTTGCATCATGAATATTCCTTCATGTCAAAAACTTACATAATGAAACCTTTACAAAACTTGCATCAACATCAATTGACATCAATGACAAATCTTGACATTTGAATGATCATGACCAACACCATCAACTTTATTTGCACCCTTGGCAACATCATGCACCTACTCCAAACATCATAGAATGAACATCAACATGAACTACATCAAACCTTTGTCTTGTCTTCATGACCTTTGACATCAATAACAAAACAATGCCAGTGCCAACACACAACATATGACAAAGATGAAGGTGGTTCTGGTTTTATCAGCAAGTGACACTATTGCAGATTCATGGGTGCTTGATTCTAGTGCCTCCTTTCATGCTACTCCATGTCGGGGTGCTTTCACAAGCTATCAAGAAGGTCAGTTTGGTAAAGTTTTTCTTGGTGATAATAAAGAATGTGAAATAGTAGGAAAAGGTGATGTGATATTGTCTTTGAAAAATGGAAATAAATGGATCTTGAAAGATGTGAGACATGTTCCTATGCTATTAGTGAGCCAACTTTATGCTCAAGGGTGTGATGTAAAATTTTCTTTAGATACTTGGAGAGTAACCAAAGGTGCATTGGTGCTTGCAAAAGGCTGCAAATTGGGTAGTCTTTATGTGTTAGAATGTCATGGTGAAGTGGGAGCTGCAATGGCAGTTGTGGACAGTGGCTTGGACCTTTGGCATAAGAGGCTTGTACATATGAGCCAAAAGGGACTTGAAGTTATGTTAAGGATGGATCAACTTCCAGATTTAAAGTCCGTTGATTTGGAGTTTTGTGAGCATTGTCTCCATGGAAAACAAAGGAAAATCAGCTTCCTGAAGATCGGTCATGACAAGAAAACATCACCCTTGGAGCTTGTGCATTCCGACATTTTCGGACCTACGAAGGTAACATCTTTTGGAGGTGCAAATTATTTTGTCTCTTTTATTGATGATTGTACTCGTAAAGTGTGGGTATACATGATGAATAGAAAATCAGAAGTTTTTTCAAAATTCAAAATTTTCAAAGCATTGGTTGAGAATCAAATTGGGCATAAAATTAGATGTTTGCAAACCGATAAGGGGGGAGAATTTTGTTTTGGGGAATTTGATGGTTTTTGTGCTGATAATGGCATTAGACAGATTAAAGTAGTCCCATTCGCTCCTCAAGAAAACAGTACAACCAAGAGAATGAATAGAACCATTCTTGAGAGGGCTCGATGCATGTTATTCAATGCAGGCCTAAGCAAGGAATTTTGGGCAGAGGCGGTTAACACCGCTGTATATCTAATCAATAGAAGCCCCTCCTCCCGATTGGATTTTGATATCCTCAAATAGGTATGGTTGGGAAAATAGATTTCATATTCTCATCTTCGAGTTTTTGACTTTGAAGCTTTCGCTCATGTCCCCAAAGAAAAGCGCACGAAGTTGGATTCTAAGTCAACGCTGCATATTTGTTGGCTATGGTGAAGAACAATATGGTTTTTGTCTTTGGGATCCTATTGTCAATCTGCTTGTTCGTAGTTGGAATATTGTTTTTAATGAAATGGTTTTTCCTGCTCTACAAAAACAGGGACATCATTAGATGAGTACATACATGTCGATATGTTTGACAATGGCAATAAGGATATTCAATCACTTCATATGTAGCCTCCCCCTGTTTTAGTGCCTTTGGGAAATGTTACACAGTCACAAAGTGTTAACTTGGTAAATACATCACAACCCCCATCTGTTAGTTTTCAGCCTTTACAAACGGTGAATGCCTCTCATCATGTCATAGTGCGGTCTTCTGAAAGTGATACACAGCTTGCAAAGCCTATTACTCAGCCTTTACATAGTATATTTCTGCCTTTGGGACAATCACAAAGTGTTAGCTTGGTAAATACATCACAACCCCCATCTGTTAGATTTCAGTCTTTACAAATGGTGAATGCCTCTCATCATGTCATAGCGCAACCTTCTGAAAGTGATACACAACTTGCAAAGCATATTACACAACCTTAACATAGTATATTGCTGCCTTTGGGAATCAATTCGCAGCTCCCCATAAATAATGTGCCATCCTCTTATGTTAACTTGCAGCCTCTTCTTGATCATTCGCTGCCTTCAAATACTCCTCCTCAAAATTTGTTTAATTTAAATTACTCACAGCCTTCGAAAACTCCATCCCTGCCTCCTATAAATGCATCGTTGCCTCCTCTAAGTTCATCGCAGCCTGCTCAATGTTCAATGCAACTCTTTGAAATTGTTTCACAACCTTTATTTAATGAAATGCAGTCTGTTGGAGATCCTACGCAGCCTTTGTCTTTTGACCAAGCGTGTAAATCTTTGCAATTTCCCTCACCATCACATGTAATTCCCTTTACCCGCACCTGTAGAAATTTGCAATCTATTAGTGAGGCTAATGTGCAAAGGTATGAGAACTTGCATGGAGTGGGAGATTTAAATCCCAAGCTAAATTTCAATGATAGAAATTTGCAAGAAATTGGAGTACAGAGGCCACGTATTGGAGGCAGTGTGTAGGAATAGGGGAGTGTGCACCTACAGGGCACTAATGAGGAATAGGGCAGTTTACCAGCACAAGGTAACTTGAGGGAGCTAGCACCTCGATCGAGGAGATCAACTAGGCAAAAAAAACTTCAATCTAAATTTGATGACTATGAATTATTGCTCTTAGATCGGTCAGACCAAGCAAGTTTTTGTGATGCTTGCAAAGATACAAATAATGCATAGTGGATGGAGGCTATGCAAGAAGAAATGGCCTCTTTACAGGCCAATGATACTTGGGATTTGGTGAAGCTCCGGCCAAATTAGAGACCTTTGAAGAACAAGTGGGTATATTGGCTGAAAGAGGAAGATGGAGGCAAACATCACTACCGGGCCAGATTGGTAGTGAAAGGTTTTGATCAGCAAAAGGGGATTAACTTCAATGAAATCTTCTCACCTGTCGTCAAAATGACCACCATTCGCGTAGTCTTGGGTATGGCAGCTGCATGGGATCTTGAGCTCAAACAACTTGATGTCACAATGAAATTTCTACATGGAGATGTTGAAGAAGATTTGTATATGGAGCAACCTGAAGGTTTTATAAAATAGGGTCAAGAACATTTATATTGCAAACTGAAGCACAATTTATATGGGCTCAAGCAAGCCCCAAGGCAATGATATCACAAGTTTGATAGCTTCATGGCTGAGCATAAATTCATTCGCTGCGAATCTAATCCGTGTCTTTACTTCAAGTGGCTTGCAAATGGTGAGTTTTTCATACTTTTACTTTATGTTGATGACATGTTGGTCACTGGTAGCAACATGAGGGTTGTTAGGGAATTGAAGCAACATTTAGCTCAGCGGTTTGCTATGAAATATTTAGGGGCAACCAAGAGGATTCTTGGCATGACGGTAATCTGGGATAAACAATAGAGACAAATCAGATTGACTCAAGAGAAGTATATTGCTAAAAATTTGGACAGGTTCAATATGACGAATGCCAAGCCTGCTAGTACTCCATTGGCTGATCATTTTTGTTTGTCATCGACCATGTGTCCTCAAACTCAAGAAGATCAAGGACACATGAAGAGTGTTCCCTATTCATCTGCAGTTGGCAGTCTCATGTATGCCATGGTTTGTACTCGTCCGGATATTGCCCATGTAGTGGGAGTTGTGAGCAAATTTATGAGCAATCCAAGTAAACCTCATTGGCAAGCAGTACAATGGATTTTTAGGTATCTCAGAGGTACTTCTAATCATGCTTTGTGTTTTGGAGGACAAGATACTCAGCTGCGGGGGGTATGTTGATTCCGATATGGCCGAAGACTTGGACAAACAAAGGTCTACAACAGGTTATGTATTTACATTTGTCAGGGCTGCAATTAGTTGGATTTCACGAATGCAACAGGTAGTTGCACTCTCATCCACTAAGGCTGAATACATTGCTCTCACCGAAGCAGCAAAGGAGATGACATGACTACAACAGTTATTGAGCGAATTGCGGTGTAAGCAGTCTGATTTTACTCTGTTTTGTGATAGCAACAATGCTATTCACTTGGCAAAGAACTCCGTTTTTCATAATTGAACCAAACATATAGAGTTGAGATATCATTTTGTTCGGCATGTACTTGAAGAGGGTAAGTTGCAGGTAATGAAGATTGACACAAAAGTGAATCCAGCGAATGCTTTGACGAAGATTGTTCCAAGGGAGAAGTTCGCGTTCTATAGGACTTCTCTTGGCCTTGTCCAGTCCTGACAATAAGGCTGGAGTGGGGGATATCTTTGGGCAGCTCTCTTGCAGCTCGGATTGGACTTCAAGTGGGAGATTGTTGGTGTAACATTGACTGTATTTATGCAGCTCAATCTTTGTAGTGTAACGGTTCTGCTATTACTCCCACTACTCCCTCTTTTGGTATCAACCATTGCATGCTATCTCTTCCACAATGAAGTTAATGCCTTTCACATGTGGTTTGTGTATTGACTATTTTTTATTCTTAGAGTGGAGTTAATTGTATATAGCTGTAGGAACAACAGTGTGATGAATAATACATAGTGAGCTGCAGATATATTGTATGCAGATGATTTCAATTCTGGATTTTAAATACAAAGAGCTATCCCCTACCCAATGTGGATGTAGCCAATTGGTGAACCACATTAAAAAACATGGCTTTTGTCTTTTGCATTCGTTCTGAGTTTTCTCGTGTTTGATTTATTTTATCTGCTCTTGTCTGTATAGTTTTTTCTTGTGCTCAACAAGATATTCTCCATGTCATCCCAGTTTGTCACAATGCCATGTTCAACTGGGTAACTTAAAGTAAGATGAACTCTTTTTAATTGACTCTCATCACCTACATAATCATTTTTTTGCCCTCTATCAAGGTTCCTGACTTGAACATGTTGTGGCCACCTCATAATACTAGAAAACACAGCTCTAATAACGTCTGTAGCAGCAAATCCAGCCTATTGAATAATGAAAAACATATACGGAAAATATTTTCCATAAAAACAAATTCTGACTTATGCGTAGGAATATTTCAAGCTAAAAAACTCAAATACCCACCAAATTAACAGGAAATCAAACGAGTCTGAAGAAAGATTACAACTAACTTTGTAGGCAACTTACCTTAATCATTCCAGAACCATTGTCAAAGACAATAGTGTTATTGTCCTCAATATCAGCCATTTGAAAGCCTACATAAGGATTTCATAAGAAGGATATTCCAAAATAATGAAATTATCTAAAGTGTACTAAAGTACCATGGACATAATCTGAATTTCTACTTGGACTTCACAATTGTAAAAAATGCAGTTTGTCTCAACTATTAGAATCAAGCCTCAAATTATGATAGACAGAGGCAATTAGATAATATAAATCTTTAAGTTTACCGTTAAATAGAAATTGGAAGAGATGCTGAGAAAAACAATTCCAACAACTTATAGTGGTATTTAAATGACATGAAATTTTCCTCTGGCTTAAAACTTTGCCAGTTCTAGATATTATTTAAAGATGCATAACACCTTAGAATACTTATTAGTGATAAGAGGCAGCTTAAAGTTACAAAAGATTCAAAGTCGGGACTAGGAAAGCACATGGAAATTCAATTAAAAAGCGGGATGGACAATGGACAATGTCTAAGAAGTAAAAATACATCATGTTTCAAGAATATGTACATGTGTTCATTCTTTAGTTAAACAAACGAGTGGCTCATTGTATATGGTTCACAATTGACTACCACTTACAATATGACATTTACATCATCCATGATAGAATACACAATTTCTAAATAAATGCAGGGGTAGTATTTGTAATTGATTAAGAGCTAAGTTCAGAGACCTGCAATATATATTCAAAATTTAAACACTGATTTGAGATTTTGTTAGTCCACAAATATAGGCAATAAGATTAATGAATGAGACTATTTGTTTCATCTCCATCAGTTGGAAGAATGTCATAAAACCAGTTAGATTAATATCATAAAAACTGCCTGCATCATGACTTGAGTCTAAGTCAAGCAATGGACACTGTAAATATTAATTGAAATTGTTACTATTAAAAGGAGAAACATGTCTATACTCTAGAAGGATGATTATACTGTTACAAGGAAATTTGATGTGTATATTCTAAAACAATCAATAGACTTTATATAGAACCCATGTGTATTTTAGAATATGAGATTTTGAAATAATTGTTAATGTCTTCAGGCACCCTCCAGTCGGAGGAGGAGGAGGAACTTAGATTGATAGATCAAGTGACTGTGGTTCAACAGGAGAACATGCTTATCATTTTCTTTCTATTCCAGCTCATTGGAAATGGCATGAGCACTGGTAGTTGTTCATTCTTAGTAAACCATTTGTGAAGCTTTTTGCCTCAAGAATTAAATCCAAGCCATGTGCTTATGATCATCAATGAACAACATAAAATACCTACATCCCTCAGTAGAAGTTTCTGGTAAAGGCCCACATAAATCAAAATGAATGAGTTGCAATATTCTATGTGTTTGCCAAGAGGAGTGAGGGAAAGAATATCTCACATGCCATAAAATACTAGGAGATAGATTACCTTATTCAGTAAGATTGCAAAACTCGTAAAAATGGCTAAGTGCAATGGAGTTTTAATGACTTGCCATCTTCGCAACCAGTAAATGCAACTTGATCATTTGAATTCTTCTCAACAACCACTTGTCCATCTTCCAACATGATAGAGTGGCCTTGTTTTTGAATCAGTACTAATGATAGATAATTATGTTGCAATTGAAGAAGACACAAGACATCATAAAGTAGTAAGTATAGAAAGCTAGGCAATTTGAGCCAAATGGGATTCTTTTTCTCAACAAGTTTGAGGCTTGATTTATCTTTCAAATAGATTGGACCACAAACACCTTGAAATTCTTCAAAATAATTATGTCAAAATTCCATATATTGTGTGGCTCTAGTATCTAACACCCAAGCATCATGCCATGAAACATTTATTGAATTATAGTAAGCACAATCTGATACAAAGAGAAAATATTCGTCATTATCGCTACCACATGCACATTGAGCTGCTCTTGAGACTTTATCATCGTAGAGATCTTTTTTCCATAGAGATCTTTTTTCTGAAAGATTTTTCTATCTTATCCCATAAGACTTTACATTCATGGGCTTCATGATTACCTTTTCAACCACATTGTTTGCAATGCAAGTGGTAATTATCGTTTTAATTGTCACGGTGGGAGTGCCCTCTACCATTTGTACCTACTCTTCCTCTATTCTTCCATTGACCTCTACCTCTTCCTCTATCATTGTGACCAGTTCTAGAAGAGATGTTCTTATTTGGAGGCTTGTCTTTTTGTTGAGCAAGACAAACATTTACACAAATGCTATCAATTTTCCTACCAAAAGCCCTCTCATGTTCTACCAACATTTCAACCAATTGATCTGAAGCGATGGTCTTCAATTGATTACTTGCTTGAAGAGGTTCTAAATAAGTTGAATGTGTTGGAAGAAGCGTCTTTATGAAGGCTGTGAGATAGATATCAACTTTGCCACTAGCAACATCTACATCTTGTTTTATGGCTCTAATTTTAGAAGTCAAACTCTTGACATCACCATTTATCAATTCAAGATTAAATAATTTCCACTATAATTGAGTATACTCTAATTCATAATGAGAATTATATAAATCTCACAAATTTTGAAAGGCATCCCAAGCAAACTTACACCCTTGTATGTGTTGAAACACGTTTCGATTGATGGAAGCCCTTAGCGAATCCAAGACTCTTGAATTTTTATAGTCAGTTTTTTAATAGCAGTAGGTGTTATAGGTTGGGTGACTCCATCACAAATATTACACCACAAATCATTGCAAATAAGAGTGTTTTCTACTTTTCTATACCATTTTATTGGTGCATCTTTCCAGTTAAGATTTCACCAACCATTGACAAAATGGACTGCATTGCATATTATAAAAAATAGACATGATTCTGCAAATTGTGATTTGTTTTCATGCTTTAATTTTATTGAGAAAGCAAAAGCGGTAAAAATAGGAAATACCTCTGTTTTCAGGAGAAAGGAAATAAATATTCTCTTTGAATGCCATCAAACATAAAGTTGTAGAGCATAATATGGGCGACTACTGCCACACACAATAATTGGACAAACTAATATAGGCTTCACTAACAGTGGAAAATTGGCCATCCTACTTTTGTCCAGTTGATTTTCTATCCAACCCCATATGGGCAGCAAATAGAAAGTGACTCCACTTTTTATATCTGTAGAAGAAGAGCATAACTACCAATTTGATTGGCCACGCAGTAACAAGATCTCCAATCCCTTGATATCTTCACTATTTAACTGTTATTTTTATCTCCATAAAATTTGAAACTTTTGCTCAGCCATAATTAAGACTGCAGCAAGTAAATGGAGAAAAATGGTTGTTATAGAGGAGAAGACTGCAGATTTTAAAAATTATATTGCCTTTGCTCTGATACCACTGTTGGGCCAGGATTTAAGAACAGAATTGTAATGGCATTAACTCTGTATTTCAAAATGAAAATTATATTCATATTTATAGGCAGTGATAAAACAGTTTAATTGCCAGAAGGAACAAACTGAAAAACTGTATACAACTAAATTGTGTTAACTCAGAAGATAACACATTAACAGTTTTCTATCTGTATTTTCCTTCCCTTCTATCTTAACCATTTATCCCATTTTCAAAGAACTTCCTAACATGGAAATTGTGTATTTACATTAAAAATAGATTGTACTATCAGAATATATAGCATCATACTTTGTTTCTGGTACTGAATAACAGGATGTTTTCTGCAGTAGACAGAGGTGCTAAGAACAATTGACCCAAATATTATAATTTTTAATTAGAACTCAAATAGTTGAATTTAAGAAATTGATAATTATTCCATTAAGGGTGCTGAAATTATGCAGCATGCACTCCCACCGAACATCCTTATTACACAATTGAAATAAAAATTTGCAATAGAATTTTGGTCATATCTTGACATACGAATAAAAATGCTTTGCTTTAGGAAATGTCTCTATCTCGAAACAGAAATTTGAAACCGTGTTTAATTAGCCATACAAATAATTCTCTTACAATATTTTCTCTGAATAGATTAAGCTAGAGAATACTCTCTATAGCTGATCCCTGCACCCACATTTAGGTACACTTTCTGTTTCTGTGAACAATTGATTGACCAAACTCCTCATACTCTGATTTTGATATCAATATCTGTAGCCAGAACGTTTAAGAATGCATAAAACAGTAAGAGCTATGAATTAAAAACTAAACATAATCAAGTTGAGCTTCACTGACTATTTTGCAAGAGCAAACTGATATACCTGATCAAATGAGCTATGCAATGCAAGAACAGCGCCACCTTTCCAAACACTATAATTCCTATAAGGAGATGCATCTATTGTGATTTTCATGCTCTTGGGAGCAAGTGCAGAAATCTCCTTGAGCAATCGACAGGCAAAGCCAGGAAACATGGTAGATCCACCACTAAGATGAATGTTTTCATATAACTTACTTCTGATATCAATATCCCATTTCAAAATTGATTTGTATATTTCCTCATGGACGCCTGCATGTTCCTTACCAACAAGTTTTGGATTGAACAAGGCCTCAGCACATCTGAATCTCTCATCCCCAATTGTTAGAAGCTGCCCGTCAGGAAGCTCATAGCTCTTATTAATGGAAGAATTTGAATTTGCTATCTCAAGCTCTTTGTCATAATATAGTGCCGCATATGCAACCTTCTCTTTAATATCACGAACAATTTCATGTTCTGCAGTTGTCTCGAAATACCATCCCCTCCCAATGAGGAGCCTTTTCAACCAATCTGTCAAATCTCGCCCAGCAAGGTTCAACCTTACGATTGCATGAGGCATGACATATCCTTCATAAATTGACACTATTTGGGTAACCCCATCCCCACACTCCAAAACAACACCTGCAAATAAAGATAGTTTAAATCCCTATATATTGCAACCTCCCAAAATTTTCAAGAAAATATAATTCAGTGGCAAGGGAAAACTGTTTCTTCAAAGCCAGGAAGTACTGACCTGTCGTAAGGCCTTTTGCATATAAGGACAGAACAGCTGCATTGACTATGTACATGGAAGGCACTTTAAAAATCTCAAACATAATCTGGGCCATCATTTCTCTGTTTTCCTTTGGTTTCAGAGAGGCATCTGTAAGAATAAGAGGCTGACTTTCTGGAGAAACTTGAAGTTTGCTGTGAAATGTGTGGCGCCAGATTTTCTCCATGTCATCCCAGTTTGTCACAATGCCATGCTCAATTGGGTAACTTAAAGTAAGTAAACCTCTTCTTAACTGAGCCTCATCACCTACATAATCATTTTTCTGCCCTTTATCAAGGTTCATGACTTGAACATGTCGTGGCCGTCCCACAATACTAGAAAACACAGCTCTAGGAGCA
Source organism: Sequoiadendron giganteum (assembly GCA_007115665.2). NCBI lineage: Eukaryota > Viridiplantae > Streptophyta > Pinopsida > Cupressales > Cupressaceae > Sequoiadendron > Sequoiadendron giganteum. The sequence goes on along the minus strand of CM021100.1, from coordinate 912,310,075 downwards.
TTTGTACCAGCAAATCCAGCCTATTGAACAATTAAAGACATATGGAGCAAACATTTTCCATAAAAACAAAATCTTAATTATTCATAGAATATATTTCAAGCTAAAGAGCAGAAATAGCCACCAAATTAACAGGAAATACAAGGAGTCTGAAGAAAGATAACAACTAACTGTATAAGCAACTTACCTTAATCATTCCAGAACCATTGTCAAATACAACAGTGGGATGGTCCTCAATATCAGCCATTCGAAAGCCTACATAAAATTTCATAAGAAGGATATTCCAAAATCAAATTATTTGAAGTGTACTAAAGTACCATGGACATAATCTGAAGTGCTACTTGGATTTCACAATTGTAAAATGCAGTTTGTCTCAACTATTAAAATCAAGAGTCAAATTATGACAGACAAAGGCAATAAGATAAATAAATATTTAAGATTACTGTTAGATAGCATTCTTTTCAGAACAACTGAAAGAGCTGCTGAAGAAAGCAGATTTCAACAGCTGCAGTGGTATTTAAATGACATGAAATTCTACTCTGGCTTAAGACTCTGTCAGTTCTAGATATTTTTTAAGGATACATAACACCTCAGAATGTTTATTTATGATCAGAGCGATTCAAAGTTGGGACCAGGAAAGCACATGGAAAATCATTTTTTAAGCAGGATGAACCATGGACAGTGTCTAAAAAGTTAAAAAACATGTCTCAAGAATATGTACATGGGTTCATTCTTTAGTTAAACAAACAAGTGGCTCATTTTATATGGTTCATAATTGAGTACCAGTTGCAAGAAGATACTTATATCCTCCATGATCGAATTCACACTCTCTAAATAAATCCAGGGGTAGTATTTGCAATTAATCAAGAGCTAAGTTCAGAGACCTGCGATATATGTTCAAAATTTGAACACTGACTTGAGGTTTTGTGAGTTACTCTACTAATATTGGCAATAAGATTGATGAATGAGACTATTTTTTTAATCTCCGTCAGTTGGAAAAGTAACATATAACCAGTTAGATCAATACTGTAGAAACTGCCTACACCATGACTTAAATATTAGTTGAAAATTGTTACCGTCAAGCAGTGGATAGTGTAAATATTAGTTGAAAATTGTTACCGTTAAAAGGAGAAACATGTTTATACTCTAGAAGGATGATTATACTCTTAGAAGGTGAACTGATGTGTATATTCTAAAACAATCAAGCAGTGGATACTGTAAATATTAGTTGAAAAAAGTTACCGTTAAAAGGAGAAACATGTTTATACTCTAGAAGGATGATTATACTCTTAGAAGGTGAACTGATGTGTATATTCTAAAACAATCAATAGACTTAATACAGAACCCATGTGCATTTTCTTAAGCAGCCATTAAGCTATTCCAAGTGGAGCCAGCTGCAGACATAAACAGGATATGAAAATTTCAAATAAATATTAGTGTCTTCAGGTACCCTCCAGATGGAGGAAGAAGAGGAAGTTGATAGATAGATCAAGTGGTTGTGGTTGGGCAAGGGAACATGCTTGGCCATTTTCTTTCTATTTCAGCTCATCGGATATGGCATGAGCACAGTTAGTTGTGCATTCTTAGTAAACCATTTGTGAAGATTTGATATATATTCTTTATTTCTTGGCTAGTAAAGTTCCCACCAGGGTACTGTTCATGCTTTGTGTTTTGGCCTGGACATCATAAAGGGTATGGCCAATGGCAATACATAATTGCTGGAGTGGATTACCATTCATACCTTAGTTTTTAGCTTAAAGAAGCCAAAAGAAGTCTGTCTACATGAAAATAATGTCTATCACAATACTGCAAACCTTAGTTAGCAGGCATTGGAGTTCAAAACCCAGACCAATCAATGACAATTTATATCTCACTTCTATGGCAGAAAGACTGATTGGAAATGGCACCTCATACCAGAAAACAGAAACAATAACAATGTTAAGATTCAATTTTCTCTACAATTGATAATATTCAAACTACATCACCTAAAGATAACGGAATGTGCTGTGTATGAATTATTATTGGATTTGACTGTGTAAGTTTTTTTTTCTCGACAGTCTGATATTTCGAATCAAACTTCAAGATCCATCATGAAACAAGTGAAATTTTCTTAACAGTTTTAACTTAAAGTAACATGATAAGCGTCAAAGTTGGGAAAATTCTATTACCCAACTCTAGTTTCAACATACCCATCTGCCAAGGTAGGGTATACATAATATGTCTGGTGGCATCATACAGATCCATGGCTAGATCACATGAAAAATTCAGATTTAAAATATAAATTCAAATAAACACGATTAAAGATTTTCTTGAATTTGCCTTCTGAGGATTACCTAAGTTTTACAAGTTGAAATTTGAGAGGATTTGGCAAAACACCATTTACACGTGGAACACTAAAAGATCATAAACCCATGTAAAGAGCCAGGGTAAGTATGATCATGATAAATTTAAAGGAAAAAAGAATTGAAAAAGAAAATTAGCCAGCCAAAGTTAACGCATTCATATTCGTCCATGAGAGAAGAGCATACAGTGAAACAGAGCATATGGAGAATTGAAATTGATAATGGGGCTGAAACAATTAAAAACTAATTGAAAATACCTGGATTTAATTCCGATGAATTCTGGCAGACTCGTCTCACAGCAGAATTCACCCAACTCATATTGAAGGGGATATGCTGTTTGAGCAGCGCTCACAAAAGATACCTAAAGTTGCCAAAATTGAAACTATATCTAAAATTTAAAATCGCATGAAATAAACAACTAAATTTGATAATAAAAATCTCATGACATTAATTTGGAGAATGTTCGTTGGCTGACGAAAAGTTGGGACCGAGTGTTGGGAAACTTGAAGCGATGATATAAGAGCCGCCATTCTGTCTCCGCCGTTAGATTGTGTTTGTGTTTGACATTAGTCTTCCACTGTTCATACAGCCCCTAGAATGCACCCGCCATGCATGGCTTGCACCCATCCACCATGCATCATGCCGTAACCTACAAGATAGCAGTGTCGGAAGGCCCCGGGAGCCATTGACTGAACGGTTACTGACTCTTCCATTATCAGTCCAGTTTACTATCAAATAGACGCCAGTTAACTATTGAATACGCCAGTTCAACGCTAGATAACTGCTGGCGAAAACTTTGCATGCATTCAAAGGAATTTTAATAACCGCCTTAAAAATACGCACCTGTTTTTTAAAAGCTGTGAAATTCATTGAAAATATCCCTTTCTCCTTTTCGTTTTAAAGAATCTGGATGCATTCTGTGACGAAATTATCAAATTATTTTACTGGAGGGAAGTGAAATCGATCAACAAGTAAGATATCTCCGTGTTTCTTTTTGATACGGCATTAAAAATCATAGAAAATGAAATTCTTGATTGTTCTTCACATAGATCTAGTATACAAACATACACACACAGAAATTGTCTGTAATATAGCATAGCAGTGGAAGAAAAAAATACATCAGTATAGAACCAAATTTTCTGTATTACTTAAAAAGAACCCCAAAAATGGAACCCTTTCTATATTGATGGGAGCGTTACATATACATTAATTCGTTCGTTGTCAATTCCCTTGGACCTCTGAAGGTTAAAGTTGCATCAGAAATCATTTTTATCAAAAACAAAAAAAATCTCAATTAATTGCAGAGAAATTTCTCTTCTGAGCAGATCTATTGCCAATCTACTTGAGGAGGGGGAAGATTAAGATCCAAGAGCAGCAATCTCCTTGCAGAAGGAGCCTCTGCATCTGCTTCCTCATCTATAATGGCCGACAAGGAATCACAATCACTTTGAACGTTCTGCATCGAAACTTCCTCCAGATTTTTCTTACAACGATTCTGTCTGCTGTCAAAAAAACCGAGATCCGCTTTCCAACCGTCAGACCAAAAATATTGCTTATTATCAGAAGCCTTGAAAGCCAAAAATGAAGCATTAGCGTTTGTAACTCGCTTTATTGCTGCACAGGCATCAAATTGTTGGGTGCCATTATGGCTGGTGCCCGAGTCATATTCATAATCATCATTTTTCATATGTTAACATGTAGTATCTATCACTAAATCAAATATGAAGTCATTGATATATAATTTGGATCCATAATTCAGATACCTTCTGCATAATCAGAATAAACAAAAAGGTATGGCTATTTTCAAAACTCATTTAACTACATAAAAAATAGTTAACTACATAAAAAATAGAAACAGGTGATATTTTTTCAATTGATAAGCAAACTTAATAAGCAAGCTACTGTTAATCTCTATCTTGTCATTTGTCTGCTTTAATTTATTTTCTGCAAACTACTTTATTGCTTTATATTACTAACTACTAGCTAGCCCTCCTTGATCTAGAACTAGAGGATTATCTAGCAATTGGTTCCCAATTTTTAAGAAGAATTATTTTTCTAAATTATTGTCTATTTTCTTGAATAATCGTCCAAATGATCTTCACTAGGATGGACCAAAGCTAATTGTATTTACTAGGGAGGAGATGAATATTCTTAATAAAAAATGGTGGTGTTTCATTCACAAGGAGCCCTAGTCATTAATGGAGAGATATTCTTGAATGGAGAGATATTTAGAATCAATCTTGGACTACTTGCTAGTAGGAGTTGTAGGGCTATTAGGAACATTATAATAATGGTATAATTCTACTTCTTTTTATCAAGTTTTCTATTCAAGGAGATTGTTCCTCTTTGCTACAAAAGATTATTTGAAGTTTGGACAATTCAGTAATTGCTTTTAGATTATATGATCTACTTTGAAGTTTAGACAATCCAATAATTGCTTTTAGATATGATCTACCGTGAAGTTTGGACAATCCAGTAATTGCTTTTAGATTATATGATCTACTTTGAAGTTTGGACAATCTAGTAATTGCTTCTAGATTATATGATCTACCTTGAACCAAATTTACACTGCTAATTTTTCAAAGAGGTTTATTTTTACAAGCATCCAAACAAAGTTAAACTGAATATGGAGTCATGTTTTGCATGAGATTGAAGTAAGTTTCCCTAAGGAGTTGTTAGTGAATGGGACATTTGAAAAGACCTAGTATTGAAGGGTGAGGTAGGGAAATCTAACCCACATTATAATGATTGGAAAGGTCTCTATAAGATGTCTCTATAAGATGATTGAACTTTGGATACCATGGCTTTAAGACCATATATGTCATGCCCCAAACCCATGGACCACCTTGAAGCATCAAATCCCTATATTTAATGGAATAAAAAATTAGAATGAAGAAACATTTGGCGCAAGGTCACACAAAGAGATCTCCTACAAAACGAGGTTTTTAGGTTCTTAAAATCCATTCATTAATGTTTAACAAGCTAGGCCACAATTATGAAACTTGTAGATTGGAGCATGATCCATGTAACATTCATCCTCCTCCAATTATTATGCTCCAAATACTTTAATTTTCTTTGAGTGATCCCTAGAGTTAAATGGGAACATAGTTTTTAAGGGACTTACTAAAAGAGAGGGTATATAGAGCCATTCTCCATGGAGGTCAAGGATCCTTTAACATTTTTTTGTATTATTTGTCACTAGCCCTTTAGATATTTTAACCAAATTAAATTATCTACAACATTTAGATTTTGAACATGTCTCAAAGATACATTTCTCTAAATAAAAAAGTGATGCAATAAGATGCTAGTCTAAATGAACTCTTTTTAGGATAAAAGTACAAAGTGGTGTCAAACTTTGGACCAACTTATCAGTAAAATTGAATTTAATTATTTCTAACTAAATTCAATTTCGGTCAAACATATAATCTAGCTAAATTCATTGTTGCTTTTTAGATATGGTCACAACTTTTACAAATATAAGTGTTCACTAAATGCATATGTAACACAAATTTGAGGCCAATTTATCAAAAAATAAAATTATTGAAAAAACTTAATGTTTCAAACAACTCCTACTTATGTAAAAACACTTTAAAACAATACAACAATACCCTTTTATAGATCTATGAATATATTTTTCAAATAGATAGAGTTTTAATTTTTCTATTTTAAATATACTAAAAATAAGTTATTAACACCAAAATATAAGGTTGATTATCTTATTATGAAAAAAATTATCAAAAAAAATAGTGCACTAGATAAAAGATTCTACATCTTGAAATGGTATATTTTTTTCTATTTTGTATGAATAGAGTAAGAAAAAGGGTGATGTCTCATGAAAACGGTTGTGCTTTCAATACACACATTTTAATATCTATTTAAAATAATATAGTATGAAAAATTGGAAAAAATAAGTCTATGCACTAAAACTTTAATTTATAACTATACATAAAAAATTGAAAGAAAAAAATTATTGTATGAAGAGCAACATCAACTAAATTATCGTTTTAATTTTAAAAAAATTATATTCAAATAATTTTTTAGTTATTTTAAAAATCCCAACATAAAATACACTAAAAAATAAATATTTTATTAATTTACATAATTTTGTAATTCAAAACATGTATGTCACTTTTTAGGCATTGAAGCTAAAAATTTGGATCAATGTTGACCAATTCCTTTATAAAAATGTGACCCAAATTATATTGTGTAGTTCAACTTAACATTAAATAAGCCTTACAATGAACACATGACAAAATTATTACTAAATTATACTCCCTTATCCCAATTGTTACACTCATAAAAAAACCCATTTTTCATATTAAAAATTAAGGCAAATTATTATTGACATCTCTCATCTTGTGGATGGCTTATATTTATTCATTTCCTACAGCTTCAAAGGAGGATAATTATGTCACTTGTTCATTATTTCTAAAAAAATTTCTTACCTTAAAAGTATAAACTTGAGTGGCATTGGTACTCTCTTGAAGTCATTATTGCCATGCATTTTAGTTTTTGCTTTATCAACACTATCCTCAAAATCATTTGTTTTGACACCCTTCACTTCTCAACTTTCACATCCATATCCTTTCACTTCACAAATTCCCATGTGGAAAACTTAACTCTACGATTTTTTATTTTATTTTAGTGCTTGCATCCTTGTTAGGATAGGTGTTATAAACCTTGCAAATCCTTGTAATTATTTAATTTTATAACATGTAAAAATGGCCCCCCATGGAATGAGGTGCTACCCTTGGATGAATTTTAAGAATTCTTGTATGATGCATCCTATCACTCAGATTGTATGATATGACATGTTAAGGGAATCTATGATATAGGAAGGTACATAAGAGAATCTATGGTGCATCTAAGAACATTGACATGTTATAGCCATGATAGCTTAGTTGGGACTTTTCTAGTTTTTTCTTAGATGCTATTAGTGTGATTTCATATTGATCATCTTAATATTGCTCTTAATATATATTAGTCAAATTAATAGATGCTATTAGAGTGATTTCATATTGTTCATCTTAATATTGCTCATCTTAAGCCCCATTTTTAATCTTAATATTGCTCATATTTTACATTAAGTGGACCATGCCATATATTAGTCAAATTTACAATCTTGTTCCACATATGTCAAGAACCACTAGATGCATCAAGTGGGGTAAATGCACCAATATGTGACACAATTTAGGTGCCAAATTAAAAAAATGATTTAAAAAAAATCCGAAACAAGGCCTTTGGTGCACACCAAATGAAAAATAAATAAAATTTGGCGTGCGCCAAATGTGTTTCTAGACATAAAAATAAAAATCGGGTTTGGAACCCTCATTTTGTGTTCAAACTATGACTTGAGGAGGAGGATTTCAAGTCTGCAACTCGCGCTCGCCAAATCTCCTCCATTCTTTGCATCCTTAGCTTGCCATTTTCCACGAGGATGCCGCCAACACGTCGGAGAGGTCAAAGATTGCAAAGAGGTGTGTATTTCTATTCTATTCATTTCAAATTTGATTTGGAATGCAACGTTAAATAGATTTTTATAATAAAACTTTGTTCTAATTCTCAGGGAATGAATCTCCACCTCAAAACATTGAGAATGCACAATCACTCCCTCATGAAGAGCCTCCTATATAAGAACCTGAAACCCCTCCATCAATTCATAGGCATCCTCAAGGAACACAAGAAAATATTCAAAATCAAATTGAAAACAATAAAAGAGACCTTCAACAATTAATTGCAAGATTAACCGAGCATGCCAAAACCCACCCTTATAGGAGAGGGATTGTTGAATCATTGAAGTCAATTTTAACTCATGTAGGAGAAATGAGAGAGAAAATGAATTTTTGGTCAACTAAGAGAGATGAGATGAGGCCATTTTATGCTAATGGTTTGTCATATGCAGATGTCAAAAAACTAAAAATTAGCAAAGTCGAGTTGTGCACCCTATTTAAAGACCCAAAAACCAATGAACCTTTGTCCCATGCTTGCAGGAGGTTCCCCATCCATTGGTGCCACCATGATTTAATTAAAAAAAAAATTGGGAGCGGTGGTGGATGGTATTTGACCAACTTCCATGCAATAACCATGAGGTGCCGCAATACTTTTTGAGGAAACTCTATTGCGAGTTTGTCCTCAATAAAATGCCAAACTATTTTGACATCTTAGACTTTTAGGGTAGAGGTGGGGGCTCCACACATAATAGACCTGTTGCACAACGCAATCCACTGTTGGCATCGAGAGCCTTGGGCAGACCCATGGTGGAGCATGTCGTTGTTCCTTCCATTGTTAAGGACAGTATAGAGGTGGACACGATGAAGTCAATTGGCTCACTCACCCAAACCATTTTACAGTGTGTGAGTCCTCTAGTAGAGCCTAGTGTGGAGGAGATGTGTAGGCCCCAAGCTCCACCCCACCATTGTGGTGCTTGTGGTGTTGTTTGCACGTACGATTATCAGGGTCCTCGTGATGCTGCTACACAGCCTACGTCAGTTGCAGAGGCGATGAATTTCACAGATGATATTTTGAATGATACACTCGGCATTGACACTCAGGTAAAATTTAGCAAGTTATTTTAATGTTGTTTATTAAAATATATTTTCAAATTTAAGAATAACTAAATTAGTAAAATTTTGATATGATGAAATTTCAGGGTCACACTGTTCATGAGGGGTGCTTTATTCCTACAGACCCTTATACATTCTTGACGATGAGTCCATAGGTATGCAACTAGTATTGAAGATATTATTATTGCATTTGAACAGTTGAATGTTATATTTGAATGTTTGTCTCATAACATGCTTCAGATTTCAAATAGTTTCCTGGTGCACCTTATTCCTCCACACCTTGTGATTCATATCCTCAAATAACGTACATTGAGGTAGCCTTTATTCATTAATGGTGTTGTAAATCTATGTTAGCTAGTTTTCATAATTTTGCATATATACAAATCTAAAAAATTGATGAGAAACACAAACATTGCATTCAAGTATTCCTTGATCGTGTCACATTATGTTCTCCTATATCAACATGATACCTAAGATATTGTTTCATTTGTAGATGTTGATAAGAGATAGCCCTGCAGATGTTGGTGGCACGATGGACCATGGATTTGTTGCAACAATAGCCAGTTCTGATCCATTGAGAGAGGTATGGAATAGATTAGTCGATTTGACATTATATTTGCTCTTTTATGGTCTGTTATAGAAAATTTTCATGATAATTTTATGTAGTTTAATTTCTATCTTCACGATTGCTACAGGTGATTGTCACTCCAGATCATGGACGTGGTGATGCTATAAATGTGCATGATGACTATATGTATGCGGTAAGTGATTATATATTTTGTTATATGCCATTTCATAATTCAATTTATATGTTTTAACATATTTACTTTTAATTGTATCAGTTGAAGGTCCAAAGTGAAGAGAGGAGGAGTAGTGTGCGTGTTAGAAAGACAAGAGAAGCAACAGTCACTCCATCCAGCCGAATTTCGAAGGCAGCACGAGATCTATTTCCTTCCCTTAGAGGGAAATGACTATGTATTAGTGTTGTTTGTTGTATGCCTATGTGGCATTTTGGAACATATGTTTTGTACTATTGATATATATACATGATATTTTACGTCCATATGGCTCCTTTGTAATAAGCCTATATGGTTTTTTTGGATATATTTATATACTTTTATCAATATATATCATTGTATAGCCTTTCGGATTTTTGATTAAAGAAACTCTTATTTTGCTACTGCCATTCTTGAATGATGTTATCATGCGTATTGTGTAAGTTGTATGCTTTAATTTTGTAGGCATGGATTTTGTTTACATCTAATGCTTAATTAATTACTTTTGAATGCTCAATAAGCCCTGGATCTAAAGCATATTGTATAAATAAGCTCCATTCGTGGTGGTTTGTATCCTTTGGAATGCTTCAATTACTTGTGCCTCACTGATGCAGAGGCAAGGAGGCTCAAACCCAATCAGTCTGACAACCTGTCTTTAAGGGGATCCTAACAAGATTAATACAACCTATTTTGAGCAATCTACACAACCTCAAAGCCCCATCAAACCAAACTCTTCATTCAAAACCTTACCCAACAATCCACCCTTGTAGCACTCTGATGCAGAGCCAAGGTGGAGAAGAATCACAACAATGGAAATGTCAATTCTCAATCAAGAACTCTTCTTCATAATGATTCATCCTAATAGGCATCAACCCACCCTCAAGGGTCTCAACTCCTCAACCTTGCAAATGAACAAAAAGACTCCACCAAGGCCCTACAAAGACCATCAAAATTCATAAAATGACAATTGAATCAATTGAGAAAAATCCCTAAGTCAGATTCATCAAGGTTTCCAAAACTCACATTTGTGACTAGTTATTCTTGTAGTACTCAAAACTCAGTTTTATCCAGATTTCTCCCAACCTTTCCAAAACACTAGAAAATTATAAGATGGATTGAGATACCATTTTTTAGGGCTACACAACATACCAAAGAATCAGTGGTCACTCTTTTGGACCGACATAGAATTTCAACACACCTACTTTAATTTTGGCTTCACAATTAGCCCTTTTTTTCCAAAGGGACCTGTTGATGGTGAAAATGACACAAACAACGTTAAAACAAAATATTTCTACTCTATTTCTCCTGAAAAAGGAAAGACAACATATAGTAGCCTAACTCCCAAGGTCCTGGTAGTTGGTTCTCAACTATTTGGTGTCACTCAATCGGTTCATGCAACTGTAATGTTCAAGGGGCCTGTGCTGGTAACAAAAGATTCAAGCAATGAATCATTTTATCAAACTGTTCTTGTAAATAAAGGGGTTTCAAACAAAAGAAAAAAAGATGGATCAAAGGGGTAAACCAGTAAGTATGAATCAAATTTATCTAGTATTCAGACATATACCTTCAACAATGAATGTTTTCTAACAGATCACAAAACCAAAGCATGACACAATTTAAGAATAAACTATACCATTGCATGCATCTAAGGTGCTTAATTTAATACCACTATTCACATATCACAACTATCTCCAAGATTTCAAAAGAGCACACATCCATTCATTGCCAAGGTCATAGATCATCAAACTTTAATTACTTCAATTCAATGATAATCTAACAAGATAATCCTTAAATTTGGTTTCTTCTAATGACTTTCATCACATAAGAAACTAGCATGCTTCAGCACAATCACTGGCATTCAGATAGATTATAATTTATCAGCCTTATCAAGTAAAACTCAATTCTAACACCATATTGCGTAAACTTGTAATTTTATTAGCTGTAAAGTATCTAGTAACAATGTATCTCAGTAATCACTACAAAATTCTATCTCCTAATATCAAGTAAGCCAATTCTATTCTCAATTAGCCGACCCCTTTACAATATGATATCCAAAGGGTATTTATAGATATACAAAATTTGAACTCCACTTCTATTTTAAGTCATCCACCCTTTTAGGAACAAAAACTTTCTTGAAAAATTAGATCGATTTGATCTTGAGTTATTACATTAGATATTTAGTTTAAACTGGAGAATAGAAAAGAAGAGAAAAAAATATCATGTGCTTCAAAACTGTCAGTGATGCATGCAACATGGAAGGAAGAAAAAAAAATCATGCATGCGGGAGATCTATGCATGTGAAGCTGGGTCTGCAATGAACTCATCATAATTGGCGAAGACTTGCTGTAATATATCTATTTTTGGCCTGTCAACCCAGTTGTCTTTAAATTTAATTCACTCCAACTCTTCTATAGCAAACCCTCTCATATCTTTCATCTTTGCCAACTCTCTTCTAACAGCTTTTATTTCTTTTTTGACATCCATTAGTCGATCTATCATCAAATCTTCTCCATCATCTCCTTTCTGCATGAGTCCTCTAAATATTTCATCCCATTTCTCTTTGATCTAACTCAAAGGCATGCCTTCCTTGGATAATAAATTGACATCCACTATGATAGCAATAACCGCCTCCAACTCTTCAAACTATTCAGTCAGATTATTAACAATATTTTGGACCTCATCCCTATGTTTACACAAGAAATCTGCTCTGAATCGGAGTATACAAGAGGTTTTCCCAACAAAATATTTATTATCTTCCTCAAGTATTGACTGTTCAAGAAGAGTAGTCAAAGGCAATGTATTAACTTTCTCCAATTTCTGACTATATTCTTTATACTCTTCTTCTTGTTTCTCCGATGCTTCAATGTATTGATGCATTTCTCTTATTAACTCTTCCATGCCTTTGTAAACTTCAAAACCCTCAACCAAAACTTCACCTACTTCTCGATTCAACTTGTCTATCCATCTATCTACCATCTCCGCTTTGCCTCTTACTTGCACCAAATCATCTACCTCCTTTTTGCTTAACAAAATTGGAGTCTCAATGGTCGTTACCTATTGTGATCTCGGAGAGGAGACACTTTTCAAAAATGAATGTAATTGATCCAACTGAGCCTTAAGCTCATCCTTATTTTGTTTATCTTTTATCATTCTTGACTTGGTTGTTGAAGCCACCACATCAATTAGGTTCATCTGTTGATTCCTAGTGGGCCTTCCCAAGTTGATAGTACTCAACTGATAATCTGTTAGCTGCATGTCCTCTACCTCCTTTTCTATCATTGGCATGGCACACTCAGCAACAATCTCTCCTTTGTCTGTGAGTCTAGTAGAGTGTAGGATCTTGGCCTTCTTTTTAGGCCTCTCTTGCTCAATTTCTTTCATCATATCCTCCCATTGAGAGTTTGTGAAGGCGTTACTGTTCTTTTCTGCAGGTCTAGTTTTAGCCAAGTGGGAACACATGGAGCAGTAGTCATCATAGTAGAAGAGGAAGTAATGGTAGAAGGTGGCTACATATTTACCCAAGGTTGAGAATCACCCCTTGATTTCTCTTGCTGCTCTTGCACCACATGCATCTGCACAAGCTTTTCAGCCTCTTCCCTATCTTTATGTTCTTGTATCTTCTTATCTCCCTCTTCTTTCTTCAACCTCTCTTCCTCCAACCGATCTCTCTCCACTTTTTCCCTTTCCAATCTTTATTTTTCTAATTTTTCTTCCTCTAGAGCTTCCTTTTCCAACTTCCCTTTCTCTAAAGCCTCTAGTCTTTCTGCCTCCAAAGCCTTAAGATTTTTTGCCTTTGCTTCTTCTTGTTGTTGTTTCTTAACTAGCTCTTCAACCTCTCTTTCCTTTCATAATTGTTCTACTTCTCCTTCCTTTTGGCGAGCTTCCTCAGCAAGTTTTAACTTGGCAACCAAGATTTCTTTCTCCCTCTGGTTTCTTGCCTTCTCTTCTTCAAGGTCATGAATCTTTTGTATTAGTTCCAACTTTCCATTCTCTTCTTTAACCTTGAGTTCATATTCTTGTTGCCTTTTTTGTCTCTCTACTTCATCAGCTGCTGCCTTAGCTTCAATTTGTTTGGCTTTTAATTGTTACTGGTGCAGTATAGCATTAGCTCGTGCCTTGGCATCAATTTCATTTTGTTTCTCTAAGGCCACAACTGATGCATCATAATCCATTTTCGCCTCTTCAAACAATGTCCATTGATCTTCTTGTGTCAAAACCTGCTCAGTATCCTCCTCTAGAGGCATATTTTCTTGTAAATCTTTCTCTAACACAGTTTCATCTGAATCCGTTCCAACATCCAGAATTTCCTTCTCCACTTCCTTTCCCTTTGTAGTTTCAGCCATACTATGAAGAGCCCCCTTTTGAACTTCTTCACTCCGCTGCTTTGCAAGTGGGACTTGTGTGGAAGATTCACCTAATGTAGGTGTTGAAACAACTGATCCTATTTGAACATCTCCCTCTTGTGTTTCCTCTTCATCCTCTGATGCTTCAAGTTCTATCTCTTCAATATCTGAGGGGAAGAACTCCAAAGGCTCCTTGGGAGGTGTCTTCCTTTTAAGCCTTTTATATCCTTTTCCCTTTTTAGGAGCTGGTCCTTGAGGATCTTGAGTTCTTAACATCAACCACTGCACACTCCTATCCAATACTGTCCTTCCAATTTGCTTAATATCAATAGTTTCTTCACTATTCCAATCAATTGGATCCAAGCTCTTGGTTCCTATGTTCAAAGCCTCATAAGACAGATCCAATACAATTCCATCATCCACCAAAGTGTCAGGAATGTCATTTCTAACTCCAAGTTTGCCATGAGTGAGATAGATAACCTCTCATAATTATTTTTCCCTAAGTCATACTCATCTTGTCGGTCACTCCAAAAATCTTCTAACAAATTGAAATGCTTGTCAAACATAGAAGGTAACAAGGCATGCATCTTACCCTTTGGGTCAAAATACTTACGAGTTGTGTATAAACCCAACTTCAAACTGTATCAGCTCCCTGCAAACCACCTTTGCTCCTACCAAATGTTGACATCCATACTCACCCAACTTCATGGGAAACTTGTGACATCCTATCTTATGTTTTATTCCAAGCTGAGCATTAACTCCAAGGGCCTGATATACAAACTCCATCAACACTATCCTGTTATTTCAACACCTTGGAAGCAAATGTGGATGGCCTTCAAAACCAACTAACCCGAAATATGTGAATTTAGGGTATTGAATGTACCAACATCCCCATTCAGCAATGAATGCCATGGCTTCTTGACTCAACCTATACCCTTCATCTCCATTCAATTGGTTGATGACTACATATATGAATGCATCATTGACTCTTCTGAATTGAGTCTCAACAACCTGAAGAGACAACTGGTCATAATGCTCCCACACTTTCTTTTGTCCATCTAAGACTCCCATTATTCCTACTCTGTTTAAACCTAGAAAGATACCCAACCTTGCTGGTGCATACACAATGTAAGAAGTCATAAAGAAGCATTTGGTCTACTTGATATTGGTTAGTTGATCATGAATAGCATTTGACACTATCATCGACCAATCAAACTACTAGGCTCAATTTAATATTTTTTGGATGAAAGGAAACATCCACTCCTTGAACCAGAATGTATCTCTCTTCCCAAAAACTCTAGACAACATCATTATTAAATCTGATACCTTCTTATAGAAATCTGCCCTCTTTGGCTGGTCTGTAAGCTTGCTTAAAGATTTCTTCTTCGTCTTCAACCACTTTTTGTTCAAATGAGAATTATTGGAGTTCTTATACTTACTATATTTCTCCAAGGCCTCTGCCTCATCCAACTACACCAAATTCTTAGGATCCAGGACATTGAATATATTTTGAAATGCCTGAGGAGTGAGATCAATGATCACATTGTTCTGTGAATCCATGCATTGTCTGGTAACATGATTGTAGGCATTGGCTTCCATTAAGATCAACTTTGGGCATTGGATTGACAAAGGAAACAAAGTGATTTGAGCCAAACCAGACTCAACAATCCTCTTTGTTCTAGGTGTCGTATCCTCATTGAATGTTTTAGCATATGCCTCCTCAAAGTTGTACTAGCCCAAAATTGTGTCAGTGATATCTGACCATTTTGACTCCACTTTGCTTACTTTCATGATAGGAATCATGTGATTATACCTCAAGGTATATGGCAATTGTTCAGGCTTGATCTTCTTTGGTTTAGGCACTGCCTTTGATGTTCTTGCAGGTCGATTCCTTTGAGCAGCTTCTCCTGATGTTCCTGACATTTTCTAGCTTTCCTACCACAAAAACCTCTAATTAGATCTTTGAATATCATTGTAAAACATGTTTCAAAACCATACCTTTCATGTATACATCAGAGGCAAAACCAGGCAGAAACATATTCTAAATAGTCTCTTTTAACACACTGTCGGGATCGGAGTCGAAAATGGAATGGTAACTCTACTAACAAGAAGCGGGCTCGAAGTCGAAATGAAAATGTGATCGGAACCGGAATGGAAACGAACTTGGTTTTCCTCAAATTTTTCTATTTCATATTCTTAGTTTGTTCCGATTCTACTTCCGTCTAGATTATCGTTATTTTGAAGGAAGGCTTCTCAATATAAGCGGAGCCGGAACCAGGATGGAAATGGAATTGATACCTTTTGGAAAACATAATTTTTCAAGTTCAAAATCGATTCCAATCCCGCTTCCACCCAGCTGGACCATGACGTCATAAATGACTTTATCAATTTTATATAGAACTTCATGGTTTCAAACTAGGTGATTTTCAAAACATGATGGGGCTAACCTGGAACTCGATAGAACCATCCCCATATGACCAGGGGACAACTAATTTTTAGGGCATCATATTTTAAACCTTTTAAATGCAATCACCGAAACACATGAAGCCCTAATCTAGAAAACATGACAAAACTAGGGCACGGATTTAACCCCTCCTAATTTACCAGATTGAATGCGTGACAAAACCCTAAGTAAAAACAAGATTCAACTAACCCTAACTCACTGTAAAGACATGAATTTAATCTACCTCACTGTGAAACCCTAACTAAATCTATATTTAAAAACCTAACCCAACACGACGCGATCATGACAAAACATGAAAGCGATTGTGCCCTAACTCACTATAAAACTAGAAACTCAATCATAAAAACAAGAACAACAAACAAAAAGAAAGAACACACACACGCAAAACTTCAAGAAAGCGATCCCGTTCAAAGATCCAAATCAAACAATACGAACAAAGAACATGAAAGAAAAATAAAGAAAAATAAGAGCAGAACCCTACCTCGAACACAAGACCTGGCTAACCTTCAGAATTGATTTGCAACAATTATCTCCTTCTCCTTCAATCGATTCGCTCAGATGGACTCTGCAGCAGCTCTACTCTTCAAGTTTTTTAACAATGATAATAATGATATGTTTAATCCTTAATGAAGGTAAAAAAAGAGAGTTCTTACCTACACCAAGCTGCTATCATTAATGCATTAAATGCAATCGGGCAGAGTCGAAACTGAAAGAGAATGAACACTTCTCTATAGTGTGACTTCAGTCAAAAATTCAACGACCCAGAAAATAGAGGGGGCAGAATTGAAATGGAAACTGATTTGAAACTTAAGAAATTTCCCAACTTCATTCCCGTTCCGGGTCTAGGTCCGCTAACAAAGCACAAAACGAAACCAAACACAAAGAGTAAAACAAAAGACCGATATAATACAACTTAACACAAGGACTTAGACTAAAACCAAAAGTTGAAATAGCGGAGGTGGAGACAAGATGGATTTTGATTTTGCAATTTTCAATAAACACCAACTTAACATCCACTCTGGTTCCGACTCCGCTAAAGACAAAAAAAAGGTCAACAAAGAAAGACTGTCGGGATGGGAATCAGAATCGGTTTTGGAAAGAAGTTTCAGAACCCGATTTGGTTCTGGTTCTGATTCCGACAGACTAAAACAAAAATAAACAAACTTTTGCAAGCAAAAGACTCTAGACTTCATTTGAAAAACCACAAGAGATAAAAATAACAAAGGGGGACCCATTTTGACCAAGGCAAAAGATGGGGTGGTTATGCAAGGCATAACAGGACCACCCTTCCAACTTTAGGTATCTACCCAAATGCCTTGGACAGTCTTAGGTCATGGTGCCAAACCTCAAATTTTGTCATTAGTTTGTGTCTACAGAGCCTCTAACTCACTATCCCAAGAAACCCTCCTAAACCTTCACAAAATAAAGGGTTTTACAGAAACATACAACTCCAGACCTCTCTCAACACTTCCAAAGCCCCAAACACCTCAAAATAATTCTGCACAAATTCATTAGACCCTCACGTAACCCTTACAAGCATTAATTCTTAAAAACCTCTCTTTGGTTCCTCACTTCCATGTTGGAAAACCCCTATTCAGTCTTAGAATAGTCGCAAAAACTCCAGATAATTATGACTCCTAATTCCAAAATGAGTTGACACACTTATTATAACATTTTTTAAATCAATCCGCCGAGATACAATAGCAAATAGTAGGTGGATTGATTGTTACATCACAAATTTCCCCTCAAACCCTTGATTCAGCAACACTGGGACAATCATTGTTTGTGTTGGTTCTCTCTACAAACAAAGAGTTAAGACACCAAATAAAAAATAAATGAATTAGAAAAAATATAGACACGTCGTCTGAAATTATTAGGCCATGAAGAACCTGTATGTGCCCATACAACACTCAAAAAGATCAAGAAAACAATATTTTTCCAGAAAATTGCTCAAAACTGTGGTGTTTATTGTGTAAAATTGTTACAAATCTTCTTCCACTCTCTCATTCGAGCCTTGGTAAGGATTTTTAAAGAATTTTCCAACAACAATCTACTCCCCAATTCCCATAACCAACCTTGGGATTAGTTGGTCCCTTAATTACATTTTTTTGTGTTAAAGTTGCTTTGTCAACATTTTACAACTTATATGATTTCTAATTGACTTCTAAGACACAAAACACCCTTTATTTGCATTATGCTTGATCTCTCAAAGCTTATTAGACAAAATAAACCTAAATAAACTAACATTTCCCTATTGATGTATTCAAATAAAAAAAAATTGATGATGTGGTATAGGTGCTCCTGCACCAAACTCAAAACCTGGTCCAAGCCTAATTTCTCCCAAACCTTTCCAAAACACCTGACCATTTAAAGGTGGATTAAGATACCCTTTTTAGGGCTACACAACATATGCCACAACCAATAGTAACTCTTTTGGACAAACATGAACTTTCAATACACCTCCCTCACTCTAAGCTTCACAATTAGGCCTAATTTCCAAAGGAACCCCCTCACAAACTCACCTCCAAACCAAGGAAACTTGAAATAGTCTCAAGGATGCTCACCAAACTTAGGATTCTCCCATTTTAAGAGCCTCAAGAAATTTTTCTATTCCTCTACTCACAAACCATCCTAAACCTTCACAAAAACAAGGGTTTTAAAGAAACTCATAACTCCAGACCTCCCCCAATCCCTCCAAAGGTTCAAACACCCCAAAATAACTCTACCCTAACTTAAAAGACACTCACAATCCCATTCCTTTTAGTATTTCTTAGATTCACTACTTGAGTTCCTTACTTTCGTGGTGGAAACACCCTTGAACAACATTAGAACTTCACACCCCACTGAGATTATTCATTCTCTTAGCCTCCAAAGTATTCATAGACCAAAATAATCATGGTACAAGCCAATCCATTGAGCCACAGGGTCAAAACAGTAGGTGGATTGGCTAATGTGTCATGGTGTTTCCCTCAAAACCCCTAACACAAAAAATAGAGCAGTAACCAAGTTTGCTGATCCCACACACACCAACGATGGATTTAAACCTTCAGAACATATGAAAAGAGAGTAAACACATATGAAATCAAGTATCCAAAGCCTCAAGTCATGATAGACTTGTATGGGCCTGTGCAAGGCAAAGAAAATTCAGGAAAACAAAGAAAACCAGTGATCAACGTTTTCAAAAGTATATTTTCTTATTAGAAACTAAAAAAAATCAACCCTCAACTTGGGGTATTACAACAATATATCTTGATACCACCTTCCAACTACCCCTTGAGCTGATCAACCACCATAACCACCCTTTGTTAGACTTCTAAGATGGCAATTTTCCAATTTTTCTCTTAATTACCATTCATTCACAACTTGATTTTGCAAATACCACCTAATTGACCTATTAAGCCTTTTAAATACAATTGCAAAGTATTTCCATAGCATATAGAGATATAGAGAGAAAATACAATAAATATTTTAACTAATGAATTGTAAAAAAATGGATTTTTGTAGTTTATATTCATGTCGTTGATTACATTGCATTGCACATCTTTCAAAGTCAAAGCATTACTTCACTTTGCATAACTAATAAGTAGATGCTGATAGATGCCGAAAATTTAATTACAATATAGTTTGAACAAAGTCAACCTAAGCAGTTATGCAATTTCTTCACATTGCATAACTAATAACTAGGAGCAGCTGCCAATTGCATTTTCTTATCATGGCATTCTATGAGACCAAATTTCTTTGAGATATTTTTTCAAATAGTTCCTTGCCTTGTCTATGTTACCACATTTTTCATACATGTCTACCAAAGCATCTTCTCAAATAGTTCACTGCCTTGTTGCTATGGCTAAAAGCCTAAAACAAGTGATTTTGAACAAGCTATGGATGCTTCGAAAAATATATCAAAAGCATAATAGTAAGCAATAGCATAGACAAGGTAGTGAACTGTTTGAAAAAATGCATCAAAAAAATTGCTTTGAAATGATAAATTTAGTTGTGCTTTCACTCTTCTTTAACATTGTATATCTGCTCCTTTTTATAACAAGAGATAAAAAATGTAAAAAATTGTATAACAAGAGATAAAAACTATCTTTTTTAAAATTGAAAGGCATTTCATAGCATAGAGATATAAAGAGAAAATAAAATAAAGAGTTTAACTAATGAAATGTAGAAAATAGATTTTTGTAGTTTATATTCATGCATTGCACATCTTTCAAACTCAAAGCATCACTTCACATTGCATAACGAATAACTAGATCAGGGAAAACTTTAGTGGCGAATCTTCGCCAATTGGCGAATAATAGAAATTGGGACCTCCAAAAATGGTGAATAGTGCAAGTTAAAAAGGAGATTGAATCGCCAAGTTTTTATAAAAAAATAATTTTGTCTCGATTAATTCGCCATGTAAACGATGTGTCATTGGAAATTATTCGCCAGTAGTTTATACCATAATTAAAAATATTAATTATATTTGCCAGTTTTATTATATTCCTCTGATCAATTTTGGGTTAATATCGCCACTTATAATAAAATACTATTTAATTTTAGGGTTACTTTAGCGGCTTAGCCTTGAATATGCATTTTATCTATTGCCATTGATTAGATTTTTAATTGGATGGCTATGAGTTGATTTTGCGGCCTAATACACATGTGCCTTTTAAAAGGCTTGTTGAGGCCCGAAATTTGTTTTGGGCCACACGATTAGATTTAATTGTGTGGCCCAAAACAAATTTCGGGCCTCAATAAGCCTTTTTAAAGGAACATGTGTATTAGGCCGCATAATCAACTCACAACCATCCGATTAAAAATCTAATTGATGGTAACTTTTTCAGTTGTCATTCAATCTTAATTTTAAAGTGATATTTAAAAAAAATGCTTAATCTGTGTGTGCTCCAATGCATTTTAAAAAGGCACGTGCATATAAAGTCATGAAATTCACTAAGTCACAGAATTCACTAAGTGCATATAAAATCGTTGTATCAGAAGGACATCCCTAAGTGTCCCACCGATGATGTTCACTCACACCAATATTCACTCACAGAATGAACTTGCAACAGTCTGATTTAAAAACTAATTGATGGTAAAATTCCAAGTTTCATTTAGTCTTAATTTTCAAGTGAGATTTTTTAAAAACACTTCATCTGTGTGTGCTCCAATGCATTTTCAATAGTGAATGGAGCGCGCTAGGGCTGCTGTCCCTGTTGCGGGGCGTTGCCCCCTTGACCCCCACAAGGGGACTTTTCCCCCTTGACCCTCGCCGGTGGCTACCGCCCCTGGGCCCCTACTTCAATATTACAAAATATATATATATATATATGGGGGAACTATGTCGATCAACTATACAAATTTTTAAAGGAGAGACTAGCCATTTTAATTAATCTTTTTAGTGATTATTCGCTAGGATTCGCCAATGTGATTATTATTTTTACCAATTATTCATTAAGATTCACTACGATTTTGTAATTTTTTTTAATAATGTGTATAGATTCGCCAGGAAAATTAATATTTTTTTTCAAAAAAAAGGAAGTATTCGCCAGGATTTTACACCTTCGTTGAGGGGGGGGTTTCTTAAAGTTATCCCTGAACTAGATGTTGATAGATGACACAATTTCAATTGCAATATAGCTTTTTACAAAGTCAACCTAAGTAATTATGCAATTACTTCACATTGCATAACTAATAACTAGGAGCAGCTGCCAATTGCTTTAGCTTGTTATGGCATTCCATGAGACCATATTTCTTTGAGGCATTTTTTCAAATAGTTCATTCCCTTGTCTATGCTACGACATTTTTCATATATGTCTACCAAAGCATTTTATCAAATAGTTCATTGCCTTCTTGCTATGGCTAAAATCCTAAAACAGATGCTTTCAAACAAGCTATGGATGCTTGGAAAAAATCTATCAAAGCATAATAGTAAGCAATAGCATAGACAAGCCATTGAACGTTTTGAAAAAATGCCTCAAAGAAAAGTGGTCTCATGGTGATGGAATGCCATGACAAGCCATAGACAAGGTAGTGAATTGTTTGAAAATATGCCTCAAATAAATGTGGTCTCATGGTGATGGAATGCCATGATGAATGCCTAGTGATGGACTATCATGGCATTCCATCACCATGAGAACACATTTCTTTGATGCATCTTTTCAAATAGTTCACTGCCTTGTCTATGGTATGACATTTTTCATACATATCTACCAGATCATTTCATCAAACAGTTCACTGCCTTGCTGCTATGGCTAAAATCCTAAAATAGGTGTGTTGACAGGTGTTTTATGACCACACCAACACAGAATGAAGTGTCCAATGGTCACCCTATCCTCTCTTAATCAAAGTATTCTGAATGCTAAGATTGTGTGAAAGATCATGCACTCAACTTCAAGGTTCCTTATGTAGCAAATAGGCTCAGTTGGTTTGATGTGAATATGTTGAGTATTCCAAGGGGACTTACATAATTTGTTCAACTTGTGAAGCAATTAAGACACAAATGATTTGACGATGATGCTCTGATTCCTAGATTAACCGAGAAAATGTTGAATTTCAAAAGGAATAAGGGTAGGGATTCTATAATCTACTTCTAAAGGGTGGAATGCGAGGATCAACTCCAACAATCATCAAACTAGACTTTGCTTCGCCTCCCTTCGGACAACTTACACAAAATCGGTGTAATTTTCAAAGGATGAGAAAGATGTTCAAATTATGACACAACATGCGTATACCATCACAACGATGCATATGGACATATGAATCATAATTGAAGTTAAGTGATAATACTCCAGTTGACCACGCAAGGCAAACTCACCGTCAGCAAGTCCGCTAGTGGTATGGATGAAAGAAGACTTGCTCAAATCAAACACCACATTCTACAACTAACTACTACTTGCATAGAATAAAATCTACTTTACTCTATCTACTTGAATTGAAAAGCCAAAAAAGCCTTGTCAACCACTCACAACGAAAGAGAGAATCACCAATCAATGAAGTTATTTATATTATGAGAGTTCTCCACAACAACCTTTTACAAAAAATTTCAAAGGGAAAGCTTTTCTTTCCTTTTCAAACTAGGCTAACTTCTAACTAAATGGTATATACTCTCTATTCTCTAGCTCAACTATATCTCTGATTCTTGTCTAACTCTAATATATTACAAATGAGGGGGGATACCCCTTTTATATCAAGCCCAGTCCAGTGGATGACTTAGATTCAAATACAATTGAAGGCTCAGATTGAGCCACCAATGCACTGATTAGGGTTTTAGACCTAAAAACCGCCACTGAGAGGAGTGGGGTAATGAATGCACTGGAGATTACCCACTCCTCTGTAGGAACCAATATCTACAATCAATGCACATCATCCCTTTGCAGAAGATCATCATCCAGAAGGGCATTTCCTTTCTCCTTTTCCTTGGCTGCAAATTCAATGAACCTGGTCAACACAGCCTCAACTTCCTGATCTGAAATGGGAGGGATATGATCCAACTGAAACTCCAACACTGTAATTGTTTGCCCATGTCGGGAACAAGATTTCTTCCAAGCAACTATAGCATCTTGGGTATTCTGAATAATGCTAGAGAAGGTGGAGGTGTTCTCGAAATCATCCTGGACAAAGGCCTTCACCTTAGAAAATAATGGTGTCAATCTATTCTTCAAACCATTTGCAGTTACCTCCTCAAAATTTAGCCTCTTGGAAAAGATAGCCTCTAGTGTATCGAGGACTCCATGAAAAATATTTTTCATGGCCTTTCTGACCCTGATCGAATCTTTTTGTGATGCATCATAGAACCCTTGGCCTGTGACCACTGAAGAGTACCAGCCAGCGAAGTCATACCTATCACCCTCCTGAATCACACCTCCCTCAACGTAAGACTGTAGAGGTGTGTGCATCAAAGATCCTAAGAGAAGAACAACTCTTGTCTAATAGATACGAGCCTCGCCCCAAGCATGGTTAACTACATCCATTCTTGCCATATTGTCAGAGGCTTGCCGATAGGCACACGTAAGATCCCCCATAAACTTTTTTGTCTCTGCACAAACATTGGAAACCCACTTGTCTACCTCTTGTTCCATTCTTTTCAAATCTTCTAAGCCACTAATTGACTCTCTGAGAAATTCGGCTGGGAGCTCAATTGTTAGATTCTCTTGCCCACAAGGATGGAACAAGTGTTGCACATAGCCAATCAATGTTTTGTGCTCTACCTTCAATATTTTGTATTTTCCCTTGATATGGAACAATCTATCCTTGAGTGCTTGACATGAATTGTCACACTCTCAACCACGTATGCTCCAGTAGGGCGACCAAGTTCCATAGTCGTAATCACATAATTCTCCAGAACAACCTCATCTCAATCAAATTCTACCCTAGGTACTGCCACATGCAACATCCGAGATCCATCCTCATATGTTGAAATTTTAGAGAACTTCTTGGCCTTCTTCTTTGTTGGAGATGCACTGATCCTACTCAAAAATTCTTCCATCTCAGCCGCTGGATCAGTCTCATCAATAGGATCATGTCTCATCCTGTCCCTTAGCCATTCTGACACCTCCTACCATAAGTCTAAAATAACGAAGGGTTGTTCAACTTCAGCCTCCACCTCATGAAATTCCTCTATGCCTTCATTCCGATGAGGTTCATCATCTTCTATTGGCTTAGTATCTCTAGAGCTCTGGGCATCTTGATCTGAAGTAGCATCATCCTCAAGAGCTGCCTCAATCTCATGCTGAAATTGAGTATCAGTAGTTGTACCTTCATCTGTCTCTTGCTGATTTTCCTCCCTAGGCATGTTGATGCTTTGGCCCACTGACTCTCTATGAGGTGGCTGACTTGCCACTTGCACTGCTTGTTTTGCAATCAATCTTTCTCTTTGATAAGAAAATAGTGACACTTCTTGCATACTTAGAGAGTGTGCTTGTGATGGTGTATGGGTGGATTCTTCAATTCTTAGAGGTTCAGGCCAGACTAGTTCTTTTCCTCATGGCTCTAGAGCTTGAGCAACCTGCCTTCCCTACCTAGCAACTAATGATATGTGATCTCCCATTAAATTGTAAGTAAGGGGAATTGATTTTCCCTTAAGTCGGCTCACATGCCTTTCCACCCAACTCCATGTGAACGTCAAGACTGGGATGCAAAGTGTATCCAAGTTTGTAATCTCTGGCTCAGACCAATCCAGGAGTGGGAGTGGCGTATCGCTCACTTTCTCATAATCATCTTGTACTACATTTATATCCTCCTCAACCTGGTTTAGCACTAGGGCAATCTCACATTCCCTAATCATCCCCAACGGTATCTGTGAAAACATTCTCCTCCTAACCTCAACCTCATCCACTGCACTTGCCCAGAAGTCCTCAATTTGTGCCTTATGCCTGAATTCCTTGAACAATATCCATCTGATATTCCTATGGGGATCATAGTGTTGTCTGTTGGTATGGTAGGAAAGGTGGAAGAACTGGAGTTTATTTTCTTCTTCCCTTGCTGCCTGTAGTGATGGAAAAATTTCATCTGAGTTCCCCATGGTGATAGGGAATCCAAGTTCACCCTTCTTCTTCTTCTTTTGAATCTTATCATAGGCAATGAGTTGCCTAGATATCTCTAGCATCACAATCTGATTTGTGGGGTATCGGGGTAATCTATATGGGTAGGAGGAAAACCCTTGTAGCCTGATGTAAGTAAATTTCGGAAACTAGATGAACCAGCACCCAAAATTTTTGATCAGCTCTTGTGCCTCTTTGGATATTTTGTGATGAGTCCTTTGCTGCAAAGTCCTCGTTATGTGCATCATGAAGGTGTCATTGACCCTCTTATAGTTGGAGGTACTTGTCAAATGTAACTATGGACAAGCCTCATGTATTTTAAACTGATGGGAGCCACACCCGATTGGTTCCTTATACAAAATCCCTTTATACTTTGTCATTCGGGCCAACATGTAGATGATGTATGAGCTCATGTAGAATGTTTTTGTCCTCCTTAGACCATAGAGTTGCTCATGTAAATTATCATTGATCATCAATGCCCAGTCTACGTACTCCTTGCCTTCCAACACTAGGTTGATATAATATAACATCCAAGGTTCAAAGATGAACACTTGGGGGCACCCTCCGACTCTACTCAGCATCATTATCAAGTCGCAAAATTCTTGCCTCAAGTCCTCTAAAATTATCTGCTTAGGCAGCTTCGTGCGAGTTGGCTTGGGCTTGCTCATCCACCTGAAATTTATCAAGTCAGCACATCGATCAAATGTGGATGAGTACATTCTTTCAACTCTCTCCCTTGTTTTGTAAATCATATTTTCATGAGTTGGGATTCCAAATGGCTCCCTAATTGCTTCCAGCGTAAGATTGGCCAATAAATTGCCATCCGGCGAAATAATAGTCCTTTGCTCTGTGTTGTAATAATTAGCACATTCCATGATCAGCTCTGGGCACTGGATTGCTGGTGGAAAACCAGGAGCTGCATAAAGTCCACTCCTGACAATGTTATGCGAAGTGATTGATAGATGATGACCTCCAGTTCCCATTATTCACCTCCTGAAAGTCTCCAAGTTGAATGAGCCCAAGTTCGTGTCACTCAGTTTTCCCAACTTTGAAGAAAACTTTGACTCCGGTAGGAAGGATTTGCTCAACTTCTTTATCACTGTCTGCTCTTATGGACTCGGCATGATTCCCTCTTCCTACAACTCTTCTGCTTTTTTCAGCCATTCTCAATGCCCTTGCTCACTTCAACACTCTGAAGTTTCCTACTTGTAGCAACACAATGTCCAACACTTGGAAATATTTTTTTGCAGCAATCAACTCAACCTTCTTCACAAGTTCGCACTTCACTCTCAAATTCATATTTTGAGGATACTTTGCACTTAGAAGCTCAATTTTTTCCACCTTAAATTCGTACTTCAACAATTTGAGAAGTTTCTTCTTTTGAATTCACCCTTTCAACAACTCAACCTTTTCAACTCAAGTTCGCACCTTTTAGAAATTTAGAACTTCTCCTCTCAAATTGTAATTTTCAACAACTCTAATTAGAAGCTCTCAACAACTTAGAAGTTTTCTCACAAGTTTGCACTTCAACACTCTGAGAAATTCTTCTTTGCAACTTCACACTTTCAGCCTTTGAGAATATTTTGCATCCAACAACTGGTGAGAAATATGAAAAGAACTTGAAATATTATAGCTAGGTAAAATTTTGGAAGAGGCTAAACTTAGCAAACTTTTGAATTTCCATTTTCCCTCCTCTGTCAGTTGCAACACTTGTCACTCGGAGCATCGAAATCTTTGACCTCTAGAATTTTGAAAAATTCATCACCCCTGCACAGGCCTGCTTCATCACGTTTGCATTTTAAAATATTAAATCAATCACCTCTTCATAAACAATTTCATCTGGCTAGGGAATTTGATTTCATGCTTGTTTCAACAAAATTATTCAAGTCATCCAATTCAATTCTCAAGCTAAAACATTTTTGTAAAAACATTTATCTCATTTGTCTTAGAGAATTTTTTTAATTTCGCCTTAGGAAATTCATCAAAATAGGCACCAAGCAAAAATATCCACCAAAATGATACGAGCGAGGCATGGAGTAAGTTTAAATCATCTCCCAGTTGGAAATGTC
This sequence comes from Sequoiadendron giganteum, assembly GCA_007115665.2. NCBI lineage: Eukaryota > Viridiplantae > Streptophyta > Pinopsida > Cupressales > Cupressaceae > Sequoiadendron > Sequoiadendron giganteum. Next base: position 912,281,997 of record CM021100.1, on the reverse strand, counting down.
CAATACCCAGAAGAAAATTCCCTTTAGAACTCATCATTTTCATGTGTATCCGAATGAAGGGGTACGTTTAGTTTTTATTATTTTGAAAAAATAATAAAATTTGCTAAGGTCTACTCATTTTTATTCTGGACGCATTTCACACCTATAGTCTACATTTTTCTTGCCTTGGCATTCTTCTTGATTTTCCTGAAGAATTTCCTACCTATTCCCGAGCGCATTCCATCTTGCCTTTGGAAATTTTAATATCACCTCCTAGGCGTATTTCCTAATTTCTCCATGTAATGCCTTAGATTTTTTTTAAAATTTATTTTACTTACCCATGAGGGGCACATTTGAGGGTATGAACTTCCATTTTAATCCCCTAGGCATTTCCATGCCTAGAGTTCTTTCATCAAACTCTCTACAAAGGCAAGGGCGCATTTGCATTTGCTAACTTCCACCTAAGGGCGCATATGAGCATGTGTGAAGGAAATCTGCCAACACTTAGGAATATTCTAACACCTTGCTTGGGCATGTTTCATGTGTCATGTAGGACTTGAGGGCACATTTCACCCTTGCCACTTCCATATGAGGGCGCATTTAGGGGGGTGGGAAGGAATTCCCATGCCTTAGAACATTTAATCTCCTCCTCAACCCTTGTGGGCGCATATAGCATGGTGAGAAGGAAATTTTGGGCGCATTTGCTATAGGGAGGAGGAAATTGTTTGCCTTAGCGCATTTTTATCATGCCTTCTCTTCTTGTGGACGCAAATAGCATAGGGAGAAGGAATTTCCTCAAGCCTTGGGCACATTTGAGGTAGGCAAGAGGAAATTGTGGGCGCATTTTAGGGAAAACTTTAAGAAACCCCCCCTCGACGTAGGTGTAAAATCCTGGCAAATCCGGTATACTTCCTGATGAAAAATATTAATTCTATTGGCGATTTTTTTCATTTTACAAGAAAAAAAAAATCCCAATTGGTGAATCTTTTATAATCCCTGGAAGTTCGTGGAAATCTTGGCGAATTGCATTTTTTAATAGAATAAAATATTTTTCATTGGCGAATAAAACCGTTTTTCAAACCAGAATTTTTTTTTCCGTTGGTGATTAAAACCTTTTTTCAAAGCAAAAAATATTTTTTCATTGGCGAATTAAAAAGAATCTCAAAATAGTAAAAAAATCTAGTGGTGAAATAAATAGATATGCCAATGAAAAATCATAGGGGTCGTTCGTTGAATGTTCGATGGACGACTGTAGTTGCATTCCGGAAGTAAATCTCTAAAGCACTAGACTTGCGATTTGAAACCTCCGGAATAACACTATAACCATTAGATGGAGACATGTGGTGAGATCAAGGCTCATCACTCATCACTCATTCTGTCTTTTCAATGCCTCGACATTGAACATTTAATTTAATTAAAATTCTCATGCTTTTTGAAGAAAGTGTGGTTGTCGTACTGCTAGTGCAGGCAGTGGCGACACCAGTGATTAATGCCATATGTGATATGAACATCCGAAGAAATTCCTTGGACAACTCATAGGTAGCCAGATGTTAATCAAATTAAACATTTTAATTAAACAGGCTGGTAGCGGCACTGGTGGCCCATAAATAGGGATAGTGATTAAGTGATTAGTAGATAGTGCCATAAGGGTTTTTATTTTCTAGGGTTAATAAGGATTCACAAAGAAGATGATGCAGTATTTGGGATATTGTAAATTCTCCTACCTACAGTTATGTAGTTATAGAGTAATCAGTAAAAGATGAATTTCCTTCAATTTCAAAATGGGTGGAATTGGAAAGAAGTTTATCTGGTTAACCTGAATTTTCAGATGGGTTTTGGACTAGGATAAGGAGCTCTGATGGAGATAAGTGTTATCCCAATGCATAGAGGCCGCATGTAAAAGATGGGAGCATATTTGCTTCTCCTCCTGTATTCTAACAGCTCCCATTTCCCCAGCATGGCTCTGGTTCTCAAAGGGGATAAGTACATTTTGTATCTTCACGACTCCCATTTCCCCAGGATTGATTGGAACCCCTTTTCCCCAGCATGGTTGGCAAATCCACCAATAGAAGCTTGGAATAATGAATTTATTTTTAGAGCCACATTTGTATTACGTTGTCACCAACAGACGCTTGGAATCATCCATTTATTTTTAGAGTCACATGTGTAGTAAGTTTTCAGCAGCAAAGCTTGGAAATTGGAATCAATTTGTAATCCATTGTAACGAGCAACAACTTGGAAAAAATTATTAAATTTTGTCTATGTAAAGTACTAAAGTGACACACTGACATATGTTATTTATTCAAAATAGGAGCTACAATGCTACTCGTCTGTAAAAAGATATGTAATAGTGTGACATTGAAATTCAGTTGCAATAAAATAAATAGTTGTGTTGTGTTATTCTTCATTCCTTGAATCTTCGTTATTCATTTACGCTTAAGAGTAAAGAGTTGTTTTCTGAGTTCTGAACTTCAGTGTCTATTAATAATTTAATATATTCAAATCAGTTTTTTTCTTTTGAGAAATTAAGTAATATACTTTTTGCAATATGCACTTGATAATTCATGGTTATATCGGGCCATCGAGGGAATGCAATCATTCGTTCCACCGATGTTTATGTGTTACAACGATGTGCTTACTTTTTCTGACTCTATCGGTATATCAGGGAGCACACCTTATGAGTTATGAGTCTTCCTTCGGGCCATTGACGAGGCTATGATGGGGGTTCCACCGATAAAGCATTGTTAGGCCGATGCCTATGGTATTGAATTTAAAACACATGTACTACACTTAAAGAACTTAAAGCACTTTGTACTACTAACTACTAAGTGCCAACTCAAACTGTCAAGTGATTAATGTTTATTTTTAAAGTTAATATCATAATTCATAAATTACTCAATTTTCAATTGTTGGATGAACATTTGATGTATGGTTGCGGTTGCATTCCGTAATGAAATGCACAAAGCGATTGGCTTCCCAACTAAAAAATTTAGAATCACCCTATAACCGTTAGATTTAGAAAGATCAATGGTTAAGATTAAGAATTTGCAACTTGTAGACCTAACACTTGTCATTCACTTTTGTCTTTAATGTTCCAATTTCAAAAAATAAAGCATTTAAAGAACTTTGTATTGCTAATTGCTAAGTGTCAACTCAAACTATCAAGTGACTAAAGTTTACTTTTAAAGTTAATATCATAATTCATAAATTACTCAAGTTTCAACCGTCGAATGAACATTTGATGTATGGTTGTTGTTGAATTCTATAATGAAATGCACAGGGTGATGGGCTTTCCAACTTAAACCTCCAGAATCACCCTATAACCATTAGATTTAGAAAGATCAACGGTTAAGAATTTGCAACTTGTAGTCTTGTAGACTTGTAAACATAACTCCTAAGACGTGTCATTCAGTTTAATGTTCCAATTATGAGAAAAAAAGCATTTAAAACACTTTGCACTTTGAAATTGTATAGTGATTTTTAAAGTCTTCACTCTTCAGATTGCTCATTGCAGTGCACCACCCTGTTTTGGATTCCACAGTTCCACTTCCAACAATGCCATTCCATTTTTCAAGAGTTGGGACTCAGAATCTGGGTAAGTGCAAGAATTCCTGCGGCTACGTTTCATCATTTGACATTTCTTAAATTCTTATTTTGTCAAAGTTTGAAGTTTGGGTTTAGAGACTCAAGAATTCATTAAAATTAAGGAGGGCTAATAGGTATTACCTATTAGGGAATTCAAATTTCACAACTTCAGATTTGTATAAGCATGTCTACCACCAATACCTCTAGACTTAGAGCAATGTTCGATAAAAAAATACATTATGTAGAATTGCTTAAAACCCCAGGTTCCACCGATGGGTACCATGATATTTATGATCCTTAAATCTATGGTAGGCGTACCTCAGAACTTAGATTTACATCTTAGAGTAAGGCTGCAAAGCAAAAGAAAGTTGATAGTATCAACGCACCGTGGGTAACTAGATTAGGGCGCGTGATGTTACATGAAGTTTTCCCTTGCCTAGAATTTATCATGGTTTGTGCCGAAAATTATGATGATAAGAAAAGAGAAATTGTTAATAAATATAACCAAGAAGAATTGTTATCCATTAATGCAGAAGAACTTGGAAAAGTGTTGGGGTTTACAACCAAATAATTTGGAAACCACCACACTGACCTAGAAAAGCTTGCTAGTGATTATGAAGCAGTGGAAGAAAGGCTGAAAAATGATTTCTTAAATACAATAGTTATGGATAGAAACAAATTGAAAGATGATCATAAGCCTCCTTATAATTTGGATATTTTTAAACCGTGGGTTCGGGATACTATTTCCATGCTAGCATTTTGCCTCGGTCTGGATAGCAATTTGGAAGTGGGTGCAAGCCTCCTTGAAATGATATATAATATCTATTATGTTGATGAACATGTCAAATATAATTATACTCAGCACATTGTAGAATCCATGCATAAATAAGTTTTAATGATTAAAGTAGGTTCCACGAAGACATTTAGGTTCACAACCTACTTTTGCTATCTTTTTCTATTCAAATTTAGAGGAATGTTTCAAACCAGCAAGCTTCAGATTCAGCCCTATAGTAATGCAGAGGAAAAAAATTGGCTCTAGTATATGAATGGACCACTGAGATAAGGATGCATGATTCTCAAAGGAACTACAGTCATTTTGTAGACTACTTTTTGGCTCCATTGCATCAAGTAATTACAAATACTACAATGCCTAGATTGCCTATGTCATGTAGAAACTGCATGCAACTAGGAAAAGAAATACAATTGGTTGATTGGTACTTAATGGAAGAATATACTGTGCTAAGATTTTATGGATCGGGAGTACAACCATACAAACTTCCAATACATGTGACAGAAATGGTTTTTGCATTGGAATATGTAAGGCAGGTGCAGAGTGTTGATGACCTACACTTCTCATTCAATAAAAGAAGACCTTATTTCCTTCTTTACCTTTTTCATGTGGAGGGTTCACATTCGAGAGAAAAGCATTTAGTGTGGCACATAATATTTTGTTTTTTTTTGCATTTGATGCTATCTGTCACTAGCAGTATGATCCATGTGACATCATTAAATCAATGATTGTAGCCAATATGAATGCTACAAATAGAATTCAACATCAAAATAAACCCTTGCTTGAAAACTTGAGAAACAAGGATTCTTGGGATGAGGTCAAAATAGCAATGGAGAAAAGTGTTGTTGAGAATGGTATTTGTTTTGAACAATTGTTAGCAGAAATTATGGCATTGCATCGAAAGACAATCAGGACATACAACAATTTTTATGAAAAAAGCGATAAACCATCTAGTAGAGTAAAAATTCCAAGTTCTCTAGAGAAGGAAGTTATAGATAAAAATTGGTCACGATCAAAAATTACTACCTTTTGGTCTATGAGGAAGGACCTAGTTGATCCAAGAGCTCTTGCAGAGTATGATGCTAATGAAGAAGATGAAGAGTTTAGCAAATTGTGGAATATAGAGCATCCTGATGAACGTGATGAATCTGATGATGATATTGATAGGGAAGAAGAATAAAAAAGTCGTGCCAATTACAAACTTGGTTTAAGTGAGGCCACAAAAGAAGAATATGCTTCAACATATACTTCAGGAGCAACCATACTTGAAAAAATTGGTTATGAAGGTGGTCCTTTAGGGTCCAAAGGACAAGGCCCTTGGACAATACAAAGTGTTGAGCATAGAAAAACAGTTGATAAATCTAGCCTTCGGCTTGGAGGTGAAAAAGAAGACCAAGGGGATACAAGTCAAACTCAATTTGTTAGAGCTTCTAGTCCTCATCCTCATGGTCAGATACAATCACAACTAGGACATGCCCTTGGTTGACAACTTAGTGCAATTGGGAGTGCCATTGGTGGTGATGGTATGGATAGTAGTACTAGTAGTGGTCAACATGTGCTACAATGACAAATTACACACAATACTAAGAGGAAAACAAAAAAAGATATCACAGAAACACCAGGTGATGAAGGCAATCAAAAGAGGCAAAGGATTTTGACAGGTCCAATTCACACTATCAATGGATCCACCAATACCATAAAGGAGTTATTTCCAGACACTCCCACAAATCCAGTTAGTGTGGGTGCGACATCATTAGCAACTACAAGTACTCCTATCCCTTCACCATTCAAACATTCCATTGTTCCTGCCTCACCAGGTTGTGATTTTATTAAAGAGTTTAAAAAGAAATCAAATTTGAAAAAAAAAAGAAGAAGCAACTGATGGAGAGTGTGTCTGTTGTAACTTCAGAGACTGCAACAACCATGGTATTACCCACATTTTACACAAATAAAGAAATCATGGAGTACAAAATTGTTGTTCCCATAGTTCAAAACAAACCAACAAATCAGATGGATCGATCTGAATACCAGGTAACCAATTTTCAATTGGATTTTTCTGGCCTGAAAAATACTGACAAAATTAATGATCAAAGAAGAACAATGAATTGGTGTACACATCATTGCTAAAGAAAGATAGAGAGAAGAAAAGGTTGTAGACCCAAATAGAAAAGTTATAGGCAGACCTAGCAAGTGAGAAAGCAAAGAGGAAAGCAACAGATAACAAGAGCAATGAATTAGAAAAAAGAATAATGAAATCTGCCTCTACATCAACAAGCAAAGAGGATAAATCATTTGAGAGAGAAGTGAATGACCTGAAGCGAAGGCTAGATGAGAGCAACAAGAAATATGATGAGAAAAAATCCACTTCAGAAAAATTAAGAGTAAGCATTGTGAATGGAAATGCACAATGGGAACAAAAATTGGAGAAATAGAGAAAAGAATAATGAAATATTGGAGACAGAGCTGACAGAAGCAAAATAAGAAATTAAGTCTTCTCAAAATAAGTTATCTGCATTTTGTAGAGATACAGTGAGGCATATGAAACAAAAGATCTGGGATGAAATAATGAAGAGGTTTGATCATTTATGTGACATGTATCAATTGATTGATGCTATCAGACAACATTATAAGAAGCTCAACAAATATTTAGTGGACAACAAAAAGGTGCTAGAATTAGAGAAATCTGCAAATGAAGTTCTACAAACAGTCTACAAAGCTAGTGACAACGATCTGAAATCAAAAGGGATTACTAATCAGATTGAAACCTCAATGAATTTGTCATCTATCATTGAAAAGTGTTCGAGAATGTCTGGAACAAAGGAATATTTGCATTTGGTTGCAGACAAGATGAAGGTGGTGGATGAAAAGGTAAGGAACTTCACAGAGCTTGGTTTTCCAGAGGCTTTTGACACAAATGAGTGATTCATTGGAAATGATGGTTTCAGAAAGAAGATGGAAGGTGCAAGGAAGATTGATTTGGACCAGTTTCCTCAGAACCAAGATGTGAACTATTTGGATTCCATCAGAACACTGATAACCTTGAATGCAAAATTGATTGAAGAATTCAAGACAGGTTCCATTTCCAATTACAATCATGAAATGTTAACAAAAATTCAAGTCAAAAAACATCAGTTAGAGAAAATGGCAATTCCACCACCTGAAGAGTGGAAGTTGCTAGAAAAGTTGATACAGTGACTTGATTTATTATTTTCAATTTTGATAATATGAGTTTCGAAGTTCCAACTCAACTCTGTGCAGACTTGTCTTTGGGCATTGGCAAGATTTTGCATTGCCAATGCCAATATGTACTCCTTCATGTGAAATTCAATTAAAAAGCTCAAATTCAAACTTCAGTAATGTGATGGTGTTCAATTATCTGGATTCTGTATTATTTATTTTATCATTTGAACTAGTGATGAACTGTTAGCTCATTATATTTACTTCTTGGTAGAGCTTCCATTTCCAAGTTATAGATGTTGAGCTGTTAGTTGATTATATTTACTTCTTGGTAGAGCTTATAAGTTATGGATGTTGAACTGTTAGCTTATGTTATGTTTTGACTAAAAATCTTGATTAGTATCTACCAACTTACACCTCACCCACATCCCACATACTGTAAAAATACACTACATTTGATTTTATGATTAGCACAAATTGCAAAGATTTGTGTGACAAGATCCATTTTTTGGCCCACATTACTACTTGATCAATGATCATGTCCATAAATAAATCTAAAACCCCATGGTCATAGCCCCTATTCCTGAATAATTCAAATTCAATGTACTGAAAAATTAATTATACTTCCACACACTCAATTTGAATAACATAAACAACCACTTTGGAGACAGCCAAATAAGTTAATAACTTACAAGTATATGAATCCACAAAAATTGAACACTCGAAAGCAAATCAGTAAATATGTGTAACCTTCTCCATTGTATTGATCTTCAAAGTTCAAATGATATGCATTATAAAAATAGTTTATGATATGAGATGGATGGGCGAATTGGTGCAATCTATTATCTATCTTCTTACTATTTTCTACTCTAAAGTCTAATTAAAAATGATGTGATGATCCATTGATCTGCTATTGGGGTCTTGATCTCTCTTATATATGAGAGGCAACAAGCTACAAACCCCTTGCAAAAATTCATGACGTTTTGACAACTAAACAGTAAACATAACTCAAATTATAAACAAAACAATGCTGCAGGTGAATGCACCGATCCGTTAATCTCCAAGCAGAAGCCTGTGACCACTGACCACCTAAGATCTGTTCAAGGCTTCTACTCCATGATAGGGCGCTCATCATGTTGTCGTTTGGCGTTCTTCCTCTGAATCTGATGGTTGTCCCATTGGATCTGATTCTGACACATCTACAGTTTGGCTAATAAACATATTGACTGCAAAGACGTGATGGATGTAATCCTGTTCAACATAGGTGTCCATGTTAGAGATTGCCTCTTTCATATCATATTCCATATACATTATTTTTTCGAGTTTCTTATGAGTGTTTCATAAAACCATAACCTCGTCATTTATTTCTTGCAACACAATAGTTAGAAGCACAACAAGCTCTTCCTTCCAATCATCATATTCTCATGGATTTCCATTGCTAAAATGAAGTGTCAGGAGTGGGATTGAATCAAAGCAGTTGATATATTCCCTAAGCCTGTTATGATATCCATTATGTGATTCTACCAACTTGTTATATGCCAACAATATTTGTCCTTTCATGGCATTCTTATCTACGAGCTCCTTTTTTTTCTCCATCATTCTAGGCTGCAATCATTCATTCTCCATCAATGCAATGCATGTATGATTGAATACTTCCCAATATTCAATAGCACATTTCATCATTTTGTTGAACCTTTCTTTTAAATACATTGTTATATTTGATGGTTTTCACTTCTTTCTCCAATTCTTTGCATTTCCCCTGGGATTTCAGATGGCAATTCTTCTAGTAGGCTGCATCAGCCAATACATCAAGCACTCTCTTATATTTTTCAAGCCATGGGGAGCACAACTCTGATGTGGAGGAGGAAGATGTTTTTTCTCTCTGATTTTCTAGCTCCTTCTTTAGTTTGTCATTTTCCTTAATCAGTTTATTGATCTGTGCTTTGGTAAATTTTGCCACATTTATGTTCAATTCTGTTGTCTCCATAGGGTTGGTATCCACTACTCATTGAACCAAGAGATGACCAAACACTTGGTTTGGATTAATAATTATAGCAGGTCTTTTATCATGGGGATACAGTTACCAAATAAGCAAGGTGGCTTCGTCTAGGTTGTACCTAGATCCTGAATACATTTTGTCACTTGCTTCTTCTATTAAGTTCATTGTCGTATCCCCTCTTTTTCTGAAGCTATCAAATACAATTGAAGAGCTAATATGCCACCTTGGCAGGAGCAACACTCTAGCTTCTTGAAGCAATTCCCTACCTCTTTCAGGAGTGATGGACTCCATTTCCTTTTCTACCTCCCTTTTCAATTCCTCTAGAGCGGTTGCCTCATGTTCAGGAGTGATATCTTGTATTTGTTGTCTCATTTTTCTACCTTTATATTCATAAACAAATGATTGAAATTAAGAAGATTTAAAAAAAATCTCAATAAGAAATAAATTATTGTCCAACCATGACCCTCACATCATCAGATAGTTCATTTGATGCCTCAAATCTTATAATATTCTGCTCTTGAGGGGGATCGTACCGTGCAATCACATGAGCACCGATTTGTTTGACCTGCTCACCCTCTTCATCACCCTGCTCTTCTTCACTTATATCAGTATCTACAGAAGAACATACCTCAGGAGTAGGTTGTGAAGGTATGTAATCCAAGGGCTCTATGTCTTTAGCTTGGAATCCTGAATAGGTTGCATGAGGTGCATCAAAAAAAACTGGGGGAACATCCTTTACTGGTTCATTGACATGAGCGATGAGTTGCTCAATTCTTGCTAAAGGATCATGTATCTCACCAAATTCCTTTGAATAAGATGGGACATTTTTCCTCTTCCATTCCTCTATAAGCATAATCTTGTTATAGGTGACCATTCTTTCCTTGGTGGAAGCCTCATCATGGTTTCTTATGACATCTTTGATTGAGAACAAATGTTCATACCTTGATAGCCCCTGTGATAATATTGCCTTGTGAATAAACCCTTCTGCATCAAATTGTTTCCTTACATCACCTAGAGGTAGGTTGTACTGTGCTAATTTACCATCAATTTCTCCATATCGTTGATTGGCAACCACTGTAAAGTCTCCAAAACATAAGGTGTTGGGCATAATTGATTGTTTGCTATGTCCTTTGAGGTGTTTGGAATCAGATTTTGCCAATTTCCTCACAATTTCTAAAAAGGCAATTCGGTCAGGAACTACTCGTGGCATCAAGTGTGGAGCCCCTTCGAACCCATAAACCATTATAACTGTACAATCAAGGAAAGCATACCAGTCTCCCCAGTTATGATTCACTTTATTTCTTCGGTCATTTTCCTTTGGTCTTAGAAATCTTTGTACTTCTGGGGATAGGTTATAGTTGCATGGATACCCCAACAACTTCATCAATGGTTTTACAAAACATTCTTCAAAATAAAGGTAATGAGACCTACCAAATCGGTTTTCCCACAATGAAGTCCATATTGTATAGGTCTAAAATCTCCATTTTCATCTGTATCTTTTATCCTTAATTATTCACTCTAGACCCCTCTGACTTGTCCCTCGTACAATAGCAAATGCATAAGCAAAGAATAGTGTTCAAAATTAATATTATCACTATTATTTTTAATCTTTTCGAGCCCTCAATGTAGGGAATTGGCCAAGTAGCTAGCATAGTCAAATGGCTTGGCATCCTTGCTCTATATGTCTATAGCTAAGACCATTGGGGCAATCGACATGATAGGTGGAACCTCTACTCCCAAAACCTGACCAACTGAATAATAGGTGTATCAGAAATACTCTTCGAACAAATCTTCATGGAAAGGAGGGTTTTCATTGCTAGAGAACCTCCTGAGTTGGCCTCCTTCATCCTTGGGCCTATGCAAAGGTGATTTCCATCTCTTATAACTGGTATCCATGTGGTGATACTCTGTCAAGATATCTTTGATCGTGAATGATAAATTCAGTGAACACTCTAACTGAAATACATTAGAAATGAGATCCCTAGAAATAACAAGCATGTCACCCCCGCCATTGACTAAATAATTCTTTTCTTGGGGTCATATCTGATAGCAAGAGCTTTAATTAGCTTTGCGTTCACAAACACATTGGGCACCACAAGTCTTCCCAGGTTCAACCTCCATGGATTGCAGACTGGTGGAAACCTAAATTGTTTTATGTAATGGTACATGAAGAGGTCACACCCTCGTTGCGATGTCCAAATATCCCCTAATCCCTTTTGTTTGTCCCATAATTGATCCATGGAAGGATTCATTTGAGCACTCCTCTTGGGTCTCGGCCCCGACCCAAGACATTGATCTATCAGGGCTTCATTTAGGAGTCTCTTAGGATTTTCGGTTTTCTATTTTTTAGCTTTGTGTTTGTTTGTACTCTCTTCCATTATTTAAATCTTAATCTTTTGAGTAAAATAGCTTCTCAGCTGGGTCTAAAAGTGAAGTACTTACGTGAGTCTCGCTGAGTCACCTCCACAGTCCACCAATCTTTGCTACATTAGAACTCTAAGCTTTTGCCTTTCTGCTTCTGCCCTAAGCGAAATCTTCCAGGATTTTGTAACAACTATGCGATCAACTTGTGATATAATTCACTTCAATTTTGGTTCATAAATGCATTGCAACACGGTTGCATGATGCCCTGAGATGTCACATCAGTCTTTTACCGATAGCCACCCTCTCCACCGATGGACACCTATCCTTCGTTCTATTGGTGGGACACCAGATAATGTTTCCTCGATGCACCATAATTCCCCCAATATCTTTATGCATTTGATAATTCAAATTTCATGCCCATGGGCCATGGTTATAATTCATGGTTACTTTTGTTGACAACTTTACTCTATCGGTATATCGGGAGAGCACCTTAGGAGTTAGCCCGATAGAGTATTGTTACACTAATACTAGGTTGTGAGCTCTTTTTATCGGGCCATCGACGGGATTATGATGGGGGTTCTGTCGATGAAGCATTGTTAGGCCGATGGTATTGAATTTTGTTAGGAATGGGGGAAGGACTACGTCACTACGAAATTTCAAATTTTGTTTAATATTTATGGATTCAATGTGAATGTAGGCTATAATATGGATCTTGTCACACAAATTTCTACAATTTTCATTGTTCATAAAATCAAAGTGTGGTATATTTTTGTGATTATTGATAAAATAAGATAATTCATGCCCATGGTCATAGGTTATAATTCATGGTTACTTTTGTTGACAACTTGACTCTATTGGTATATTGGGAGAGCACCTTAATAGTTAGCCTAATAGAGTATTGTTACATTGATACTAGGTTGTGAGCTATTTTTATCGGGCCATCGGCGAGATTGTGATGGGGGTTCCGTCGATGAAGCATTGTTAGGCCGATGGTATTGAATTTTGTTAGGAATGGGGGAAGGACTACGTCACTATGGAATTTCAAATTTTGTTTAATATTTATGGATGCAATGTGAATGTAGGCTATAATATGGATCTTATTCTTGTCACACAAATTTCTACAATTTGCATTGTTCATAAAATCAAAGTGTGGTATATTTTTGTGATTATTGATAAAATAAGATAATTCATGCCCATGGTCATAAATTATAATTCATGGTTACTCATGTTGAAAACTTGACTCTATCGGTATATCGAGAGAGAACCTTAGGAGTTATCCCAATAGAGTATTGTTACACCGATACTAGGTTGTGAACTATTTTTATCGAGCCATCGGTGGGATTGTGATGGGGGTTCCGACGATGAAGCATTTTTAGGCCGATGGTATTGAATTTTATATAGTTTATAAAATATCATCAACTACATTACTACAGTTTGACTTTGGCATATGTATTATGATTCATGAAGTGCAATATAATATAAAATATCATGGAGACTTGGAGTGCAATATAAAATAAAATATTTTGAACTTGAAGTGCAATGATTCACAATTTATTTGAATATAATATAAAAAATCATCAACTACAGTTTGGAATATGATTCATGCTGACATGCAGTGCTTGAGTGCAATATAAAACAAGATATCATGAAGTGCAATGATTCACAATTTCAATGTTCATTGAATACAATATAAAATATCATCAGACATTAACGACAATTTGGACTTTGGAACAATGGAAACTGATTCATGAAGTGCAATAAAAATACCTAAAACCTGCTAATTATCTTCCATTTCCCAAACGGAGTCAGGGTCCTCAAACCGATGCTCATCTTTAGATAAAGTAAAAGAGTCATCTTGATTCTACGACCGCTCTGCACTTTCTTCGGCCTATGTCTCAAATTCAACATTCATTGTTTGATTTGTGTTAATTTCAATATCATTGTCATCTGTTCCAGGCCCAGTCCCATTGCCATTGCCACTAGTACTACCACCAGTACTGGCGACTGTTGGAATTGGAGAGCCTGTGTTGCACAACCCGCTCCCTCTTCTTTCACATGTGGACCTCCAGATTGCGAGTGCCCTTTCAAAAGGAAATTTTTTGACATTATACACAGTTCCTTTCATCCTCAAGCAATTTTCCAAATTCTTGTCTAGTTTTTTTCTTAACTTTGATTTCAAAAACCCCAATGTACTAAAAACTCTCTCATCCTCCACCGACCGCAATATCACTGTTTGACATAAATCAACAAGTTTGAAATATTCTGACATTGAACCACACAATATTTCACTCTAACCTAAGCTTGTCCAAACCTTTTTATTGATCTCGGTTCAAAGGCCTTCTCTTTGCCCATGGATTTATACTGCTCCCTCATAGCTGTTGCAAAACTCCGACATTGCTTTCTAAGCTTATTTTCATCTAAAATTCCTTCTATTATTTGTTCATTGTATGTTACCTTTTCTGAAAATTGTTTGATCAAGATTTTTACTTGATCATGAAAATATTTTGGGTTATCTCAGTTTACCCAAAATTGAGGATACACAATAATCATGGCTTCAAGTATTTCATGTCAAGGGAATCTTTCATGAATCTCTGAGGAAAGAGATTTTGCAATTTCCTTCAAATTATCACTAACAGATTTAACAATGTTGTTAAAATTTTCCTCGTTAACATGTACTTATTTTCTAGAGCACTTGGCTATCTTACAATGGTACATTGGTATCTCATATCCATGTACACAAATACATAAATGCCTGCTTGCATTAAACTGTAAATAATTATCAGGATTATTCAAATCAGTAATTTTCCACCACATCAAATAATTTGCACCTTCTTGTGTTAGATCTAGATATAGATGATTGAGGACCAAGCATGTAAGTTTACGTAGATTGGCATATTCATAAATATACATAGTTTTGTCTTGGGATTTCTTCACAAGATTGTTCATCTCATCCAGCATGGGTAGAAGACTAGCTAAACTTAAGAGTGTCTCTATATTGCTTAACCTATGTAAGAGGTCAAGAGCTTTGTCCACTGTGCTGCATGCTCGTACATCACTCCAATCAAGGATTGATATTCTGAAATAACTCGTCGCGCTGGTCCATGCAGGAAGATCCATCTGGCATCGACATCCTTGAGAAGCTTGTTTCTAGGTGTTATTCCCTCAGAAAAATGTTGAATTCAAGGAAACGTTTGGGACTTCGGTAGAAGTATGCATGGATCTCGCGAACTAGATTTTCAACTTTTGATACTGTAGGAAACTTGCTTACAGTTTTGAATGCTAAATTCATTCTATGGGTCATACAGTGAATGCAAAGCATGTATGGTGCACAAGTAGTTTGTAACTTTGTGGAAAGACCACTCCTTTGAACTTGCATCACTGCAGCTCCATCAACTCCTACACACACCAACTTTTTGGCAATTGTCAACTCATCCATACCTGCAATTTCATTCAAAGATTTCTTGACTAGTTCAAATAGATTTTGCGATGTTGAACTGTCCTTCATTTCAAGAACAAAAAGAAGATGAGCTTGGAAAAAATGTTTTTCTACAGTATACAAATGCATACAAACCCAAGAATTATTGTCTACCACAGTAACTTCATCTCAAGATAATGCAATGAAATTTGACTCTTTTAATTTCTCCTTTAAATCTTTCTTTTCCATTGCAGTAAGATAGTTCACCCATTCCCATCCAACGTTTACTAACCAATGTGAGAAGGGAAAGTGGGGAACACTCAAATAAGATAATAAATCAAAATATTCTGGGTAGTCTATCATAGGACGCCCCCTAGAAAAAATATGAAAAACAACACTCATTTGAACAGTTTTTGACAGATTTACTGTTGACATGGCTTTTCCAAAATGAGCCTCAAGTGTACCTTCACATTTTTTAATCTTCGACATTCTATGGTTATGCTCTCCATAATCTACGACATACTTAACATGAAGACATTCTTCCTTTGATTTCCATCATACGACTGATTGTTCCTTTCCATTTATGATTTGTTTTTCATAAACTTTGTCGATATGCTTTTCTATAGTGTCAAGCTTTAGCTGCATCATCTTGTCTCTTCCACATTTCCAACTACAAATCCTAAATTTGACCTATGTTTCCCTTTCAATATCATTTTCGTTTGATACCCCCATTGCTTCAAGGAATGGGTACTTCGACAACCAACCGATTTGAAAATTCCTTGTCATTTCCCACTCGCGTCCCAATTTTGCTTTGCCTTTTCTTTTCTTGCTACATCTCATTCTGGCTATCCAGGGTATCCCTTGGAACATCTTCTACAGTATTGCCATCCTCATTTTATACATTTTGATTTAACACAATGACAATCTCACCTTGACCTTCCTGTGGTGGTGAGGTATTGTCATTGCCATCTTCAATAATATTTGCTGGAAGATTCGATGGTGTAGCTCCACCTTTATCTGATGGATTAGAAGCTTTTCCAATTCCAAAGTAAGACTCTATGGTACCTCCACGTTTTGGGTGTTTTGATGGCCTCCCAGTCTCTTCATTACCCTCAGGAGTCTTACCCTTGCAGTTGCTGCTCGACATATTGATATCTCACTTCGAATAAAAGATGGAAAAAAATGTCTTATTGTTTAAGAAGGATAGACCAACAGAGAATATAGATCCCATTCCCTACTCAAAATCATGTTTAATATTGAAGCAAGAATGGAAAACAGATAAAAAAATCTTATTATTATAACTAATAACTAATAATAGTATGAAGAAATTATCACTCACCTTTGAGTCTACATTTTCGGGTTTCGCTTACTTCTGAATCGAAAAGTAGAACCTTAGAACTGAAAAAAATGTGTAAGAACAAATAACAATTTCAATTGTATTTATATCAATCCATATTTGGCGAATTCCATGGGATTTTTAAATAGTATGTTAAAAATTTGGCGAATCCTGCGTGCTTATACAATGATACCTTGTAATTTTCAAGGCGAAATAGTTCCTCATAAGCATCTATTTATAAATTTTAATTGGCAAATGGGTCTTCACAAGAAACTATTTGTAAATTTTAATTGGTGAAATGGGTCCTCATATAATGTTGTTTTAATAGTATTGGCAAATATGTTGGTGTTTTATGACATGCTCCTTGGGATTCCAGGCGAAAATATTGATTGGTCCATTGGAAATGCGTAGTCTGTTATGGAAAATTTATTGCCTAAACATGCCTCGTAAAAAAAAACTGCTAGCGAATGGACATGCATTGGACCGATAGTTCATGAAATTCGGGTGATTTGAACACCTTGTTGGATACCTAGAATTCGCCAAATTCGATTTGCCCGATTCCTAGAATTTGCCAATTGGTGAAGATTCGCCACTAAAGTTATCCCTAGTGCATTTAGAGGGGTGGGAAGGAATTCCCATGCCTTAGAACATTTTCATCTCCATTCCTTTCATTTAAATTGAAGTGGGCACATTTTCTTTAGGGAGGGGGAATTTTAGGGCGCATTTCACCCTATGAGGGGGAATTTTCACACTCAGCAATTTTATCAACCCCCTCTCATTCCCTAGGCACATTTAGAGGGGTCTAAGGGAATTTCTCATGACCTATAAAATTTATCAGCTCCATCTTTCCCATGTCATGGGCACATTTCATGGCCTCTCCTGTCAGCTTCAACTTGAAAATTCTCCATGCCTCGACTACCTCTTGCTATTCTATTTTTAGCAAATTCTAGAGAAGTGTGGATCCCCAAGGCTTTTCCTTCGCTTTGAGTCTGGAACTGGTGTGATACGTCCCTTGTGGCCTTGCTACCTTGTTTATACCTATCGTTGAAGCTTGTCTGCTATTTTTAGTCATCTTGCTATTTTTAGCAAACCCTAAAATTGATTGACCTCTATAGCTTTGTTTGACCTTGAAATTTGCTCTACCTGATCCTGATGCTTTAAGTGTCTTGTTCACACTCGTCTTAGGCACAAACATGCTATTTTTAGTCGTGGAGTGACTTACTAAAAATAGTAAGTGATCAAATTTCGTTCAAATTTTGTCAGTAGGCAGTTTGAAAGATGTTGATTATGATGGTGTACTCCGTTTTGACAACTCTGTATTTCACCCCCTATTTTTAGGCATAATAGTGGAAACCCTAATTTGACTTGCATGTGTCCTGAACTATTTCTGTTTGACTTAATTTATGTTGCCTCTCGTCCTGCTTGCTGAACCAAACTGTTGAAGAGTTGCTGGAGTGAAACTGCTATTTATAGTAAGTGTCCAGAAAGCGATCAATCTGATGTCGGATGAGTTTGCATGTTAAACTGCCCAACCCAGAAAACTGGTCAACATGCGAGCGTTGGCTAAAAATAGTAAGTCCCTGAAAAATGATCCATTCTGCTTGCCAGTCACATCACCGCGAAGCTCTCGCAAAACCCATAAGGAATATCCCGACATGCATTGAAAAACTCTGCATGCAAACCCTAAAAATAGCCTTTGAAGGCTGAACCGCTAAAAGTCATCATCTCGACTTGCATGTCACATTACTACAAAGGTCTTGAAAAAACCCAGATACATTCTCCAGTTAGCACTTGAAAAGTATATATGTGGACCCTAAAAATGGCTCTTGAAGCCGAAACTACTAAAAATAGCAAGTTGTTAGAATCCATTCAAATTTTACATGTAGGCACCTTGAAGTTACCTGGAAGTGTTTATGTAGTCAAAATCCCAAAATTCTGAGGAGAAGGCCTCATATTAGGTACTTACTAAAAATAGTAAGTTGTCGGATTTCAGTGAAAATTTAGTGGGATCCTTCCTTGAGCCTTCTGATTGTACCGCTACGCTCAGATTTTACTTTTGATAACCTTATTTGACCTCAAACAAGCCTAAAGGATAAAAACCCTAATTTCATAGGCTCAACTAACATTTCAACCTAGGTCAAATGATGGGGTATCCCCGGAAGGACAAAAGACTAGAGATAGAGAGAGAGAGAGACAAAGCCAAAAGACCGGAATGGAGAAAAAATTAGGGGGTCCCCATTTGAATGGGGTGATGTGTGAAAAGGTCACAACAAGGTGCTTTCGAACAAGCTATGAATGCTTGGAAAAAATCTGTCAAAGCATAATAGTAAGTAATAACATAGACAAGGCAGTGAACTATTTGAAAAATGCCTCAAATAAATGCGATCTCATGGTGATGGAATGCAATGATAATAATCACCATGAGACCGCATTTCTTTTAGGCATTTTTTCAAACAATTCACTACCTTGTCTATGCTACCACATTTTTCATACATGTCTACCAAATAATATTCTCAAACAACTCACTACCTTGTTGCTATGGCTAAAATCCTAAAACAAGTGATTTTGAACAAGCTATGGATGATTCGAAAATATTTATCAAAAGCATAATAGTAAGCAATATCATAGACAAGGCAGTGAACTGCTTGAAAAAATGCATCAAAAAAATTTCTTTGAAATGATAAATTTAGTTGTGCTTTGATGCAGAGCCAAGGTGGAGAGGACTCACAACAATGGAAATGTTAATTCTCAGTCAAAGAACTCTTCTTCATAATGATTCAACCTAATAGGCATCAACTCACCCTCAAGGTTTTCAAGCCTTTAATCTTGAAAAATAACAACAAATCTCCACCAAGGCCCTACAAAGACTCTCAACATTCATACAATGGCAGTTTGAAAACAATCTCCAAGTCAAGTTCATTGAAATCTCCAAAACTCAACATTTTACCCATTTAACAACATGTTGTCCTTGTACCCCTGTTATCAGTCCCAACACACTGCCAACATGCTTCTTCACTATCTAATCAGTGTTATCTATCTCTGTAGTTACAAACCTTGCTTTCTTTACTCTCACATCTACAAGAACAAGACATTATATGGTGCCCACCATAAGACTTTCACACAAACCCAGTGTCATTACCTCTTTTGTTGCTACATCAGTCCTTATATCCACTGCCCCTGTATTACCAGACCTATAATGGTTCCCAAAACTAGAATTTTTTATTTCCCTCACAACACTTATAGGCTCCTTGTTCCCATACATGATTACTTTGGCTTTCCCTTTCACATCCTCTAGAAGTTGAGTAAAAAAAAACGTATGGCTATCTTTCCTTATGGTATACTTATTTTATTTCCCATCATGCATGGCACACCTATCATACTGCCATGGTCTTCCAAGGAGTATGTGATAATAGTCCATTAGAAGAATTTCACAAATAACACTATCCCTATACTCACCAATCTAGAAATCTACAATAGCTTGCTCATTTACTAAGAAATATTGACCATCACTTAACCATGATACTTTGTAAGGTAAGCCATGAGGGATTCTTTTCAAATTTAGTTTATTCACCATTTCACAGAAAACCATGTTTTCAGTTGAACCTGAATCCACTACCATCCTACATACTTTACCTTGTACCTTGCAATTGATTCTGAAGAGTGATTTCCTTTGTGGGGATTCTTCAGAGATTGGTGACTTGAGCAATGTTCTCCTAATCATCAAACTCTCTCCAACTTCAGATGTAAGGTTCACCACAGGTGAGGTCACACTTTCTTCATCCTCATGCACTAGTTGATTCCTCCTCTCTCCACCATAGGAACTTGAGCCTTGCTTTTCAGGGCACTTGAAGGCTGGATGTCCAGGTTGGTTACAAGTGTAGCATCTTCTTGAGAATTGTTAGGAGCCTCTTCCTCCACTAAATCTTCCCCTTGAACCTCTCCATCCACCTCTGGAATCAGATTGATCTTGGTCCTTCTTGTCATCTCCTTGAGTCTCATTGTTTGCCTTGAAATTAGGATTTAATCCTCTTCCTCTAGAAGTGTTGCCTCTTCCTCTTGCTGCTTTGTCTTGCCTTCTCTTCATTTTCTCCTCCACCTTGATTTCCATTTGATAACATTCCTCAACATTTCTATGATTAGCCAAAACCAATTCATCCTGTATGTTTAACCTTAAACCACCAATATATCTAGCAATATTTTCATCTTCATTCTCATGATGACCAGATCTTAAACTCAATTTATAAAAATCCTCAGTATAAGACTTAATATCCATCTCCCTTTGTCTTAAATTTTTCAATTTAATATCAATTTATAAAAATCCTCAACACCATCATTTCTTCAAGGGATTTCAATCCCAAACAGAATCAGGAGAAGATCAAATTAAACAAACAACTTGTTTACTAAACTTTTCATCAATTTCTCTTCAAATTCACTTGATTTCTTTAGTTCTATGACACTCCAAGATAGCATGTTAGTTTCCCAAATTGCCAAAATCATATTCTAGACCATTATCAACATCTAATTGACTAATCTTAACAAAAAAACCTGATCAAAGGCATTGAACCAACCAATACTTCAATATTCACCAAAACCTCCTTGATATAACTCACACTCCCCAAGGATAATAGACATACATTCTTACCTTCAAACTATTATCAGACTTACAAGAGCCTCATAATCATCATGCTTCTAATAGAAACAAACCAATAACATATTCACATAACTCTGAGTTATCAGATTTATTGATTTTCACAATCGCAACACCATTCTTCATCAAGATTCCACCCTAGTCTAAACATCAAGTCAACAACCTTAACCTTTAAAATTTTCCCAAATCATTGAAATACCTTTGAAAACATTATTTAAGTAGTTACATCACAAATCTAATCACAAATACCATTGGCCTCTGTTTTAACACTCATTTCATCAATTTCCTTGTAGGTTAGAAAAGCCTTAAATCGGGTGATACAACTCTACCATATTTGCATCAAAACAAGCTTGATATAGTTTTGGAGACCTATTACAGAGTATTTAGGCATATCACAAAAACATTTCAACTTGTTTTGAGAGAAACATCAGAAAATTTGTCTGATACGCTGCTCCTAGCCACAAATTAGGGCAAATTTGCAAGCTAACTACCAAAAAATCATCTCCAAATCACTAACCAACCTTAAAAAGTCTTTTGTCATACCTCCAAACTCAGAATTCCATCATTTTCAAGAGTTATTCGATCCACTAAAAAATTTAAATATCAAAACCCTTGAATATATGCTTTGTAAGCAAAATAATGAGGGTTTTTTGGAATATCACCTTCCACATCTTCTACCAACATGCCATATCTTCCAAAACCTTTAAATACACTTGAAAAAATCATCTATAACCTTCTCAAGCCATGAAAAACTCTATTTCTTGTGGAAACCTTCAATTTATGTGTGTAATAGCAACTTCATCTGAGCATTCTTGCATTCCCCTGTACCTACAATCATAAAAACATTCAAAACACCCTAAAATTAACTTACTCCACCAATATACTTGGCCTACATTGGTGGAGTAGTGATGAAATACTCTATTAGACTCTCAAAACCACTGTAAAAAGAACTCTACCCGAGACACAAGAAATTGTCTTTTCTACTTTTGTTTCTTAAGAACTGGCCTCCAAATTCTTTGAAAAGGAATTTAACTTCTTCCTAACATATATCACACCAAATATCTTTCTCTTTGAATTATTTACTATCAATACACAGATGGAAATAAAGGAGAGAGTGCTGCTAATAGAAAAATAGGAGTTTTCATTCAAAATCTGGTTACAAGAATACCGGCCCCCTTTTTGCATGCCTTACAATGCCTTTTATAACTTTTTCCCTCTTAGCAACTTCCTTTTCTAACTTCTCATCGGTGCAACTACCCTTTTAACTCTTAATATTCCTTGATTTATGCTCTATCTTGCTGCATAATTACATCATGATTACTTTTTAACAACATTGTATTATTTGCATTTTTTATATTTTCACCTCCTAGTGACTTATTTTATGACTTGATTACATTAAAATTAGCCATTACAAGGCCTTGACACATTATTTTGGCTTGAACATACAAATTGGAAAAATTAGCCTTTTGAAGGCATTACATGATCTGGGTGCTCCTACACCATGCTTTCACTCTTCTTTAACATTGTATATCTGCTCCTTTTTATAACAAGAGATAAAAGAACGTAAAAAATTGTATAAAAAGAGATAAAAACTATCTTTTTTGAAATCGAAAGGCATTTCTATAGCATAGAGATATAGAGAGCAAATAAAATAAAGAGTTTAACGAATAACTAGATGCTGATAGATGACAAAGTTTCAATTACAATATAGCTTTTTACAAAGTCAACCTAAGCAGTTATGCAATTACTTCACATTGCATAACTAATAACTAGGGGCAACTGCCAATTCCTTTAGCTTGTCATGGCATTCCATGAGACCACATTTCTTTGAGGCATTTTTTTCAAATAGTTCATTCCCTTGTCTATGCTATGACATTTTTCATATATGTCTACCAAAGCATTTCATCAAATAGTTCATTGCCTTCTTGCTATGGCTAAAAGCCTAAAACAGATGCTTTCGAACAAGCTATGGATGCTTGGAAAGAATCTATTAAAGCATAATAGTAAGCAATAGCATAGACAAGCCACTGAACTTTTTGAAAAAATGCCTCAAAGAAAAGTGGTCTCATGGTGATGGAATGCCATGACAAGCCATAGACAAGGCAGTGAATTGTTTGAAAATATGCCTCAAATAAATGTGGTCTCATGGTGATGGAATGCCATGATGAATGTCTATGGTGATGGACTGTCATGGCATTCCATCACCATGAGAACACATTTCTTTGAGGCATCTTTTCAAACAGTTCGCTACCTTGTCTATGGTATGACATTTTTCATACATATCTACCAGAGCATTTCATCAAACAATTCATTGCCTTGCTACTATAGCTAAAAGCCTAAAATAGGTGCTTTCGAAAAAGCTATGGATGCTTGGAAAAATTCTATCAAAGCATAATAGTAAGCAACAAGCTATGGTCTCTTTTTTTTTTTCACATGAAAATCAACACAATTTTATTAGCATTTTTTTGCAGGTTTTAAAAGCATTTTTTGCCGATTTTCTAGTTTTTTCCAATCAGACGAGAAGTTTCTAAGCGTCACAGTGTTCGAGTAATAGCATGCTAAAGTTCACAGCCATTTTGCACTTTGGACCCTAAAGGGATCGATTCGGTTGAATGTAGCTCAGAGCAATTTTGCATGTTTAGGTGCGAGAGAGGACCGTGCCTAGCGTAAACGTACCCACCTAGATGCGTTGGAACAATTCATTTGGTCACATGAGCCACATAATGAAAGTTGCACCACTTTGCAAGTTTCAACTAGCATTTGACAACTTTTTCCCCGAGTGAAAATTTGCCAGCACAGGAAAATGCATCCGAGATAGTGAAAACCGAGAGAGGTTATTGTAGAGGGGCCCAATGTGATCTCATAGGTTCAGATGATAATTTTCTAAGCATCGTGGTGTCCGAGTAATAGCATGTTGAAGTTCACAACTATTTTGCACTTTGGACCCTTAAGGGATAGATTCGGTTGAACGTAGCTCAAAGCGATTATGCATGTTTGGGTGCGAGAGAGGACCATGCCTAGCATAAACGTACCCACCTAGACATGTTGTAATAGTTTGTTTGGTCACACGAGCTGCAAAATGAAAGTTGCACCACTTTGCAACTTTCAACTACTTGCATTTGACAACTTTTTCCTTGAGTGAAAATTCGCCAGCACAGGAAAATGCCTCTGAGATAGAAAAAATCGAGAGAGGTTATTGTAGAGGGTCCCAACATGATCCTGTAGATTTAGACGATAAGTTTCTAAGCATCGCGATGTCCAAATAATAGCATGTTGAAGTTCACAACCATTTTGCACGTTGGACCCTTAAGGGATCGATCCGGTTGAACGTAGCTCAAAATGATTCCGCGTGTTTGGGTGCGAAAGAAGACCGTGACTAGCATAAACATACCCACTCAGATGCATTGGAAAAGTTCGTTTGGTCACACAAGCTGCAAAACGAAAGTAAATTTTCCAGCATAGAAAAATACCTTTGAGATAGCAAAAATCAAGAGAGGTTATTGTAGAGGGGCCCAACGTGATCTCGTAGGTTCAAACGATAAGTTTCTAAGCATTGCGGTGTCCGAGTAATAGCATGCTGAAGTTCACAACTATTTTGCACTTTGGACCCTTAAGGGATCAATCCGGTTAAACGTAGCTCGGAGCGATTCCATGTGTTGGGGTATGAGAGAGGACCGTGCCTAGCATAAACGTACCCACCCAGAAATGTTAAAACAGTTCATTTGGTCACACGAGTTGCAGAACGAAAGTTGCACCACTTTGCAACTTTCAACTACTTGCATTTGACAACTTTTTCCCCGAGTGAAAATTCGCCAGCACAAGAAAATGCCTTTGAGATAGCGAAAACCAAGAGAGGTTATTATAGAGGGGCCCAATGTGATCCCGTAGGTTTAGATGATAATTTTCTAAGCGTCGCGGTGTCTAATTAATAACATGCTGAAGTTCACAGCCATTTTGCACTTTGGACCCTTAAGGGATCGATCCGGTTGAATGTAGCTCAGAGCGATTCTGCGTGTTTAGGTGCGAAAGAGGATTGTTCCTAGTGTAAATGTACCCACCCAGACGCGTTGGAGCAATTTTTTTGGTCACACAAGTTGCAGAACGAAAGTTGCACCACTTTGCAACTTTCAACTACTTGCATTTGACAACTTTTACTTCGAGTAAAAATTCTCTAGCATAGGAAAATGCCTCTGAG
The DNA here is from genome assembly GCA_007115665.2 of Sequoiadendron giganteum. Classification (NCBI taxonomy): domain Eukaryota; kingdom Viridiplantae; phylum Streptophyta; class Pinopsida; order Cupressales; family Cupressaceae; genus Sequoiadendron; species Sequoiadendron giganteum. Next base: position 912,256,509 of record CM021100.1, on the reverse strand, counting down.
ATAGTGAAAACTGAGAGAGATTATTGTAGAGGGGCCCAACGTGATCTCGTAGGTTTAGACGATAAGTTTTTAAACGTCACGGTGTCTGAGTAATAGTATGCTGAAGTTCACAGCCATTTTGCACTTCAAACCCTTAAGGGATCGATCCGGTTGAACGTAGCTTAGAGAAATTTTGTGTGTTTGGGTGTGAAAGAACATGCCTAGTGTAAATGTACCCACTCGGACGCGTTGGAATAGTTCATTTGGTCACACGAGTTGTAGAATGAAAATTGCACCACTTTGCAACTTTCAACTACTTGCATTTGACAACTTTTTCCCTGAGTGAAAATTCGCCAGCACAAGAAAATGCCTTTGAGATAGTGAAAACCAAGAGAGGTTATTTTAGAGGGGCCCAACATGATCCCATAGGTTTAGACGATAAGTTTCTAAGCATTGCTGTTTTTGAGTAATAGCATGCTGAAGTTTGCAGCCATTTTGCACTTTGGACCGTTAAGGGATCGATCCGGTTGAACGTAGTTCAGAGCGATTTTGTTTGTTTGGGTGTGAAAGAGGACCATAAATAGTGTAAATGTACCCACCTGAATGCATTGGAATAGTTCGTTTGGTCACATGAACTGTAAAACGAAAGTTGCACCACTTTGCAACTTTCAACTACTTGCATTTGACAACTTTTTCCTTGAGTGAAAATTTTCCAGCATAGGAAAATTCCTTTGAGATAGCAAAAATCGAGAGAGGTTATTGTAGAGGGGCCCAACGTGATCTCATAGGTTCAAACGATAAGTTTCTAAGCATTGCGGTGTCCGAGTAATAGCATGCTGAAATTCACAGCCATTTTGCACTTTGGACCCTTAAGGGATCGATCTGGTTGAACATAGCTCAGAGCGATTCCGTGTGTTTGGGTGTGAAAGAGGACCATGCCTAGCATAAACATACCCACCTAGATGTTTTGGAATAATTCATTTGGTCACACGATCTGCAGAACGAAAGTTGCACCACATTTCAACTTTCAACTACTTGCATTTGGCAACTTTTTCCTCGAGTGAAAATTCGCCAGCACAAGAAAATGCCTCCAAGATAGTGAAAACCGAGAGAGGTTATTGTAGAGGGGCTAAACATGATCCTGTAGGTTTAGGCAATGTTTCTAAGCATCGCAGTGTCTGAGTAATAGCATGTTGAAGTTCGTAGCCATTTTGCACTTTTCACCCTTAAGGGATCGATCTGATTGAACGTAGCTCAGAGCGATTCCACGTGTTTGGGTGTGAATGAGGACCGTGCCTAGCGTAAAATTACCCATCCAGACACGTTGGAACAATTCGTTTGGTCACACGAGCTGCAGAACAAAAGTTGCACCACTTTGCAACTTTTAACTACTTGCATTTGACAACTTTTTCCTTGAGTGAAAATTCGCCAGCACAGGAAAATGCCTCTGAGATAGCGAAAATCGAGAGAGGTTATTGTAGAGGGGCCCAACATGATCTCTTTGGTTTAGATAGAGATTTCATAATCACCACGGTTTACGAGTAATAACCTGTCAAATATTGTTGTCATTTTACACTTTGCACCCTTAAGGGATCGAGTCAGTTGAACCATAGTAGTTGTTTTGTTGAATGTCATACCCTAAGGTATGTTAGAGATGACCTAGGTTGCATCGATTTCTATGAGGCATACACTACCCCTACCTTTCCAACCCTAAGAAATATGATTTTAGGGGTACTCTCGATGTCAGGAGTAACGTATAATGAACCATACCCAAGCCCTTGATATTATTGTCATTTCTCTAGAAAAACAGGTTATCTTATTCCTTGTTGATGTAGACGAAGGCTACCATGTCATGTGAATCCCCCATGTACTTAATGAATTGGAAACCCTTACCACATTGATCTATTGGTATGGTTGCTTTCTCTTTCTCATATTGGTACAACAATTTGGAGATGTCTTCTTCTATAACCTCTTTTTTTAGCTCTCCCCACTTGGAGAAAACCATGGGTTCAAATTTGATGATAGAAGATGCTTTTTTCTATGTGTTATGGTTTTCCATATGGCTTAGGAGAAGATGGGAGTTGTCCTACATAAAAATACCCTTTAAGACCATAGTCTCTACAACCCTTGTCTTGTCTCGTATTTGGACCTTGGTATTTGGAAAGGATTTATGTGAGGTGGGTGATGAGGCTAAAGTGGATGGGTCAATATAGGATGATGAATGTGAGGCAATATCATTGTTAGGCCCTTGGAGTAGTTTTTGATATTTTTCTTCAAAGTTATGATAATAATGGAAAGGCCAAGGGTGAAGGGCACACAATCAACTGAGAGGGGGGATGAATTGGTAGATCCAAACAATTACAATTGTTAGTCCATATTCAATCCTTTTGGGTCAAAACAACCTTTTCTGTTAAAATTTGTAAGAGGTTAGTCTCTAATGCCTCGAATGAGTCAAATTCACATGCATGAGTAGGTTGTTTTGTTATGATTGAATTTAATAAAGACTAAGTTGAGACATTAGAGTTTTGTTACCTTTTAGGTCTCTTCTACCAGTTTTTCGAGCTTTCATGGCAGTTAGATGTGCTAAAAGCTTTCAAATGGAAGACTACAAAGAAGTTAATATCAGTTCTCACACTTCTAAATTTAATTTCCATCACCAAAAGGGGTATTGCAATGTCCATACTCATTGCTTTCTAGTTTAAATGCCTTAGAAATATTGTTGTAGGGCAGTTTCACGTGGAAATGCATATATGATGAGTAAAGGAAGTATGGGAAAGCTTATGCAGCCCTAGAGATCATCATTTTCAGTACATGCAAGGACATGCACGTAGAGGTGATTTTGACAAGTCTGGTGTTTTTCTTATTGTAAGGAGATACCACAACCACCATGCTTATATCTTTTATAAGGAGATACCACAACCACCATGCTTATGTTGCTAATAGTATTTCTTTCCAAATATTTTAAAGAGGGCATGTATACATTGATAGAGCAAATCAATAACAAAGATAAAAGGATACCATACAGAGCTTAGAGTTGATAAAATTTCAAATACCTTGTTTTCTTTCACTGATTTGGGAATGTCAAGTAAGAAAGTCGAGGCTTTCAATTTTAAGAGTTTTAGGTCACTATGAAGAATTTTGTGTCCCAAAACTTGAGATTGCAAAAATACTAGACAAGTGAAGGAATATTGAAGGAGTTAAAAAAAATGATGAGGTTTTTGATGCTTATAGCAATATTATCTAGCAAACCCTTATTTCCTTTATTACAATAGAGAAACATGTAATAAGCTCATTCAAGCATTTATTCTCAATAAAGGCTGGAGAAAGAGTGCTAAGGTTGGTGTAAACATAGAGCTAGAACTTGCACGAAAGGTTGTTGCAAATGACTTAGTTGAGGTAGGTTTAGTTTTTGGGGAGCTTAACAATTAACCATTATTCTAGATAAAAGACATCATGATCCAAAAAATGGATTGTCTAGGAAAACGTTTCCACTAAAAAATATTGCACAAATTTGAGGATCGTGATGACAGTAAAATAAAATAAAGTATGATAGTGTCTAATAGGTAGAGATCAAAAGAGAATATAAGGGAAAGGACAATGTCTAATAGGTAGAGATCAAAAGGGACTATGCCAATAAACTCAAAGGAGTAGATTTGATACTGAAAAGGAGTGAAGTAATGGCATATGACAGTTAATTGGAAAAAAGATAACAACAACATATCAATTCATCAAGAGATAACACAGATTGAAGAAACCCTAGATGTTCAGATAGAGGGACCATTCAGGATTTCAAGGAAGATCACCGCTAACAGTTGGTTAGGGTATTTGAAAGTCCATTAGAAGGTTTTGTGAATGAGGTTAGACAACCTTTAGATGAATATAATATTTTCTTTTGTGGCTTTTGGGATAGATAATCTGGTGTTTCTTGCTAGTCTTCTGCACTTTCAAGGAATAAAACTAGAGCCAAGGATTAATAAACCATGGTCATCATTTAGCAAGGAGGGTGCAACAGTAAATGATGTAGTTTCTATAAGTGGTAATGCAGATGATGCCCTTTTTGGATATCCTTTCTTTGAGATTGGTTGCTTCCTTATTATCAGGGTATTGAAAAGATCCAACTTAGGAGAGCTGGAATTGGATAGGAATAAAAAAATGTACAGTCAATTGACAGTGTCAAGGGAAGTGAGGTATGAAGATAGTAATCATTTCATCAAATAAAGATAGATTTAAAGGAAGTTATTCATTAAGACAAGCATAATGAATGTATGAACACAAGGGAATAGTGAAGGGTCACTGTACATGGAAATGTGCAAATGAAAAGGACAAATTAGAAATGAGTCGTGATCAGTAGTTAAGTACAGTGAGTGTATGATTATAAAGTGCTTGACAATCAAATTCACTCACCACAGTCAATTTCCTATGACTATCAAGTCTATGTCAGTCAGTGTCTCGAGACTCCAAGAGCTATGGTTGTGTATGCAACAATAGGTCCTTATGAATGTGGAGTCTTCAATTAAATCTTTATATTTGTAGTTTATCCTCAATGACAGTCTTAACGGGCTGTATACTCTTAATGATCTCCTTATGGCTGTGAGAACTAGGACTGTCATCAATGAATGCTTCAATATGGTCATGGATTGCATGTACACATGTTAGTTTCCATAGTCACAGTCAATAAGCACCATGGAAAGGATAATCATAGAAGAGGGCAGTCATTTAAGGAAGGGTCGACCTTTAATAGTTTGGAGGTCATTAATGATGAAAGCACAGTCTGAAAGGACAACAAGTTAAGGTATGGGTGACATGAAAACCTCAAGGAGTCTATTTAAGATGGTTATGGCTTGTAAATTTTATAAGAGTCCTTCTTAGGCTCGAATCAAGGTTGTTGAAGGTGTAATAAAATCACAGAATAAGAATACCACATTTTTTTGGTGCATTTTCTGAGTTTTTCCATTGTTTTTCAAAATTGTTTGCTGTTGTACGAACTGCACAGACCCAATCATGCTTTGAAATCTTTAGAGGTTGAATTTTTATGAGTTTTCTTTGATCTTCACTTTTTTTGGAGTTCTAATATTCTAGAAGGGTATTTGAATCCATGATTAGTTTCCTAAGTTTTTTGGAAAAGTTAGGCCAAAAGTCTAAAAAACTGATTTCCAACTGTTGCAAGGGAAACATATGTCAATAGGTGAGTTTTGAGGAATTCAATGAAGAAAACTTTAAATGTAAACCATGAATCATTAAAACTAATTTTAAATGTAATATACACATTTAATTGAGGCATATATTAAGGAATATACACATTTGCATGTATTAATTTCTCATGATTTTAATATATCAAAAAATACACTAAGTCAATGACAAATATTATAATAGTTATGGAAGAACATCTTGAAAATATTCCCATTTGTCAATACTAGTATCAATACATGTAGGAAATAATCCTCCCATTTCCAGCACAAATCATGAAATATATTGTACTTGAGAAGAAACAAAAGGAGCTGCTGCCCAGTTTTGTTTTTCCATTCCACCTCAACTGGCCCAGCTATTTGCATTCCAAAATGGTTCAAAACATGTACATACCCTACACCTTACGAAACACATGGGTATTATCCTCTAGATGTGCTTGTGTAGTATCATAGGAATTTGGTCCACAAAAAACCTGCAAAATCTTCTCAATCTTAAACGTAGACTCACATAAAAATCATTAAAAGAGCAATAACTAAATAATGTCAGTCATACAGCTGACAAGACCTACTATCACCTTCATGCATGCTAGATAAGGAGGTCGATTGAAGGTCTTACAATGGTGATGTGCCCCTTCACTACTTTATCATCTCTCTATGACCCTACGTATAAATTTCAAATATATCATTGAGAGGCTTAACATAAAACATGTAGCATATAAGAATTTGATAAATCTAGGAGATGAAAAAAAAAGAGAAGATTGAAAACTAGAAAATGTACCAGAAACCGATGTTTCTCATACCACTGAACACTTGCACCAACAACCGATGTTGTTCTTTTCTTATATACTTTGACAAACTTTAGTATTACCTACAGTCACAATCAGAAAAGGATCAATGACAATCGTAAATGCATATGACATCAAACAGTAATGGTGAAAAAGCCTTATTGCAAGGTGTTAGTCCAAAAGAGCGATCAATAACATGGCTTTAAAAATTCAATGTGCATACTTAAAAATCAATCCAAGGAACCATCTAGGTCTTCTCTACTCTTTATTGTGTCAAGTATTGCCTCGTGGTCAGACTCACACACTTTCCACAATGTCTTGTTCACAGGTCTACCCTTATATTTGATCAATGAATGTTGGTGGTGACGATAGGGTTCGAATAGTGAAGAGTTTTTTGATGCGTGTTGAAGTCCTCACACAACCAAAATGCAACATTCTTAACTGGATACCTTAGGAGCCATGTTCCAGTAACAACCATCGAACCTGTAGGATATTCTATGTTTTCTCTGTCTATAACGGGGGACTCCAATTTCTTTTTGGCCTCGATACAATGACACAAGTAATAATTTGTACCCTCTTCATTGTCTTCATCTGCAATCACCGCATAAACATGCCCTGCATTGATATGTTCATCTTGTTAGATTTATTACTTGAGCAACATAATAAAACTTGTAAGTAAGATATATTACCTAGTTCTAGTAGGTCCGATACATGATCAAATCCAATGGATGATTGCATATCCATGATTTGTAGAGTCGTCGGGAGTTGATAAGTGTCTAGTGGGGTTAGACTTCTTACAGACCATTCCTCAACCCACTCTGTTGACTTGCAATCATTCCATGATTGAAGTGTACATGCATAACAAAAGCATGCCATCTTCCTTGTATGGATAGTTCATGTACCTGCATTGGAGCTTCTAAAAGAGTGTAGCTCACTTGATCCTGTTAGTGTACAACAATCCTCATATTTTGCAATGTTACTATCATCTACTAAATGAAAAAATGTACGAACTAAAGAATTACCTTCACTACTTGGACCCATTGAACCATTGCACCACTAGACAATTGATCTTGCATCTGTCAACTTTACACTGTTTGTGTACTTTAACTCTTCTCGTGCTAGGGCTCTTTTGATACATGCACCTGCTCCATCATGCTCCCCCTTTCCATGACCGGCCTCTGAGAAGTTCCACATATGCTAAACACCACTAATCCTATGCATTGTGCTCAACCAGTAAAACATTCTAGCGTTCTTGAATTGTGATGTACAATTATCTGACCATATGATATGCTAAGTAAATGATATGCCCCTACTAGCCAGATCAACATAGAACATCTGAAAGCAACCTTGAAAAAACTCTATAGAATGTGTGCGATCATCACTAATGTAAAAGTGATACTCCCTCAATACTTTTCTATTTTCCTCTGTACTATCATTTGCATGAATGAATGCGATATGCACAAATATAGCAACCTACATGGAGTTGTAAAGCTGTGATTGCACCTCGTTCTGTGGTTGTAGTGTGTAGTTCTTAGTAAAATCGACAACTAAAATGATATGACGAAGTGGAAATGTGTCCTTGCATAACTTGAACTGTGAGTCCAACCATTATGGTCAGTGTGTATGCCTTGCATAGTCATATACCACCTAATCATGAAAAATGCCCATAAACTGGTACACTGGAATCTTATCACTGACCAATTCACACTTCTTTGCTTCTTTCCCATCTTTTAAACTGTATGCCACTGTCTTATATTTGCCAAATTCCACAATTTTGTCTCCAATTGTGTGTGTACTAGCCATGTGTTGGCAAATTGGAAAATGTTGCATGCCACCACAATGATCACATGTGTCATCCAAACATGATTTTTTGTAAAAAAATTGACCATCCTCTCTTTCACACAAAACGGAAGACAAAAATTCCCTTGACAATTTAGGTGGAGGCATTATGTTATATTCCTGCAAAAATTGTCAGTATGCATATCTACACATATACGTTGATAAAAATTATAATGGTTAGAAAACTCAATATGAACCCTACAACAACAAGTAGTGCGTGTGTGATTTATTTTGACATAAAAAGGCTTTAGCATTTCAAAATACCTTTGACATATTTTAATTTCAAGAAACTTCTGTACAAAATCAACAAAAAATTGGGTTTGAGTGGTATCCAAATAATGCATTGGATGTGGCTCACGGTTTTTACTACCAATTCTCCTTCTTACATCATCTCTTTGATTAGGAGAGGTCCTTGTGTTATCCTTCCAATAATTCACAATTAAAGATCTCAAGCCTTGAGAAATTCTTGTGTCTTTTCGTGGCCCTCTACCTGAAAATGCCCATAACTCATTACTATTTGGATCCTCCACTCTTTCATTCCTTCCTTTCGCCCTCATTAGATATGATCTACTTTTTTCAAAGACTTACATGCATTTGGGAGGTTCACCTTGTTCCTTGTTTGACTGTTTGACAATGTTGTTGCCATCACACATCGTGTGCCACTACTATTCTTCGTGTGTGAGGTGGAACCCACACTCTCGTATGAACTCATCAAGTTCTTTAAAATGGAATTTTCACTTGATTCATTCAAAAATATTAGCCCAAGAGCCTTCATGGTGGGCCTAAATTTGAGTTTCCTCATCATTTCAAAAAATAGTTGGCATCTTCCACCCTCACTTAGCTTCGCAAAAAAAAAACTCCATATCCTTTCTGCATATCTTTGACATAAATTTTGGAATCTTATTAGGCATCCATTTCAAAACATTGGAATCAATATCAATAAAAAATGTAGGCTTTCTATGCAAAACTCTAGGAGGAGTTCTCAAATATAAATTTGTGTCAATATTGGGAAGGTCAACAACATCGGGGATAGATCGTGTACCTTCAATTGGAGGTGCAATTGATGACATACCTTGAGATTGACATGTAAACGATGTTGTACCTCCAACTTGAGATGTCATTTGTGGAGTTCCTTCAAATAGAGATGTGTTTGCTGATGTACTTTCAAAACGCAATGTTTTTGATGACGTGTCTTCAATTGGAGATGTGATTTTCGATGTACCTGGAAAACCACATGTTGTTGTCAATGTGTCTTCAATTGGAGATGTCCATTGAGCTTCACCTATGGTTGATGATGTGCCCCCAAATTTTGTATCCATTCCTATCCTTCCACGAACTTTCCTCATTTGTGCCCTTTGTTTTTCCAATTTGACATCTCTCTTAGATTGCATGAGAATTTGTGGTTGTATGGGCTGCAATTCCTTTGCTTCATGAGCTACATTTTTTTATTCTCTTCTCCTTCATTTTTAACTACACGTTCTTCTGGTGTTAGAGGCTTTGGTCATTTCCTTGACATGACCTTCAATGCTACATGTCCACAAACACACATAGAAAAAAAGTAAGTAATGCATTTTACAAAAATATTGATGCAGAGAGGGGTGGAAACCATTCAATACAAAAAAAAAAGAAAATCAATCAGATTCCAAAGCAAAATTAGATGTTCAACTGAAAATACCAACTTCTACCAAGCTTTCCTTTGTAGCATAGGTAACCCAGTTCAAGGGCCTTTTCACCAAGATTTTCCAAAACACTTGACAAAATCAGGGATGATTAAGATACCCATTTACAAGTTATAAAACATAGGTAAACCCTAGCATCAACTCCTTCGGACCAACATTGACTTCCAATAGACCCACCTTGGAAAAGGCTATTCAATTGGCCTAATTTACAAAGAGAGTACATTTTAAACACTACATCTTTACTCAAAATCCTCAAACAATAGTATTTTATGTGTCAAAACCTCCAATTTCCTGATTTGTTTCCAAGTCCAAGACCTCTAGACCCCTAATACACTAAACCCTCTATTTCAAGAAAAATACTTGGGGTTTTAATGAAACTCCTATCTCCCGGACCTTCTAGAACCATACAAAGCACCAAACACACTTACCAGACCCTACACATGGTGAATAATACATTACATGGATAGTCCTTCCCACATTTTGTCAAAACACCACTTGAAGCCCTAATTTTCACCATGAAAAGACCCTGCTACAGTCCTAGAACATTATCCCAAACACCCAACCTTGACCCCACAACATTCTAAATAGGTTAGGCATGTATTTTAAAAGTTAGAGGACCCATTCCACAAGTTATAGTAGGCAGAAAAAGTGTAATGGGTCGAATTACGTAATGAAACCCCTCAATCCAAGAACATTGTGAAAGTAGGTAGCAGCAGTAAAAACAATATAACTTTCGCTATACAAAGATTTAGAACCTCTAAATAGATGAAAATGAGAGCTAATTCATTAATCTACAACATACAATGGGTTTCATATCATCTTAGAGTTTGTATAGGCTATACAACAACAAGAAAAGTGAGAGAAACCAGTAAATTTCTAGAATTTAATAGCGCTCTTCTTGATAAAAAATGGGGTACAAATCAACCGACAACCTCTCCTTCAAGGAATTGAAGGTTATTAAACATATTTTTATTTCATTCCAACTCCCTCAAACTTTGCAACTTTTGCATCTTTTAGCAACTTTTCTGACCACATTTAGCCAAATTGCAAGCTATGACACAATTGAACTCCCTTAGCTCCAAATACATTATAAAATGGTCTAATTGACCTTACTGAACACAATATACTCAACATTAACTAAAATCCTAACATTTGACCATGCTTGAACTAAAGATGACATTTTTGACAAAATTGAGATTACAAGGTGCTCCTGCACCAGAGGCCTGGAATGTTGATTTTGAAGTTGTGTCTTTTGACTAGCATTATTGAACTTGAACTTTATAAAGGTTATGTTGAACAATTCATGGATTAGAGTTTCTAGTAATATTGAGTTTATTTCATTCTGTTAGGAGTGACTGTTGTATGAATACAATATTTTGAGCAATAGACTTACATATGGTGGGTTTTGTTAAAATCTTCCAAAGTTTTAGAATGGTAGTTTTCTTGAAAAGCATAGCTTGTTATTTATGGATGATATTTGTTTTGTTTTAGATGTGAATTGGTCAGTTCAACATTGAATTGAGGTTTTTGGGATTCAAGATTGTTTGAAACTGATCTAATTATGATTGTTGAAGGTTTTGTCTCCTTGATCTAATTAAATTGTTGCCACCTAAATGAAAACTAGAGACTCTTGTGTTTATTTTTCTCAAAACCAAATTTTTGATTGTTAACAAAGTCATGAAGAATATGGATTCAAAGAAGGGTTTGGGATGCTATATCTTATAATTATTCACTATTTATTTGGCAATGAGGTAACTTAGAAAGACAATAAGCATTCTCAACTATGTCAACTCACTTGAATTATCTAAGCACATGTGATGAAGCTAAATTTTTTATGGAACAAGAAAATTAATGGACACTTGCATTAACATTGATGAAAACTATTAGGTTTTCCAAATTAGTTGAAAAAAGAATGAAATATGGTGAACTCCACTAGCCATGCTGGAAATGGACTACTATAAGCAATGAAAATAGAATTCATAAGTAAATTTATATTAAGTAAATGTCACGTTTTTATTTTTTGTTCTTCAAACTCATAAAAATTGAACTTTTTTATGCAAATCTCATCTAATTCAATGTTGAATTCTAAGTCCAATTGTTATGATTAATAAAATCATTAAGGAAATTTAGTTTATATTGTCAAAAACAAACAAATATACTAAATACAAACATTTCAATTTACCAAAATGAATATATTACCTTAGATAATGTAAAATGATGTAGAAAATTCAAAATGTCTTCTTCTATGTTGTCTACCATGCAAATTGCTGGTAAAAAGGTGATGGATCAAGCATATATTGGTACAATATGAAGTCAAATGCATAAAAAAGGTGTTTTTGACTCGGATAAAGCGCTAAACTAGACAACTACAGGAGAATGTGGGCCTGAATCACGGGGTCAAGCCTTATTTTTACCGTTTCAAGGTAAAACCCATTTGGCGAGTGCCAAATATGTTCCTTTGAAAAGGAGAGACTTGAGAGAGAGGGATAGACACAAAGTGGGACAAAGATAGAAGGAATGAGAGAGAGTGGGAGTGAGAGAGAGGGATAGACACAAAGTGGGACAAAGATAGAAGGAATGAGAGAGAGAGGGAGTGAGAGAGAGAGGGAGTGGGAGAGAGAGAGAGGGGGAGGGAGAGGGCGTGGGAGGGAGAAACCTAAGAGAGAGAGGGAGAGAGGTTGGGAGGGAGATACTTGAGAGAAGGAGTGGGAGTCAAAGTGGGAGAGAGGGGGTGGGAAGGAGAGACCTAAGAAAGTAGGGTGGGAGGTAAGTGAGGTTTGACAGAGAGGGATTATGAGATAAGTGAGGCCTAATCCCTCAACCCCTATACCCTACCAACCCTCAACCCTTAAACCCTAATCCCTCGACCCCCATGCCCTCTTAATCTCTCAACCCTCAAACCCTAATCCCTCAACCCTTAACCCTCAACCCTCAACCCTTAAACCCTAATCCCTCAACCCCTTTACCCTCTTAATACCTCAACCCGTAAAACCTAATCCCTCAACCCTTATACCCTCTTAATCCCTCAACCCTTAAACCCTAATCCCTCACCCCCATACCCTCTTAATCCCTCAACCCTCAACCCTTCAACCCTAATCCCTCGACCCCTATACCCTCTTAATCCCTCAACCCTCAACCCTTTAACCCTAATCCCTTGACCCCTATACCCTTGTAATCCCTCAACCCTCAAACCTCAACCCTTAAACCCTAATCCCTCAACCCCCATACCCTATTAATCCCCCAACCCTCAACTCTCAAGCCTTAAACGCTAATCCCTCAACCCCCATACCCTCCTAATCCCTCAACACTCAACCCTTAACCCTTAACCCCTAATCCCTCAACCCCTATACCCTCTTAATCCCTCAAACCTCAACCCTTAACCCTTAAACCCTAATCCCTCAACCCCCGTACCCTCTTAATCCCTCAAACCTTCTAACCCCTGGAGCCCACATGCCCTCTTAATCCTCAACCCTCCAGCCCTCAGCCCTCAACCCTTAAGCCCTAATCCTCAACCCCATACCCTCTTAATCCCAACCCTCAACCCTCAACCCAGCAACCCATAACCCTAATCCCTCAACCCTTATACCCTCTTAATCCCTCAACCCTCAACCCTCAACCCTAAACCTCTATACCCTCTTAATCCCTCAACCCTCAACCCTCAAACCCTAATCCCTCAACCCCTCTACAATCTTAATCCCTCAACCCTTAACCCTTCAACTGTATTCCCTCGACCCCTATACCCTCTTAATCCATCAACCCCTCAACCCTCAACCCTTAAACCATAATCCATCAACCCCCATACCCTCTTAATCCCTCAACCCTCAAACCCTAATCCCTCAACCCCTCTACAATATTAATCCCTCAACCTTTAACCCTTCAACCCAAATCCCTCAACCCTCAACCCTCAACCCTTAAACACTAATCCCTCAACCCTCATACCCTCTTAGTCTCCCAACCCTCAAATCTCAAGCCTTAAATGCTAATCCCTCAACCCCCATACCCTCTTAATCCCTCAACCCTCAACCCTTAACCCTTAACTCCTATACCCTCTTAATCTCTCAACCCTCAACCCTCAACCCTTAAACCCTAATCCCTCAACCCTTATATCCTCTTAATCCCTCAACCTTCAACCCTCAAACCCTAATCCCTCAACCCCTCTACAATATTAATCCCTCAACCCTTCACCCTTCAACCCTAATCCCTCGACCCCTATACCCTCTTAATCCCTCAACCCCTCAGCCCTTAAACCCTAATCCATCAACCCCCATACCCTCTTAATCCCTCAACCCTCAAACCCTAATCCCTCAACCACTCTAAAATATTAATCCCTCAACCCTTAAGCCTCCAACCCTAATCCCTCAAACCCTATACCCTCTTAATCCCTCAACCCCTCAACCCTTAAACCCTAATCCCTCAACCCCTGTACCCTCTTAATCCCTCAACCCTCAAACCCTAATCCCTCAACCCTTAACCCTCAATCCTTAAACCCTAATCCCTCAACCCCTTTCCACTCTTAATACCTCAACCCTCAACCCTTAAACCCTAATCCCTCAACCTCAATACCCTCTTAATCCCTCAACCCTCAACCCTTAACCCCTAATCCCTCAACCCCTATACACTCTTAATTCCTCAACCCTCAACCCTCAACCCTTAAATCCTAATCCCTCAACCCCTATACCCTCTTAATCCCTCAACCCTCAACCCTCAACCCTTAAACCCTAATCCCTCAACCCCTATACCCTCTTAATCCCTCAACTCTCAACCCTTAACCCGTAAACCCTAATCCATCAACCCCATACCCTCTTAATCCCTCAACCTTCAACCCTTAAACCCTAATCCCTCAATCCCTCAACCCCTATACCCTCTTAATCCATCAACCCTCAACCCTTAACCATTATACCCTAATCCCTCAACCCCTATACCCTCTTAATCCCTCAATGCTCAACCCTCAACCCTTAACCCTTAACCCTTAACCCTTAATCCCTAAACCCTCTACTTGAGAGAGAGAGAGAGGGAGAGGTGGTGGGAGGGACATGCTTGAGAGAGAGGGAGAGGGAGAGGGAGAGAGAGAGAGAGAGGGTGTGAGAGAGGGAGGAAGTCATTGTGAGAGGGAGAGGGTGTAGGAGGGGGAGACTTGACAAAGAGAGAGAGGAAGATGGGGTAGGACAAAGATACTTTAGAGAGAGAAAGAGTGAGATGGGGTGGGAAGGAGAGACATTAGAGAGAGGGAGAGAGAAAAATTCAGAGAGAGATAGAGGGAGTGAGAGAGAGGGAAAGAGACAAAGTGGGAGAGAGAGAGAGACATAGAGATGGATAGAGACTTGAGAGATGGAGAGGGGGTAGGAGGGAGAGGGAGTACTCGGGATAGAGGGATTCGAGAGAGATGGAGGGGGTGGGGGGAGATACATGAGATAGAGGGAGAGAGAGAGTGGGAGGGGGTGGGAGGGAGATATTTGAGAGAGAGGGAGAAAGAGAGAGAGAGGGAGAGTGATAGAGGGAGTGAGAGAGAGAGAGAGGATGTGGGAGAGATATAGAGGGAGTGACTAAGAGAGACAAAGAGAGGCTTGAAAGAGGGAGAGGGGGTAGATGGGAGATACTTGAGAGACAAAGAAGGAGGTAGAGTGGATGGGAGGGAGAGACTTGAGAGAGAGAGAGAGGGAGAGAGAGTGGGAGAGAGATAGAGGAACTTGAGAGAGAGAGGAAATTGAGAGAGAGAGGGAGAGATGGTGGGAGGGAGATACTTGAGAGAGATGGAGAGGTAGACAAAGAAAAATAGAGGGAGTGGGACAGGGAGGGAGTGGGACAAGGAGGGAGGGGAAGAGAGATAGAGGGAGTGACTGTGAGAGGGAGAGGGGGTAGGAGGGGGAGACTTGACAAAGAGAGAGAGGGAGAGAGATAGAGTGGGAGAGAGTGAGAGAGAGGTAGTAGGAGAGAGATAGAGGGGGATGGAGATACCCGAGAGAGAGAGGGAGAGAGATAGAGTGAGTGAGAGAGAGGGAATGGGAGAGAGATAGAGGGAGTGAGTGATAAACCTAAGAGAGGGAGAGGGGGTAGGAGGGAGAGAATTGAGAGAGAGAGACAAAGAGAGAAAGATACCAACCTAAGAGAGGGAGATGGAGTGAGAGAGATAAATATACCAAAGAGGGAGAGAGAGAGGGAGAGTGAGAAAAGGGGGTTGGAGTGAGATAGATTTATCGAGGTACCTATGTGGGAGGGAAAGAGACCTGACAAAGGGGATTGGACTGAGAGAGTAGTCTAGGTCGCGTGGGAGGGAGTGAGACCTGAGAGATAGAGACTTTAGAGGGATAAAAAGTTATCCAGTTATGGTAACGAGTTAGAGAAGGTATGAAAGGTAAAACCTCAACTATCGATCTATGATCATAAACTGTTCACTCTAAGCATTGTAAAATTTTTTCACCAAAGAGGGGAAATTCTAGTTCTGTGCAAAGCAACCCATTTGGCGCTCACCAAATGTCTTGCTTTGGACGTGTTAATTAACAAGATTTGCCAAATTTTCTCATATTTTTGTCTATGCTTTGCACGTCTTTCAATGCAAGTTAATAAAAAATATGTGATAGCGTTAATCTCTCTCTTAGCTATCTAAATATATAAAAAAAAATTCATTTTGATTTAGTTAAGGTTTTGATCCATGGCTTCTATTGTAAATGCCTTCGTTTTTGGTCAAAAACCAACATGTGCTAGGTTTAGGATAGATTTTTACACGTTCATTGGAAAGTAAAACAAATTACATTTTTTGAAACTAGACTCCATTCTACACATGATGAAAAAAATAAAAATCAATTTTCGATTAGTTTGCAAATTTTTTTGGGGGGAGCACCCTCAAATTTTAGCTTTCCAGGATGTGTCCACTTTGAAAATTCATAAAATATTATATATTCATTAAAAAAATTATCCAAAAGAAGGAGGATAAACTACATGGTGTTAGCTAATTTCTCACTATTGAGATTTTTGAAATTCTAAAAAAAAGTTAACCAAAAAAGGGGGGAGCCCTCAGGCACTATGCTATTTTTTTTGATAAAAATAGGACCTGTTTTGGGCCCCCCCTTTTTGAGACCCTTAATCTTCATTAATTTTAAAAAAAAAAGTAGCTTAGAAACTAGACTTGAAGCGTTTCAAATTTTGTTCTTTCCGCATCTTGAAATTTTGAGCGCAACTATCTTCTTTTTCTCGTGCAAATCAGATTTTGCTGATTTAAGAAAAAAAAAGTGGCATCTTAAGAGCCAAAATTGTGTCATAGATTGGTGCACTTACCCAGTGATCGATTGAATATGTTCACTATGATTTTAAATCTTTAATCTCTATCCTTTATTTGATATGGAGAACCTACAAGATTTTGTTTTGGCATGGAGATTAGGGTAGAAAGGGTGAGCATTATTTTTTTTGGAGGAAGTATTCTCCATTTTACAATGGTCCAAGTTGTGGGTTTGTACATTAGTGTGTGTTCTTTGAAACTAGATGGTATAGAGGACATGGGCCACATCCTTAATGTGATTAATTCTAATATAATTTTGAATGCTAAGGTTATAACTAGACTAGAAATTACCCACATTATGTGATTCCTAGGGAGGTATATGTGTCATTAGATTATAGTACATAATTCTCTAGTTAATTTGCATGTTGATGCACATATGTTATCAAAGGAGACAAATTTTTTACAAGATAATGTTTATATGAAGACTTGAGATTGTGAATAGGGTTAGATATATATTAGGAGTAGATAGAAGGATATCTAAAAATGGGTATGCATTTAACCTTTTTGTGGTGTGATTAGTTGGGTGTGTTAAACTTTCTATGGTCATTGTTCTAGCTACATAGGTGAGTACTTGCTCTACTTTGATAAAGGGATTCATAGTGATGATAAGAAACTTATTTTATCATTTTTTTCTAATAGTGTGTTGGCATACTCTAATATAGTTTCTTTAATGAGTTTTTAGATGGGATATTTAGCTTCACTTTCATAAAGCAAAATCATATGGGATCTAACCCTTTAGTTTTGTTCTTCTTGCCAAGCTTGTTCATGAAGTTGAGTGAGGAGAGTATTTTTAAAGTGTAATGAATTTAGAGAGGGGATCCATTTTAGAAAGGTACTCACTTCCCCCAATCCAAGTAGAAGAGAATGCTTAGGTGTAGTACAAGAAAAATAACTTATCCATATCCTGAAATCTAATTTTAATCTAGAGATTTTGAACTTCTTGGTATATTAGGCATTGTTGGAAGAGAATCCAAAATTACAACTATGCTCAACCTCTAAGGATCCTTATTTTTATTGTTACCACTATTTAAGAATACTGGTTTATGGTTGGTGACCAAACTTAGAATAATTTTACAAGAATTAGGTTACAAGGCTTTTTTTTTTCAATGTAAGAGAATGAAGAGCCAACAATTCATTTCGGAGACAACAAAATTGGAAGCATAAGAATTCAAGAAAGTAAAAGAGAGCTCCCTACATCAAATGTTGAGGAAAAACTAACAACCACTTTGGTGAGGTGTTGGTATACCTAGCAATGAGACTACAAAAAATAAAAAGTCACCATGCTTGGCGATGCTCTTTACTACCCACAAAAGTTGAAATAGATAGTTAGATGAGGAAAATTTATTACATAATCAAAAATTTCTATTGAATTTATTTAATTTTGATACATTGAAAATTCTTAAGGGCCAATTCCACTAAATAACCTCTAAAAATACAAATTTCAAAAATGTAGAAAATATTAAAAAATAGATTTTATGTTTACTAGATTATGTCATGTGATTGTCACCTTGATGTCCTAGCATGTTAGAAGGATCATTTCTACAATTGTGCATCTAACTAGGCTAATTTCACAATCATGTATCTAAGATCTAAGATAGAAAACATATGAATTTGAGAATCAATGGTGATCTCTAGAAGTGAGTGCAAATAAAGATATATAAAGGCTCATATTATGTTCCAACTATCAATAAAATTCATGCTAATCATATAGTTGTCATTATAAAAAGAATAATCAATTCAAAATAAAACCAAAATTAAAATTACAAGATATTTAATTTTTTCCATTGAAAAACTAAATAATATATAATACAATCTATTGAATTGTAACATTTTTTAATTTTTATTTTCATATTATAAAATATCACTATTTTTTATGAACTAAATTGAACTGAACTGAACTGAGTTGATTATGAACTGAACTGAATTGAACTGAACTAAATTGAACTGATCTAAACTAAATTGAACTGAAATTCATGCATGTAAACATCAATCCCCAACTCCTAGGATCTTTACATGCATTACTGAAGTGTTATCTCTTACTCCAAACAGTTAACTTAACTCAAGGTGAGTGTCACCTTCCATGTGGGTGCCCCATGTGATCCTATTATTTATGAACTCATCTTGGACACCCTCACATGCTCCTACCATTTATAATTAATTACAAATGTCAATTAACATGATTATTTTATCCAAAATTAATCTCTCTCTAATCCTAGTGTTTGAGAACACTTTCCAAGGACTTAGGAGACACATGAAATAAATAATGTTTAGGATTGCAATTAAATGGCATCCTATTTCCAACATTCTCCCACTTGACATTATACATTGAAATTATTCTAAACAAGGAATAATAAATATAAATCACGTACAAAATTTAAAGCCAATGGCCTTTCTGCACCAACTAATCAATCCATGCCAACTTCAAATGCAACATGCATAATCATGAAGCTCCAGAGAAATGATTAAAACCAAGAGAACTTATCTAAAGGAACTATTTTCATAAGATAATCTGTAACATTAATTAAAGTATCAAAATTCTCAATTAATACCTTCCCACTCTCAACCATTTCTCGCACAAAGTGATATTGAATATCAACATGCTTAGTATGAGAATGATATATGATGGGCCCAATTTTTGGCATATTTTAGACTATGTTTTTAAACATCTTTATACCTTTTTTTTATGCTGAGAAAGATATTTAGTGGTAATTATGGGATTAATACATAGGCTTTATGCTTAATACAACAAGTTTATTATGATAAGTCTTTCCATGATTATTGCTTAAATGTTTTATTAGTTTGATAGAAGATATATGCCTTGTGACTTTTTGTGATGACATGCATTTCCTGTAGCCACTACTGTTAACCTTCTTGCAACCATATCCAAAATATTGTTTGCTCTAAACTAATGCCTAATGAATGTATGAATGGAATGATGGATCGTCTTAATGAGTTGAATGTGTTGAGATGACCTTCTGCCATAGGAGTAGCTGTTAGTTATTTGTAGGTACCAAGTCTTAAGGAGAAGATTCAGTTTCCACTAGATCATTAAAGGACTGATTCAATAGCAAAGAAAGAGGAGACAACTTCAAGTCGTCCACCATGCAAGGAAGGCATTCTAGGAATCCATCTAAGGCGTCTTGATGGCACATAAATCTAGGATAGTGGTGCTTTAAATCTTCAAAACTGATTTGACTCAGTTCTTTCTTTTTATATCTAGTTCTTCATTAAGTTGGTCATGATGTAATAAAGACTTCCCATTTTATGAGGGAAAGGTTAGTTAGTCATTAGATTCAGTTTTTAATAAATAGCCCATTCTCCTTCAAAGAAAGGGCTGGAAGATTGTTGTTGTAATAAGCTTTAGTTTTTCAAAAATACAGTTGCAAGACTGTGAGCCATGTACTTGTTAGTTTCAACTCAATAAAAGTGTTCATGGAATTTACAGTCTAATTTGTTGTGTATCTTTGACACTACCTAAGGGGGCCCACTTAGGGAGTTGTCCATCTTTTCATTTCTCCAAATTAGAATAGTTGCACTTCCTTTCATAGAACTTCAGTGTGATTGTTCCTACAACTGACAGAATTATAAAGTTGTCAATTGTTTCTGCAGCCATTAGGGACAAAGTAGTTTTTGTCTTTAAAACTGAATTTAGTTTTCATTCTGAGCAGATTTAGTCACTTAGAGCTTGTTTCTAGTAATTCCAATTCTAGCATAGTATTTTTAGAAGATAATACATGTTTGAAATAGGTGGTTAGTGCATATACTTTGCAAACCCATTTCAAGTTTAACGTCCCTAGGTTGACAAATAAATGATGTCCTTTAGTGGGTTATGACTACCGGTTGTGATGTTCAATCCCTAAGTAGAGGAATTTATGTTCCTAGTTATTAAACTAATTAGAGGACACTACATTTTTGTCATCATTGTCGGGAATGGTGTCAAACTAAAGACTTGTTGTAGGCATGCTAATAGAGAATTTAAATTTCATTCCAAGTATTTAGTTTAGAATTCAACATTCCAACATTTTTCATAGTTTAGATTTACTTTCTGTTGTATTCTTAGAAGAAGATACCAATTTGGAAGATTCCTTCCTGGAAGAATAGCTACCCAAGAAATTGACCCCGAGCTTTTCCAAGAAGAACCATATCTGGATGCCGGCTAGGACCTAATTACCTCATCTTCTTCCTTAGAGTTAAGATTGAACCTGTTTGATGAGCCAGATGACCTTAATCTATTCATTCAACATCTAAATAATCTACAAAATTCCATCAACCAAGACCTATATAATAATCTGCTGGCCCTTGTAGTTTATCAGCCAGGAGCTAACCCAGGAACACCACCAAGGATGGCAAGACCCACTTTTCCATTTCCAATTCCTAACCTGCATGACAATAATAATCTCAAGAATACCCCTGCTTCATTACTTCCAAAGTTTTATGGGCTTATTATAGAAGATCCTAATACCTTCTTATTTGAGTTTGACATCCTTTGTAGGAGTTATGACTACACAAATGATGTACACAAGCTGAAGTTGTTTCCCTCTATCCTAAAGGAGTCAACCTTGAGATGGTTCATGGGATTGGGTGGCAATGTAGCCACCTCTTGGGATGAAATGAAGGACCTATTCTTGGAAAAGTATACAAAGTACTATAGGGGGAATGATATGAGAGGAGATGACATCTTCAAGATGTCACAGAAAGAAGATGAAACCTTGGAAGACTATGTGTCAAGGTTTTTGTTCAGTGTGTAGAAAAAAATTCAACACCAGCTGAATGAGGAGTCTAAAAAAATTCTCTTCCTAAGAGGAGTTAATGATACTTGTATGGAGGCACTAGACCTCATTGTCGGAGGAGATATAACCCAAAGCAATTGCGATGATATGAAGAAGATCTATCTCAACTACTCCAGAGAAACTGTGAAGAAAGGCAAAGGGTTTAGACCCCCCATTGCAAAAGGAAATGGCTCTAGAGTGTCTAAGGGGGAGATTTATAATCTCTTATCTCACTTCAAGAAACATATCATCAATGACGTTGCTACACAACTGGACACTATGCAAGATAGGAGGAAGAAAGATGAAGTAGAGGCAATGCTACCTGAATATTTCCCTCACTGTAGACAAAGGAAGAAAGATTGCAGATGCAAGGCGGTGGCTAATTTGGAGGTGCAACATCTTCTGGTGCAGGAGCACCTAGGTTACCATAGGTTGTCTAGGAGGTCATGTTTGGGAAATTTGTCTAGGTCAACTTTTCAACTTTTCTTCCTATTCTTGTTCATTCATGTGTGTGCATTAGTGGCATTTGTGATCAGGTGTTGAGTTGATAAAGGTCATGTGGACCATTGAATAGGTTTGAGGTTTTGGCTACAAATGAGGTTTTGACGTTTTTAGACCTTGTTAGGAGTTTCTTTTCAACATTTTGAAAATAAAGCTTGATGGAAGCCACAAGCGGACAAGGAGAGGTTAAGACCGAGCTTAGCTGCTTTTGTGAGCCTATTTAAGGGTGACCTCAACATGGAATTGAAGTTGGAAGCATTTTCATTGTTTGAAATTTATGAATACAAGAGAAAACAGTGGTAAATTTGTGTAATTTTCTGGTTTTTGTCTTGGAGTAGTGTGTCAATGGAATAATGATGGCATTATAGTGTGAGTAGGATGTAGAGTACTTGTTGGTTAAGCATTGTGTGGTAGAAATTTAGTTTCTTAGTTCGGTTTCTAGTACTGTTTGTAGATAGTTTGTTTTCTTTCATTTGCTGATCTGACAGATTGTTTGAAGAAAATGGAGGGTTAGATCACATTCCCACTGTACATTTTGTATGACCCTTTGGTAATTTTGACTAGACTCCATGTTTGTACATACTGTAGGGTTAGGAGTCCTTGACAGTTCTATAAGCACCATGGAAGTCTTCTTCTAGGCGAGCCAGGAAGTGTCTGGCTAGGGAAGACAAGAAGTGCATAACACTTGATTTGCAGGGGTGTCCATTTCCTGTCAAATCACAGTGTGGAGAGGGAAGGTATGAACCCTACCATGGCATAGCATGGAGGAGGAAGCTCCACCAATCCATCTGGTGAGAGGAAAACTTGACAATTTGCTGTATGGTCAGGAAAAGGGCTTAAAAAGGCCTATTTGCTAAATTGAGGGTTAAGCCTGTGTATGGACAGTTGAGGGTTAAGACCCCTAGAATCTTTAAGTGGTGGAAATATGGACCAGGGACCCCAAGGAAAGTTTGTGTGTTCTTTGGGAAACTTTAGAGAACTAACCTGATTTCTTGGAGAAGGAGGCCTAATTGGGGCTCCTAGGGCTAGTAGCCTTTTTAACCCTAAATGAGGGTTTGGTGGAAGCGATGAGAAAATGGAGTTAGATGGACTCTCAAGAACCATAATAGGGTGGATTGAAGCTATTAGAAACACCTCCACACCTCTGAAAATCTAAGTTCTAGATTATGGAGAATGTTAGCCTTTAGGGTGGATTAAGGGCTAAGGGAAGAGTTGCAAAACTTGCACCAGGGTTGACTTGGTAGGTAGAGTTGTGTTGGTAGTTGGGTTGGCAAGGAGAACTAGGGGAACCTTCAAACAAGAAAAAGTTCCTATAGGTTAAGGTGGTGGAGTGAGACACCATAGAGGTCTTCCAAGTAAGACCTAGAGCAGGAATTAGTGATTGATTCCTCCAACCTCCGTATCAAATTGGTATCAGAGCAAAAAAAGATTTGGGATAGATTGGTGTATGTCAGAATTTGAGTCTAGTGGTTCTACAACCATGGTGACAAATATAGAGTTGGCCAAGAAGGTCGAAGATCAAGAGTAAGGAAATAGGAGATTGAGGGAAAGAATAGCTCAACTTGAGCAAGCAATGAATAATGTGCAAACCAAGATCGATAAGGTCAGTGATAGATTGGAAGGGAGGGTACCAAAGAGTGAAGAGGTTGCAGAGGAAGACAAGATCCCTGAACCTGACCCTGTTTTGCAAGAGGAGCCTTTCTTGAAGGCATTGAAAGCTATGAGTGGGAAAGCACTTGAAGGCATACAATTATTTAGTGGAAAATTGGAAGTTGATCTTGTTATGGATTTGATAGAGGGGATGGAAAACCATTTTGAGTGTGATGGAGTCACTGAAGCACAAAAGGTGAAGGTGGAAAAGTCAAGATTGAGAGGTTCTGCCTTGACATGGTGGAAGTTCATTCAGACAGAGAGGGAAAAGGAAGGCAAGAAGCCTATTTCAACTTGGAAGGGTATGGTTGCCAAAGTGAGAGAAGCATACATGCCAGATGATTATGAGATTCAGTTGCATAAGAAGAGATAGAGCTTGAGACAAAGAGACCAAGATGTGAATACCTACACTGAGGATTTTCAAAAACTTTGTATGAGGTCTAATGTTTTAGAGGATGAAAGCCTTAAGGTGACTAGATATCTTAACGGCTTGAAGTGGAACATTCAAGAGGAGATGAATCTTTTAAGTCCCAAGACGGTACACCAATGCTACCAATTGGCTATAAAGATTCATGAAAGAAGCAAGAGAAAACAAGATTAGGCTTCTAAGAGTAGAGGCAAAGGCAGAGATCAAAGAGGACACAGAGGTGGCTACCAAGGTAGAGGGACTGAATAAAGAAATCAGGGAGAGTCTAAACTCACAGAGCATGGAAGTGAAACACCTTCTAGAGGAGGTTATGGAAGAGGTAGAGGACCTCAAGGTGGATCAAATAGAGGAAGAGGAGCAGGTAGAAGAAACTCATACTTTGCTAGTATGAAGTGTTATAACTGTGGTCAAGTAGGATATCCAGCTTATAGGTGCCCTGAGAAAGCATCTTCATCAAATACAAAAAAGAGAGTAGAATATGCTCAAGAGGACACCATGAGTACCAAATCACCAGAGGTTAGTCACATTGAATCAGAAATGGGGGAGAACCTGATGTTTATAAGAGTTTTGATCAGACAACCAGTCAAGGAAGAGCCAAAGCAAAGGAGAGCCTTATTCAGGGTAAGATGCAAAATACGTGGGAAGGTGTGCAAGGTTATTGTGGATTCAGGTTCAACTGATAAAATCATCTTAGAGGAGGCAGTAAGGAAATTGAAGTTGGAGAAAGTACCCCACACTAACCCTTACAAGGTGACATGGTTGAATAAAGAGAAGAGTGTTATTGTCAATGAGTAGACAACGGTGGAGTTATCCATTGGAGGGTACAAGGATAAGTTTATTTGTGATGTGTTACCCATGGATGCATGCCATATTCTATTGGGTAGGCCATGATAGTATGACAGAGAAGCCATCTATGATGGAAAGGAAAATACTATCTCATTCAAGAAGGATGGAAAGACATTCAAACTACAGTCATTGTCAGATGAGGAAGAAGGACAGTTAAAGACCCCTAGTGTCTTATTAAGCAGTGGTAAGGAGTTCATTAACACTCTACATCAAGGAGGTGGAGGATATGTGGTTATGGTGCAACCCAAGGAAGAAGACAAGGCCAAGAAAACAGTCATACCCGGAGCAATCCAAAAGTTGCTTGAACAGTTCAAGGACATAGTTAGTGATGGAACACCAATAACCTTACCTCCAAAGAGAGCCATTAGCCATCAGATTGACTTCATACCAGGAGCTC
This sequence comes from Sequoiadendron giganteum, assembly GCA_007115665.2. Lineage (NCBI taxonomy): Eukaryota > Viridiplantae > Streptophyta > Pinopsida > Cupressales > Cupressaceae > Sequoiadendron > Sequoiadendron giganteum. The sequence continues at coordinate 912,231,178 of CM021100.1, read as the reverse complement.
CATTTCCAAACAAAGCAGCTTACAAGCTCACACCAAATCAGAACCTAGAGGTAGCTAGACAAGTGCAGGAGTTGTTGGATCAAGGATTAATTAGGAAGAGCATCAATCCATGTGTAGTACCAGTGGTCTTAGCAACCAAGAGAGGTGGTAAGTGGAGATTATGCACTGATTCTAGAGCTATAAATAGAATCACAATTAGGTATAGGTTCCCTATTTCTAGGATTGAGGACTTGATGGATTGTCTTGGAGGAGCTCAATACTTCACCAAGTTGGATCTCAAAAGTGGATACCATTAGATCAAAATTAAAGATGGGGATGAGTGGAAGACAACCTTTAAGACAACTGATGGGTTGTATGAGTGGAGAGTTATGCCATTTGGCCTCTCTAATGCCCCTAGCACATTCATGAGGCTCATGAATGAAGTGCTCAAAGACTTTACAAGGATATTTGTGGTGGTATATCTAGATGATATACTCATCTTTAGCAAGACAACATAAGAACATCTTAAGCATGTGGAATTGGTTCTTAAAAGATTGCAGGAAGAGAGGTTAGCCATCAACCTAGAGAAATGTGAGTTCTTCAAACAAGAGCTTGTGTATTTGGGGTTTGTAGTGTCCCAAGGATCATTGAAGATGGATCCAAGCAAGGTGGAAGCTATCCTAAATTGGCCTACACCAACCACTGGGATAGAGGTAAGAAGTTTTCATGGGTTAGCTTAGTTTTATAGGAAGTTTACAAGGAACTTTAGTGGCATATGTGCACTAGTCCTTGATACAATCAAAGGTGGCCTAAAAAATAAGTTCAAGTGGACTCTAGAAGCTGAAAAAGGTTTTGAGAAACTGAAACAAGAAGTGGCAACTCAACCCATCCTTTTTTTACCTAGTTTTGATAAGTTGTTCACCATGGAATGTGATGCCAGTGGAATTGCAGTAGGAGGAGTTCTAAGCCAAGAAGGCAGGCCTATAGCTTTCTTTATTGAAAATCTCAATGAAGCTAAGAAGAAGTATTCAACCTATGACCTCAAACTATATTCTCTAGTACAGTCACTTAGGAAGTGGAGGCATTATCTCCTACCTAAAGAGTTTGTAGTGTTTACTGATAATCGGGCACTTAGCTACATCAACACTCAAGAGAAGTTGAGCAATAGACATTTGAAATGGATGGAATACATCCAAGCCTTCAATTTTACCATCAAGCACAAGAAGGGACAGTTGAACAAGGTGCTAGATGCACTAAGCAGGAGATTACTGACAGTGCAAGAGATACAGATAAAGAGCATTGGGATATATAGTTTCAAGGATATCTATGGGGAAGATGAAGACTTCTTAGAGGCATACAAGGTATGTTCTGAATTTGAGAATCACTTTCATAGTCAATACTCAGAGTATACATTGCAGAGTGGACTATTGTTCAAGGGGAATCAGTTATGTGTTCTAAGAGGATCAATGAGAGAGAATCTCATCTAGGAGAAGCACAATGGTAGTCTTAGTGGACATTTTCATATCAACAAGACAATGGAACTAGTACAGAGGTTCTACTATTGGCCTAAGTTTTCAAGGGATGTTAGGAGGTATGTGGAGCAGTGTGTAGTGTGTATGAAAGCCAAAGGGGGAGCTAGTAATGCAGGTTTGTACCAAACCCTACCCATTCCTAACCGACCATGGGAATGTATTAGCATGGACTTTGTGGTAGGACTCCCTAAGACTAAGACAGGGTTTGATAGTGTCTATGTGGTGGTAGATAGATTTAGTAAGATGAGTCACTTTGTTCCTTGCAAGACCACCCATGATGCTAGCTATATTGCTCACCTTTTCTTCAAAGATATTGTGAGGATCCATGGATTTCCATTGAGAATTGTCTCAGATAGGGATGTGAAGTTCATGAGTCATTTTTGGAAGACTCTATGGAGCAGATTGGGTACTAATTTGTCTTTTGGATCAGCCTACCATCCTCAAACCGATGGGTAAACTAAGGTGATCAATAGGGTGTTAGGTAACCTTCTAAGATGCCTAACCAAGGAGAATGGTCAGACATGGGACATGGTCATCTCACAAGCTGAATATGCCTACAATGACAGTGTGAACTGGACCATAGGTAGAAGTCCTTTTGAAATAGTGTATGGAATGCACCCAAGAGGTGTGTGTGAACTTAGAGATTTAGGAGCTATGGAGCATAGGAGTGGCAAGGCTGAGGATTTCTCTCAGACCATGAAGGAGATATAGGAGCAAGTGAAAAGGACAATTATAGAGGCTACTCACAAGCTAAAAGCTAAGGTGGATTTATCTAGGAAGGATCTACAATTTATAGTAGGAGACTATGTCATGGTCTATCTCAAAAAATCTAGGTTGCAAAAGGGAACATCAACCAAATTGTAGATGAAGAGAGTGGGACCATGTAAGGTGTTAGCCAAATATGGAAAGAATACCTACAAGGTGGAGCTACCTACAGATTTAGGCATCTCACCAGTGTTTAATGTGGCTGATTTGATCAGGTATAAAGGATCAGTCACCGACATGGATCAGAACAACAGGGATATCTTAAAGGATGCAAGTATCATATCCTTACCTACTAGAGACAAGCTACACGCAGAGAGGATCTTGGAGTCAAGGGTGAAGAAGTCTACCCGACATAAGGAATACATGGAACACCTCATCAAATGGAAGGACAAACCTGAATCTGAGGCTACATGGGTGGATGAAGCTCAATTCAAGAAGTAGGGTATTGATTTATCTCTGATATCTCCCCACATTCCTTAGTGTTTGTGTAGAGGGGGGGAGAATGGTGCAGGAGCACCTAGGTTACCATAGGTTGTCTAGGAGGTCATGTTTGGGCAATTTGTCTAGGCCAACTTTTCAAATTTTCTTCCTATTCTTGTTCATTCATGTTCGTTCCTTAGTGGAATTTGTGATCAGGTATTGAGTTGATAAAGGTCATGTGGACCATTGAATAGGTTTGAGGTTTTGGCTACAAATGAGGTTTTTACCATTTTAGACCTTGTTAGGAGTTTCTTTTCAACATTTTGAAAATAAAGCTTGATGGAAGCCACAAGCGGCCAAGGAGAGGTTAAGACCGAGCTTAAATACTTTTGTGAGCCTATTTAAGGGTGACCTCAACATGGAATTGAGGTTGGAAGCATTTGCATTGTTTGAAATTTATGAATACAAGAGAAAACAGTGGTAAATTTGTGTAATTTTTTGGTTTTTGCCTTGGAGTAGTGTGTCAATGGAATAATGATGGCACTCTAGTGTGAGTAGGATGTAGAGTACTTGTTGGTTAAGCATTGTGTGGTAGCAATTTAAATTCTTAGTTCAATTTCTTGTACTGTTTGTAGATAGTTTGTTTTCTTTCATTTGTTGATCTGACAGACTGTTTGAAGAAAATGGAGGGTTAGATCACATTCCCATTGTACATTTTGTATGGCCCTTTGGGAATTGTGACTAGACTCCATGTTTATACATAATTTAGGGTTAGGAGTCCTTGACAGTTCTGTAAGCACCATGGAAGTCTTCTTCTAGGCGAGCCAAGAAGTGTCCGGCTAGGGAATACAAGAAGTGCATAACACTTGATTTGCAGGGGTGTCCATTTCTTGTAAAATCACAGTGTGGAGAGGGCAAGTATGAACCCTGACATGGCATAGCATGGAGGAGGAAGCTCCACCAATCCATCTGGTGAGAGGAAAACTTGACAGTTTGCTGCATGGTCAGGAAAAGGGCTTAAAAAAAGGCCTAATTTGCTAAATTGAGGGTTAAGCTTGTGTACGGACAATTGAGGGTTAAGACCCCTAGAATCTTTGAGTGGTGGGCATATGGACCAGAAAACCCAAGGAAAGTTTGTGTGTTGTTTGGGAAACTTTAGAGAACTAACCTAATTTCTTGGAGAAGGAGGCCTAATTGGGGCTCCTAGGGCTAGTAGCCTTTTTTAACCCTAAATGAGGGTTTGGTGGAAGCGATGAGAAAATGGAGTTAGATGGACTCTCAAGAAACATAATAGGGTGGATTGAATCTATTAGAAATACCTCCATGCCCCTGCAAAGCTAAGTTCTAGATTATGGAGAATGTTAGCCTTTAGGGTGGATTAAGGGCTAAGGGAAGAGTTGCAAAACTTGCACTAGGGTTGACTTGGTAGGTAGAGTTGTGTTGGTAGTTGGGTTGGCAAGGAGAACTAGGGGAACCTTCAAACAAGAAAAAGGTCCTATAGGTTAAGGTGGTGGAGTGAGACACCATAGAGGTCTTCTAGGTAAGACCTAGAGCAGGAATTAGTGATTGATTCCTCCAACCTCCCTATTATCTTCCCACTGAGTTCAAAACAATACAAGGAGATGAAGAAGTGTTCTTTGTTGCTCAACGCAGGCCTTGGGCTCCAAGACAAGGTATGCCTCAAGATCCCTTGCAAAATTTTGGTTCATATAATAACCAATGGTAGAACAAGTACCCTCCAAACTATGGTCCATATTCCTAACCCCAATGGAATAATGCTTGGCCAAATGCTCAGGAAAACCGGTGGTATCCCCTGCAAGGGAATTGGAAATCACCACAGTAAAATTAGTGGCAACCTCCACAAGGAAATTGGCAGCAGTCCAACCAGTGGAGGGGAGGCCAGTAATGGTCAAATCAACCCACTGGTTTCCTTCAACAACCCCAACAACAATCACTCATGCTAGGTCCTGTAGCCAATCAAGGCCAAAATCGTAAGCCAACCCAACTGCCTGCTCAAGCAACACCTAATCCAAATAACCAGCCTCAACAGCAACAACAAGTTTATTTCACTGATCCCAATCGACAACCTGCTTATGCTCTCAAATTGAATAATATTAAATTATAGTAAGGAATAGTGTTACCTACACCATCTCCTCCCATAATCTTAGAATTTCCATCTGAGGAGATCGAGCAAGAAGATACCAATGACCTAGTTCCAACCAATGAGCCCATGCAAAATCCATCATTGCCTAAAGTGTCCAATAAACCCTCACCCCCTTTTCCACAAAGGTTGGAGAGTGAAGTTGTTCAAAAGAAAGAAGAGCCTACCTTTGACATTCTTGAACAACTAAAGCACACATGTGTGAAAATTCTCTTGTTCCAAGCAATCAAAGAAGTACCTATCTATAACAAGGCTATTAAAGAAGCATGCTTGAAGAAGTCGGGTAGGAAAAAGAAAGACCCTCAAACTGTCCATGTCTTAGGTCAACTCTCTGATTTGATGCTAGGGAAACTTACCATCCCAAATTATTCAGACCCTAGTAGTCCTGTTGTGGAAATCATTATTAATGGGGTTGAAATTAAAAACGATTTAGTAGATCTTGGAGCAGATATCAATGCCATGACTAAGGACCTTGTGATAAAGCTAAGTATTTCAGACCTAAGGACTAGACCTACAGTATTGCAGCTTGCAGATAGTTCAACTGTCAAGCCTGATGGAGTAGTTGAAGACCTGGTAGTCACCCTAGATTCATGGGAGTATCCTGTTGATTTTATGGTTTTTTCTCCAAAGGCATCACTAGGAGGATATCCTGTAATCCTAGACAGACCTTGGCTGGCCGCTGTCAATGCTTACATAGGATGTAGGTCTAGTAACATGACTATCTCTGATGGATATAACATCAAGAATCTCAACCTTTATGCTCCAACTTAGCCTCATCTCGAGTCTGGATAGATAGTCTAGCCAGATCTAGGGGAAGATGTGGAAGAAATGAATTATGTGGCAAACCTAATGATGATTAGTAGAGAGCATTTTATTGAAAAACAAGAAGATGAAGAAATATTATCTAATATCCTACAAAACAACTATGGTATTAAGTACCCCTTTTGTGAAAAAGTTCCATGTTCCTTGCAGACAATTTTCCCTCCACCTGCTTTAGCTCATTATCCTGCAACAACTGACTGTTTGCACACCTTATTGCCCCATGAGGTAGAAATACCTTTTCTGCTAGAAGTATCTATGCTTGAATTAACCTCACATGTGGAAGTAGCTACAGGAAAAACATTGAATATCAATAGTAAAATTACCAGTGAGTAGCAAGAGTCACTTGTCCAGATGCTTACTACGCACAAGATAACTTTTTCCTACGATTATAGTGATATAAAGGGGCTAGATCCAAAGCTATGTACACATCGAATTTTCATCAATAGTGAGTTTAAACCTATTAGATAGACCCAAAGAAGAATCAACCCAACCTTGAGAGAAATTTTTAAGGAGGAATTGTAGAAGATGTTGAATGCTGGCTTTATCTACCTAGTAGATAGCCAGTGGGTTTCCGCATTGGTTATTGTTCCAAAGAAAGGAGGAAAATGGAGAGTGTGTGTGGATTACAGGGAGCTTAACTCAACAAAAAAGAAAGATTACTTTCCTCTTCCCTTTATTGATCAAGTTCTGGATAACCTATCAGGGAAAATATATTTCTCCTTCCTTGATGGTTTCAATGGATATAATCAGATAAAGATTGCTCCAGAGGACCAGGAAAAGACTACTTTCACATGCCCCTAGGGAACATTTTTCTATTCAGTCTTGCCTTTCGGTCTTTGTAATGCACCTGCAACTTTCCAAAGAGATACAATTAGTATTTTCTCAAACATTTCATATGATTGTATGGAAATATACATGGATGACTTTACTGTTTATGGTGCAACATTTGAAGAAGTTCAAGACAATTTGAAAAAGGTGCTACAGAGGTGTGAAGATCATAATTTGTCACTCAATAGTTAAAAGTGCTTCATGATGATGAAAGAAGGGATAGTGCTTGGACACTGCATTTCTATTGCAGGAATACAGGGCCCCTATATAGTTTGCTAAAGAAGGATGCAAAGTTTTCCTGGACAACAAAATGTGAAAAAGCATTCCTTGACCTAAAGACTGCCCTTACACAAGCACCTATTTTGAAAGGACCCGATTGGTCACTTCCATTCCATATTCATACGGATGCATCATATTATGCTATTGGTGTTGTCCTAGGATAGAAGGGTGGTTCAACTGAGCATGCACTCTATTATATCAACAAGAACTTACAAGGAGCTGAACTCAACTACACTGTTACAAAAAAATAAATGTTCTCAATCATCTATGCCCTCAACAAGTTCAGGCATTATATCACGGGATATCAAATATTAGTCCATACTAATAATGCAACAATCGGGTATCTCATGAACAAAAGGTCAATTACAGGGAGACTTGCTAGGTGGTTGTTGTTGATGCAAGAATTTGATATGACAATTATGGACAAGCCAGGTAAAGACAATGTGGTTGTGGATTTCCTATCTAGAATTCAAAGGCAAGATGATTCTGCACTCATAGATGATTCCTTCCCTGATGAACATTTTTTTTCCATCAAAATCATTCATCCATGGTATGCAGATATAGCAAATTATCTGGCTACAGGAAGAACTCCACTTCACCTCTCACCTAAGGAAAAGAGATTATTATTAGATAAAAGCTTAAAATTATCTTGGATTATAGATTGCATGTTTTACACAGGATCGGATCAAGTAATGAGGATATGTGTGCGAGAGGAAGACACTCATGACATACTGCATGCAAGCCATGATGAACCTTGTAGAGGAATTTTTTTTGCTAAGAGAACAACCATGAAAATCTTAAATACTAGATATTATTGGCCAACGTTACATAGAGATGTAGCCAAGTATACTAGGAGGTGTGATAGATATCAAAGGATGGGGAGGCCAACAAGATCAGATGAAATGCTTATGTTTCCACAAGTTATTGTTACACCCTTTGACAAATGGGGACTGGATTTTGTGGGACCAATTGACCCGCCTTCAAATGGTAAGTCTTACATTCTTGTATGCATAGATTATGTAACAAAATGGGTAGAGGCTAGACCTATGAATCATGCTAGAGATAATAAAGTAGTAGATTTCCTCTATGAATAAATCTTCACTAGATTTGGTGTTCCTAGAGAAATATTGATAGACCAAGTAGCATAGTTTAATTCTACTCTTATTACAAATTTAGTAAATGAATACAACATAAGACATAGGAAGCCAACTCCTTATCATCATCAGGCTAATGGCTAGGTAGAAATCACTAACAAATATATAGAGGCTATTTTGACAAAATCAATGGATCTGCATAGAAAGGATTGGGCTGCAAGGTTACCTAAGGCTATATGGGCCTATAGAACTACATGAAAGACTACAACATGTTTTATACCTTTCGAAATGGTCTATGGTAAGAAATTTGTGATGCCAATAGAGTTTGAACACAAAAATCTCAAAATAGCTTTGGAAATGAATATGGATTTAACAACTACACAGAAGGAAAGAGTCATGCAACTCAATACCTTGGATGAGCTAAGGAAGAGTTCCTTGCAACATATTGAACTAATACAGAATCAACGAATCAAATGGCATGATAAATACATTAAGGAGAAGAAATTCAAAGTAGGAGATTGGTCTCTTCTCTATGATTCAAGATACAAGGACAATCAAGGGAAATTGCATACCAGATGGTTGGGGCCATATGAAATAGACAAGGTGTTCGAAAATGATGTAGTACAACTAAGAACAATTGATGATGTCAGGTTCAAATTATTGGTCAATGGGAATCGACTAAAGACTTACTTAAAGCCCATTGACAAGGAAGAGTTTCTGAGACAGTTTCAAATTGAGCAGGAAACTACTGATTCTGCAGTTGAAGGAATTGAGTCTCAACTTGATTCCCTAGGTAATGCATGAAAATACATAAAAAGATCATAATAAAGGGGTCATCCTTGTGGATCCCCATTCTATCCAATCATTCCATCCACAATTCATACAATTTCTTCTTTTTCCACCTCATCCACCTGTCACACATCACCACATCCATGTTTCTCAAGATCACCTTTTGCAATCAGGAAGATAAGTCACATCTGACAATTACGGTGAATCATTCCAGGTAAGCTCCACTTCACTCAAAGATTGATTAGTTATTTCATTTATTATGTTTAAATAAGTATTAATTCAGACAAACAAATTTCCTATACAATTGCAATATCCTTTGGCCATTTCCACATGTTTGAGCCCTTTTTCAAATTCATAACTATTAGCCATGTTTTTACTTTCCACCGCCACGAAGCCTTGTCACATCAAATTTTATTGTCCTTTCGACTTAAGCTCCGGATTTTTGAAAATTTGCAATAAATGAAAAAACCCCCATTACTTCTTGCAATAATGACCAGCCATGTCTTTAGCTCCTCTATGTTAATATTTTTATGTCTAAAACTTGAGTTAAGGTGTTCGAAATTCTTGCTTATGTTTTCTGTATCTTTTGAAAGAAGCTCAAAAGTTTTGGTGGAGGGGAGAGCAGAGAAGTTGGTTTGAGTTGTAGGAAGTCAAATTTGGGAAGGAAATTGAAATAACTAGGCTGAGTTCTCGCCAAAGAGTTAACTTGCAAAGACAAGTGTGAAATGGGAGGCCAACCCATTAGGCATGAGCCAACAAATGACAATATCTTGTTGCAGGATGTGAAACATTTGCCACAATTTAGACAATACGGGTGGCTCAACTATTTTCTCAAACTTGAAAAGTTTGATGAAGGCATTATTGAGGAATTCAAAAGGACATTTCATAATGGAAAGACTAAGGTTGGGGGAGTAAAAACCAATGGCTCAGTGGACAAAATTGTGAAGGTAACAAGGTTACCACAAGCTGGTGAACTATTTCCTTGTGCAAGGGATGCACAAAGCGCTAAGGCAGAGTTTAATCGACCTGGTGACCCCCCTCTACATGTGGATAAACAAGGAACCCAACAGATGAGTTTTCCACAAGACTAGATTCCACGGGCATGTTATATAATTAAGTACCTGACATGTGAAGGTCGGTTTTCTGTTTTGCATTCTCATCATTTTAAGCTATTATCTCATTTGCATCATGGGCTATTAATGAACATGCCAAATTTCCTATATAATCTACTCTCAAATAGTGCTGCTGAGTTTAAGAAGGGAAGAATTAACTCTGTCTCCCACCATTGCCTCATAAAGTTGCTTGTGAAAAAATCCATTAAATATGTCTCACCAATGACTTGGGAGGACTTTGTTGTTAATTTTAATCCAAGGGTTCAAAATGTCGGACCTAGGGGTCAGCCTCTCACCTCTAAACAACAAACCTCTCACTCAAAGACTGAGGCCTCTGCTGCTGCATCTTCTATTCCTAAAACATCCAACTCACAAGACACAGTCCCTCTATCTGAAAGGTTTCCCAAAAGGCCTGTGCAAACCCCTGTTTGTAACCCTGAGACTTCGTCTAGTAATAAAAAGGGGAAGTCACCCATGGTAACACCTCAACAAAGGACCCCTTCACCTACTCCTAAATCCATCAAGAGAAAGAAAATAGGGGAATCACCTAATCCTACAACTAAGAACCCATAGAAACATAAGGCAATCCCCACTCCCTTATAGAGAAGCCCTAGGATTCAGAACCAGGTAGCTCAACATTCACTCAATACCTCTTAGGACACACCATCACCCTCAGACCCTTTAGTCCTGCACTTGAGGAAAGGGAACCTTTTGCTGGTGAGACCGAGAATATTTCTGAAGGGGCTGGCCTTGATGAGCTAGCATTTGTTGCAGAACAAATGCAAGGGGGATTATTAGAGAAGCTACAGGAAGAAGTGGTATGTGTTGGGGAGGAAGGAAGGACAATTGCAATTCAATCAGAAGAGGGAAGTGAAAAAATGAAATGATAGATGAATCACCTATTGTTCAGGAAAATGCACTGGAGCATCATGTGTTGTAGGAAGAACAAGAGAATTGGCAGTTGGATGATGAAATAGAACATGAAGTCTCTGGGCAATCAAATGCCACATAAATAGTTGAGGAAACGGATCAAGAAAATGTTGATGCACCTGAGGAAATTCAAAGGCCACTTGCAGCGAATCACAACCATAAGCCTCCTCTACATGTTACAAATTTTTCCGCAGGAATGTCATGTTACATAGAACTTCAAAATCAGTGGACTACCTATGAATTGGAAATTGAGATATTGAAGAAAGTAATCTAGAACAAGGATATAGAAATTGCTAATCTAATAGACACTCTCAGTCAGGTAGTCCAACTTGTCCCAAAAATAGTGTAGTGTAGATCTCACTCGCCTGTTTATGCAATGTATTTAAAGGAGTTATATATTAACTTTCAATTGATAAGGATCTGGCAAGGTAAGAGCTCTTCCTTGAACACTTCCGAGGAATTTTATGATGCGTACAGGGACTCACCGTAGCATGTCAGATACCTTCTGTGTGATTTTTATTTACATAGTTTGGTTGTACCTTGTGATAAAGAATGGAATCCTCTATTCTATGTAGGAGACATACACATTAGTGCTCTGATCTCTTGGATCAGGAATGAAATAAGCAGGGGAGAATAATTTGATAGTTACAAACATGATGAGGTTAACATGCCACTGATAGTATGAAATGAATCTAAGAGGGGGATGGGTATTTATTTTGATTGGAAGAAGTTGTGGGTAGATGAAAGGGCTAGGCCTGTAATTGAGCCATTGAGACAATAAGTGTTTAGTTAGTACTCTCAAATTGCAAATGATGACCTCGATTCTGCTATGCAACATAGTCAAACAAGATGGGAGCAATTACCATTACAACTAAGAAGAGTAGAGCCGCATACCCCAAACAACCTGTATGTAGATACTCGAAGAGTAGAGAGGTATATGAGAAACACAAGAAAAAAGAAAGAGAATTGGTTGCCATTAGTCATGTAGCCATCCATTCTCTTATGGCCATTGCTGGCCATGCATAGGGAAAATAACAACTATAGCAGGAACTCAGAAGATAACAGGTGGCAACAATTGGAATCTATGCGAGCTCACTTTTGGAGTTTTCAACATGGTGAATGTGGACAGCAGTAGGATGTTGATTTAAGATAATCTTCTCGAAGGAAGAATGCTAGAATTGCTGAAGGGACCGACAAGTAGTTGGTTGAGGGGAATGATGAGCCCAATTTTTGGCATATTTTAGACTATGTTTTTAAACATATTTCTACCCTTTTATTATGCTGAGAAAGACATTTAGTGGTAATTATGGGAGTAATACATAGATTTTATGCTTAATACAATAACTGATAAGTCTTTCCATGATTATTGCTTAAATGTTTTATTAGTTTGATAGAAGATATATGCCTTGTGACTTTTTGTGATGACATGCCTTTCCTGTAGCCACTAATGTTAACCTTCTTGCAGCCATATCCAAAATATATTTTTCTCTAAAATAATGCCTAATGAATGTATGAATGGAATGATGGATAATTTTAATGAGTTGAATGTGTTGAGCTGACCTTCTGCCGTAGGAGTAGCTGTTAGTTATTTGTAGGTACCAAGTCCTAAGGAGAAGATTCAGTTTCCACTAGATCACTGAAGGACTGATTCAATAACAAAGAAAGAGGATACAACTTCAAGTCGTCCACCATGCAAGGAAAGCGTTCTAGGAATCTAGCTGAGGCATCTTGATGACACATAAATCTAGGATAGTGGTGCTTTAAATCTTCAAAACTGATTTGACTCAGTTCTTCCTTTTTGTATCTAGTTCTTCATTAAGTTGGTCATGATGTAATAAAGACTTCCCATTTTATGAGGGAAAGGTTAGTTAGTCGTTAGATTCAATTTTTAATAAATAGTCCATTCTCCTTCAGAGAAAGGGTTGGAAGATTGATGTTGTAATAAACTTTAGTTTTTTATAAATACAGTTGCGAGATTGTGAGCCATGTACTTGTTAGTTTCAACTCAATAAAAGAGTTCATGGAATTTACAGTCTAATCTATTGTGTATCTTTGACACTACCTAAGGGGGCCCACTTAGGGAGCTATCCATCTTTTCATTTCTACAAATTAGAATAGTTGCACTTCCTTTCATAGAACTTCAGTGTGACTATTCCTACAACTGACAAAATTATAGAGTTGTCAACTATTCCTATAGCCATTAGGAACATAGTAGTTTTTGTCTTTAAAATTGAATTTAGTTTTCATTCTGAGCATATTTAGTCAGTTAGAGCTTGTTTCTAGTAATTCCAATTCTAGCATAATATTTTTAGAAGATAATACATGTCTGAAATAGGTGGTTAGTGCATATACTTTGTAGACCCATTTCAAATTTAATGTCCCTGGGTTGAAAAACAAATGATGTCCTTTAGTGGGTTATGACCACCAGTTGTGATGTTCAATCCCTGAGTAGAGGAATTTATGTTCCTAGTTATTAAACTAATTAGAGGACACTACAATATATAGGATTGTTTTTGGCTAAAAATATAGCACTCTGACTATCACATTCAAGGTTAACTTACTTGCAATTAAAACCAATACCTTTCCCAAGTCTCTATATCCAAACCACCTCTTTGGAGGCATGTCAAACTACTGAGTGTTTTGAACTCATGTTCAACCAAGGTGTAGGATTCTCGGTCTTTTTGATTGAAAATAACTTTTCCTACTAGTATCTATTCCAACATATATCTCTTTCCATAAGAGAAATTAAGCCTCACCTACTTCTCCAAGTATCTATGAGGACCTATAACCAACCAATCCATGCCAAACTCCAAATGAAACATAGCACTATCATGAAGTAATCAAGAAAATGATTAATGTACCCAATACTTAAGAGAACTACACAAGATCAATGTCAAAGCTCCAATCTTGAACAAAAACATGACATCCATGATCTAACCATATCCTTCTAGGAGATCACATGCACCATAACATACTTAAACATCCTATTCTCAACAGAACCATGCCAAACTCTAAATGCAACAAGAGTAAACCATGACATAATAGCAACCACTCTAAACCAAGAAAACATATCCCTAATCACCTGAAGATAACCTTACCAATGATGCATCCACGTCATTGCTAACAACTCCCACTGAACCATGGTACCGAGTCACACATGGAATTGTGAATACCATCATCTTCATGAATATCAGTATATCCTACCAAAGCTCCCACTAAACTGTGATACCGAGCTATACATGACAACAAGATAAACATCAAACCATCACTATCAAAAGCATATGGAATTTTAGACATTTCCTCATGATCAAAATTAGCATAACATGTACCATGCCACAACTCTAAACCACAAATCAAGAGTATACCATGACATGATAACAACAAAACCATCCTACAACCAAGAATATACTTCATTGACAAATGCTCCCGCTAAATCGTGATATTGAGCAATCCCATGGCATCATGATGCACATAATCAAAACCACATGTTCGTCATAAGCTCACACCAAACCTGTGAATCCAAGATCTCAATGACACATGATAACCATCCTATAAAGCAAGAATATATACCTCTTTGTAACAAAATTATTTTCCAAAATCAGCAATAACAAAAAATAGTAAAAGCTCCCACTACAACCAAAAAACCTCCAATCTTTTAAGAGAAAGTTGTCCCAATACTCTACTCAACCTCAACTCTGATACCAAATGTTGAAAATTGAGGTGTTTTCTTAGCTTAATAATTTTTAATACTATTATAATTGTTGATCCAAATATGTATTCTTTGTTACAGATTCTTTGTGGGTGATTATATGATTAATTCATTTTATCATTTGTAGAATGAAGACAGAAGGTTGCAAAAGAATTAGACAGAATATTAGAAGATATACAACATATACCATGGAGAAACCCTTTCGAGAAAATACTCCACCAAGAATCAATGTATTATTTAATCTCTGAAGTAGATTACAATAATTATAATCCTTGCTTGAGATTCTTCTTCTGCCTTCAACAATTCTTCTTCACAACCTACAATAAAATTGATACAAAATCTCTTCAACTTGCTTGAGATATATAGGCAATAATAAACCTTGTAAAATCCAAAAGAGTTACAATTACAAAGCTCAATCCATATCTCCTAAAAGGTATGCCTATCTCTTCCAAGTAGAGTTTAACCGTGAAGAACAATGCCAAATCATCATCTTCATTCATTTAGGCATCCCAAACTGAAGTAGTAACTCAACCTTTATTCCATAAATATCTTCAAGGCTTTATCCTCAAAGTAGGTGCCCAAGAGTGGTCCCACTTAAATCATCCTTATGAAATATATTAGCATGCAAAGGATTTAATTCCAAGAAGCCAACTTGGGCACCCAAGGTGGGTCCAAGTCATTCTCTGTTAACTAAAACATTTCTCTCCACCATTCATGCAAGAATGGTCATCCCCTGTTAACTGAAGGAAGTCACTTGTTCTCTGTCATGCAACTCAAATCATTAGTCATGCATTCCAAGTTAACTAAAGTCAACTAGCACTCAAATAAAACTAACTGAAGATAATTGAATCATAACTAAATTGAACTGAACTGAACTGAACTGAACCGAACTTCATGTATGTAAACATCAATCCCTAACTTCTAGGATCTTTACATGCATTACACAAGTGTTATCTCTTACTCCAGACAGTTAACTTAACTCAAGGTGAGTGCCACCTTCCATGTGGGTGCCTCATGTGCTCCTATTATTTATGAACTCATCTTGGATGCCCTCACATGCTCTTATCATTTAGAATTAATTACAAATGTCAATTAACATGATTATTTCATCCAAAATTAATCTCTCTCTAATCCTAGTGTTTGAGAACACTTTCCAAGGACTTAGGAGACACATGAAATAAATAATGTTTAGGATTGCAATTAAATGGAATCCTATTTCCAACAATGTTCAATGGATCTAATCATGAGATATGGAAATTAAAAATGGAGGATCTCCTTGAAGAGAGAGATAAATGGTTAGTTGTTGGTAATGAGACAAAGTCACCTACAACGATGTCAGATGAGGATTGGTCTAAGCTTGATAAGAAGGCAAGAGGGACCATAAGATTATGTCTTGTTGATGTTGTTCTCTTGAATGTTTCAGAAAAAACTACTATATATAAGTTGTGGAAGAGAATAGGTGATATTTATCAAACTAAAAGTATTACTCATAAGTTGTATTTGAAAAGACAATTGTATTCTTTAAAGATGGAAGACGATGATTCTTTTGCAAATCATTTGAATTCTTTTAATTTGATTCTAAGTCAGTTAGCATCTATAAATGTAAAGATAGAAGATGAATATAAATGAATTTTGTTACTTTTTCTTTACCAGAGTCTTGGGAAAATCTAATTGTTGCTATCAATGGTAGTGGTGTAGATCCTAAGATGGACAATATAATTCCTACTCTCCTATCAGAGGAGATGAGGAGGAATTCTAAAGAGGGAATCCAAGATGCCTTGTTTGTAAAAGGTAGGCCTGAGAAAAAGGAACCTAAGGGAGACAAGGAAGGAAAGGGTAAGTCAAAAGGACGGTCTAAAACCCCTAGTAAGAGTAAGGTAATTTTTTGGAACTGTGGGAAATCGAGACATGTGAAGAAGTATTGTAAGAACAAGAAAGAGAGTTTTCATTCTTCTATAGAGGAATCCTCAGATGTCAGTAATGATGCATTGGTTATTTTAGCTAATAATGTGTGTGATAACTCTTTGCTTCATGTTTCAGTGTGATCTTCATGGAGAGGATGGTAGTCACGATGCCATGTGTGACTCGGTACCATGGTTTAGTGGAAGTTGTTGGCAGTGAGATGGATGCATCATTGGTAAGGTTATCTTCATGTGATTGGGAATATGGTTTTTTCTTGGTTTATAGTGGTTGCTATTATGTCATGGTTTACTCTTGATTATAGATTAGATTTTGGCATATTACATGTTCTCTTAAGACTAGGATGTATGTTATGGTGCATGTGATCTCCTAGGAGGAGATGTTTAGATCATGGATTCCATATTTATGTTCAAGATTGGAGCTTTGAAATTGATCTTGTGTAGTTCTCTTATGTATTGGGTACTTTAATCATTTTCTTGATTACTTCATGATAGTGCTATGTTGCATTTGGAGTTTGGCATGGATTGGTTGGTTACAGGTCCTCATGGATACTTGGAGAAATAGGTGAGGCTTGAGTTCTCTTATGGTAAGAGATATATGTTGGAATGGTTACTTGTAAGAAAATCTATTTTCAACAGTAAAGACCAAGAAGCCTACACCTTGGTTGAATGTGAGTTCAACACACTTGACGGTTTTACATGCCTCCAAAGAGGCAGTTTGGATACATAGACTTGGGAAAGGTATTGGTTTTAGTTGCAAGTAAGTTAAGCTTGAATGTGATAGTTAGAGTGCTATATGTTTAGCCAAAAATCCTATGTATCATGCTCGTACTAAGCATGTTGATATTCAGTATCACTTTGTGTGAGAAATGGTTGAGAGTGGGAAGGTATTAATTGAGAAAGTTGTTACTTTAATCAATATTACAAATTATCTTATGGAACTAGTTCCTACAAATAAGTTCTCTTGGTTTTAATTATTTTCTTGAAGCTTCATGATTATGCAGGTTGTATTTGAAGTTGGCATGGATTGATTAGTTGGTGCAAGAATTCCATTGGCCTTAAGTCCTGTACTTGATTTATAATTATTCCTTGTTTAGAATAATTGAAATGTATAATGTCAAGTGGGAAAATGTTGGAAATATGACGCCATTTAATTGCAATCCTAAACATTATTTATTTCATGTATCTCCTAAGTCCTTGGAAAGTGTTCCCCAACACTAGGATTAGAAAGATATTAATATTGAATGAAATAATCATGTTAATTGACATTTGTAATTAATTCTAAATGTTAGGAGCATGTGAGGGTGTCCAAGATGAGTTCCTAAATAATAGGAGCACATGGGGCACCCACATGGAAGGTGGAACTCACCTTGAGTTTAGTTAACTATTCAGAGAAACAGATAACACTTCTGTAATGTATGTAAAGATCCTAGAAGTTAGGGATTGATGTTTACATGCATGAAGTTTAGTTTAGTTTAGTTTAGTTTAATTCAATTCAGTATCAGTTCAGTTCAATTCAGTTCAGTTTAGTTTAGTTTAATTCAGTTCAGTTCAGTTATGGTTTAGTTATCTTCAATTAGTTTTAGTTGAATGCTAGTTGACTTCAGTTAACTTGGAATGCATGACTAATGACTTGAGTTGCATGACAGATAATGGCTGACTACTTTCAGTTAACAGGGGATGATCATTTTTTCATGAATGGTGGAGATATATGTTTTAGTTAACAGAGAATGACTTGGACCCACCTTGGAAGCCCAAGTTGGCTTCTTGGAATTAACACTTTTGCATGCTAAGATATTTTAGAAGGTTGAGTTAAGTGGACCCATTCTTGGGTGCGTACTTTGAGGATAAGATTTGAAGATATCTTCGAAATAAAGGTTGAGTTATGACTTCAATTTGGGACACCCAAATGGATGAAGGAGTTGATTTGACATTGTTCTTCACGGTTGAACTCCACTTGCAAGAGATAGGAATAGGTTTTTAGTGATAATCTTTGAGCTTTGTAATTGTAACTCTTTGGAGTTTACAACGATTATTTCCTATTTATCTCAAGCAAGTTGAAGAGAGTTTGTATCAATTTTTATTGCAAGTTGTGAAGAAGAATTTTTGAAGGCAAAAGAAGCATCTCAAGGAAGGATTATAATTATTGTAATCTTATTCTTAGATGAAATAATACTTTGATTCTTGGCGGAGTTTTTTCTTGAAAGGGTTTGTCCATGTATGTCAAATTTTGTGTGATTTTATGCATTTTGATCATTGTTTTGTGAAGGATAACACTAGTGAAGGAGCACTCGAGTGGACAAACAATCGACATCGACCAAAAAGAAACATTGTTTGGTTTGCATTCAATTTTGGTTTTGTTCACATCTGGTTTCTCTGCTTCGATAGTGTGTAAACCACTTAAATTAGACGCTTTAACAAGTTCTAGAAGAAATTTGGTATCACATTACCCACACGATTAACAATAATTGTAGAATATGCACAAAATGGACTAGTTACTTGCAAACACTTGAGCTGACAGGATTTGAATTAACAAAATAATGTAATTTTTGTTTGGGGTCTATTTATGTTTAATATCTAGTAAATATTATGAATGATTGATATCGACTGGCTATTAATAAAATCTTTAAATCTCACAAATTATTGCGCCTTAACACCTTGAGCCTGTGAATGATTGTTCAAAAATAAAAGTTCATAGGCATTTGGAAGGGCGCATGACAGTGGAGAGAAGGTCGACGCCTTCAAGTGAAGTATCATTGGAATACATGAAGAGGGCAGTTTATGGAAAATGAAGAAATTGAGAAAAGGCATTGAAATATTGTGAAGGAAATAGGGGGTTGTGGGTAAGAAGGGAGTTTGTTTTGAATCAAGAAAAGTATGGAACTTCAAGGGTTTCCGCATAAACAAAAAGAAAAAAAATCAGAAATTTAAAAGAAGGGACACGATAGAGATAAAAGAGGAGGAAAAATCCATACTATGGGGTGATCAAAAGAAAGAGAGAGGGGTTACCATAGAGGAAGAGATTAATGATCTCATAAAAGGGGCTGGTAGAACACAAAAGAGGCAGAATATAGATTGGAGGTGTAGGAACAATTTGAAAGAAAACATTGAGATTTTGAAAGTTGCACCTAGCTACAAAGTCATGGTAGGAAAGATTGAGGGGCACACTAGTGGGGAAATAGCCCAACACAAAATGATAAGGTGAAGGCAAGCTGCATATGAAGGAGATACAAACTAATTCTAAATCAAAATTGCATATAAAGGAAGAGCGTGAGGCCATGTTTCATTGGGATGAAGATTGAATCATTGCCAACAAGAGTAAAATAGCAAGGGAGTCATGGAATTGGATTCAGAGGAGGTTGCATACAGATTGGATGGTTGCATTTGAATGGTGAACACCATATTAAAAGGTAGATCTAAATATAGAATGATTTATTTTGGGGAATGTTGTCCAAAACAATGGTAAAGGGCACAAATGTATGGGAGAAGCCAATAATTGTAATTTGAAATTGAATTAATAAAATTAGATTTCATATGCAATTAGATTGATGATTTGAAGTATTGTTTTTCCTGCAAGTTATTTTGCATTTGTGAGAGAATGATCATAAGAGGGGTGTCTCCATCTTGCATCAATTGGTATCAGAGTAAGGAATCTTGAGCATGGAGAGTATCCACCAAGATCTGTGGGAAGTGTGAAGCGGTAGAGTTGTCTGAGGAGTTTGAGAGGATTGTTGTGGGTGAATGTGGATTCATGAACAATTGAGAACTGAGAGGGACAAACCGTGGAGATTCAAAGAATGTGAGTTGTGGAGGATTACAACAGAAAAAGATGGGTTGGGTTGTGAGGAGACTCGTGCAAATACTATTTTGGGAGTAGTATTGGGAGAATGTGGAGGATGAAATGTGTGAAGCAATGGAAAATATAGCTCATGAAGAAGTAGGAAAGATCGAGACGAGGCTCGAAAAATTGGAAAATAATTTTTGGAAGGGTGGAAAGAAAGTGGTAAAGAGGAGCAAAAAGAAGAACAAGGATAGTAGCTTGAGATGGAAAGAGGAAGAAGTGAGAGAAACCCCTACCGATGAAGAAGTTGCAACAAAGACATGCCATGAGGAAGGCATGAAGAGAGAAGAAGAAAGAACTGAGGGGAGGAGTGAAGAGGTCGCAACAAATGGCGAAAGTGAAGAAGATTTGTTGCACAATTGTTGGCGATAGAGGAAGACTTGACATTGAATTTTTATGGTGCAACAAAGGGAGATGAACAAAAGATTGCAGTTGATGAGAATATGAAAGGAATTGTAGTGGAGTTCGATGTTGCAACTATGGATGAAGATTAGGTAAAACAATTTTATGCTGTTACTTTGGTTTTAGATGAAAGGATAGAAGAAGGGATGGATATACAACCAAAGCATGTAGTAGATATTACAAATGGTGTGTGGTTGTGTGTACAGATAGTTGAAGATGTTATAAGTTGTTTATGGTGGAGGTGGACAGTTAGAGGTGGGTTTGAACCCATGGAGGAGAAGAGGAGTGACGAAGGCATTTAGCGGAGGAGGTTGGGCTTTGGTGGACATAATTACACAAGGGGAAAGAAGAAGAGGGTGCAGTGTTGTTGGTTAGAGGTGGTGTGTGTTCTAACACGATGCTGGAAGAAGTAGAAGAAAGATTAATTTGAGCACTCAAACAATAAAGGAGTTTCCTGCAGGTTGCATTCAATCTGAAAGGGTAGTGCAACTACTCAACTCCTTTATTGTGAGCCTATGCTCACAATATTTCTACCTGACGTGTTTGGTGCAGGAGCACCTAGGCGGACATGCAATTTTGGTTTTGTTCACCTCTAGTTTCTCTGCTTCGATAGTGCGTAAACCTCTTAAATTAGACACTTTAACGAGTTTTGGAAGAAATGTGGTATCACATTACCCATATGATTAGCAATGATTGGGTCTCTAATTCACTAAATTATGCATTCTATAACCCATTTGTACCACTTTCTGAGAAATCGCAAGCATTGATCAAATACATCCAACTATTATTTTTCCCTTGACACTTAATGTCTTGGAGAATAGGGCTAGGACCCATTTTCCCTAGGGCGTATGGGTCATATTCTTCCAGGGACCAATTTTGGACATGTCAGAGTAAGCATTTTAATATTCAAAATTCAAGTTGCAAATGTCGGCTATCAGGATTTAATTCTCAAGAAATTAGATAAATTCCTATAGAATACCTAATTATTACATCACTTGAAATCTATCTAGCACAAACAAGCATTCATGAGAAAAAACTATTGTCAAGAGCATTCAAGAGAAAGTCAAGATATAATAATTATTCTATATAATAATAACATATATATTATATATTATAATAATGTATGTAAAATATAATATAATATATATTATTAATATATAATGAATATCTATTTTTTAAAATCAGATATTTGTTAATAACGAATATCCATTTTGTTTTGGTGTTTTCCATAGCAAATGATATATTTTACCCAACCCATGTAAAAATTCATGTTTTTGCCTAACTAAAATCACATTTTTTCCCCATTGAACCACTGTTTAGCCCATCATGATCATGCACTCACCCTTTCCTGAATTGGAAAATGGTGTGTATCCATCCTTTGAGGGATCTAGTGTGGAGAACTACATGTGACTTTGATATGTTTGGAAGAGGGTATGTACAGGCGGTCCTTGGGTGAAGGATGTCCTTGTGACCTCAAGTCCTTAGGGGGATAAATCCAAGGGTTGGGATTGTTCCTAATTGGTTTGACCTTCCCTCTTAGTAGGATTCAATTTGAGGCTAAAATGGGTATCAGATGGTTATTAAAAAATTAATGAAACCTGATAACTTACAATTAATACAAAATGTGCTTCTAAATACTAATTTGAATGAAGTAATGGATTTAACTACTTTATAATTGGTATTTGATTATATGTATAGGTTGGGTAAATGCCATCTTGTGTTGGTTTGTGTAACTTTTATGTGTTTGTGAAATGCAACTTCATATCTAGAGGTCTCTAGGTATAGGCAACTAGATTTGTTGATTGTGATATATTTATCTGTCACCTAGCCAATATTATGAATCCTATTATGTATGACCTGCCCATGTGTAAACCTCTAGGGTATTTGAGCAGTGATAGGCAGTCATTGGACCTTGACATGATCAATGTATGGGTTACTATTAGGGATTAGTTAGCATTAACTTGGTTCACAAAGGTGAAGGTAGCAGGCTGCCCTAGTTATGACACAAAAATAGTTAGCAGGATGTCATTGGACTGTGCTAATGGTAGATGCCTAAAGCTAATTTTGTATCTTTTGGATTAGTTGAGATTCACTGGTTCACAAAGGTGGATGACTAGGGGATATTCAAAATTTGATATGGAAACGATTGCATAGGTAGCTACCCTACTGTGAGGGTAATGGTAATCGAACCTAACCGTTGTATGGGGGTTCACTGGTAGTCACCAATAACAAAGGGGTGATAGGTGCCACGTGTTACTTGGTATTGTGAAGAAGATAACTGACAATATCACTAAGGTCACAAGGTGGTATATGTTGGAAGCTACTTCTTTCTGGGTGGATATACTTGTTGTCGATGACCTATAAGTGATTGAAGTTGGAATCTACCGGGCTGGATAGGTTCACTACTTGTGGAAAGCCTTGGGATGGAGGATGGACCCACAGTGTAGTATGGGATGGACTGAATCCCCTTCCCAATTGTTAGATTGCATACTTGGCCTTGTTGAGTTGAGGATGGAGCACCGGTGTAGTGTGGGATGCACTAAATCCTTTTCCTAGTTGTTTGATGGCACAGAAGATCGGAGAAAAGGAAGGGACCCATGGTGTAGTATGCAATGTACCGACATTATTTTTTATTTGGAATGTATTATGGACATGTGTTAGTCAACCATTGTGATGTGTCAACCAATCACTATGTACATGTGATGTACTGGAGCTAGTTATTATGTATGTGTAATGAGTGTTGGAGCTAGTCACTATGTATTATGATGTATGTTGGAGCCAGTCACTAATGTAATTGTTATATGTGTATGAGCCAGTCATTGTTGTACTTGTGATGTGCAAATGAGATAGTCACAATTGTAATTTTCATGTATATATGAGCTAATCACTATTGTACTTGTGATCTGTGTATGATCTAGTCACTGTTGTACTTGTGATGTGTATGAGCTACCCAACTTGTGCATATGGAGGTATGTTGTTGATAGTCATTGTGTATGATCTTTGGGATTATGGTATGATATGCCCCTTGTGAATATTCTGAATGATTGTACACTAATACTTGGTTATATTTGGTATGGACCCAACACTTGATGAAAAAGTTAACGCTTAATGAATAGTCATGGTTTAAGTGTGAGATTAGAGATCTCATTCAAGAGGAGAGACTGAACTCCCTCTAACATTGGTAGGAAGACTACGTAGCCTCTGATTCCCAAAAGGGGATATGTAGGCAGGGTCATCATAAACCCTCGATGTTTAAGGTTTGGGTATAGGAATGACCCTAATCATAGCAACGCAACACTTTTGAGTGTAAGCATACAAGGGTGATATTGATTGTTGTCACCATGATGAATGAATAAATTTTGAAATTAACATTTCAACTTTTGATGATAGATGCTTGGTTAGTTAAGGTGGTTGATACAAATTGAATTTTTGAAAAAAAAAATGTAGCACCAGAGAGGCATATTTTACGACAAGGATGAGGATGGGGTGCCATTGTCCCCTTGGTATGTGGGATAAACAAGATGGTTTGGAGGCTTCTTATAAGCCTTCTAAGAATGTCTAATAGGTGGTCTCAGGCTTGATGATCAATTGTTTCCACCTTAAGACTACTTTTTGTCTTAATTTTCTTTTCTTATATTAGTTTTTATTAATTTGTACTTTTAAGCCATACATACCAACTAATTAATTTTTATTCTAAGCTTTCTAAAATATATTTATTTAAAAAATATTTAATATATATAATTCAAAATTGTTTATCAACCTAAAATTTTGGTTCACTTGAAAACGATGAAATTACTTTACTTAAAGAAGTGTCCTCTATAAATTCATTCTCATAGTTACTTCACACAAGAAAAGGTATTACACTAGGACAATTTATTTTAATGGGAAGATCAAGGTAGAATCAAGTACATTTGAATAGGGCCTTAATTGCTTTAGGTCATATTTTCACATTTCAACAGTTGAAATTATTTTTACATTGGCATGATAAGAAAACCTTGACAAAAGAGTTCAACCTTGAGTGGGGGAGACAAAAGTTTGAATCTTGAGGAGCCTGGCAGTGAAGATCTAAGGTATGTGTCTTCAATAGTCTAAGGTTGTGTCCCATGAAAGGAGGCTTCCTAAAATATTTCAATGGCCGTTAATATTTTTTAGGAGAATATTAAAGCAAGTTGTCTCATGAATTTTTTAGTGAAGCTTAAGCTTAAAACTTTAAGCTTTGCAATTTATAGAAACGAGAGGTCTCTGAATTTTATTATTTTGCATATTCAATACAATTTTTTTTTATTTTGATACATATGCTAATCTGAATTATGCATATAAATATTTCAAACTAAAAAAATAAAATAACCACCAAATCAATAGGAAATCAAATAGTGATTTGAGGTTTTGTTAGTCCACAAGTATTGACAATAATATTAATGAATGAGACTATTTGTTTCATCTCCATTAATTGGAAAGATAACATAAAACCAGTTAGATTAATATCATAGAAATTTCCTACATCATGACTTAAGTCTAAGTCAAGCAGTGGTCATTGCAAATACTAGTGGAAAATTGTTAATATTAAAAAGAGAAACATGTTGATACTCTAGAAGGATGATTATACTATTACAAGGAGAAATGATGCATATATTCTAAAACAATCAATAGACTTTACACAAGATCCATGTGTATTTTCTTCAACAACCATTAAACTAATCCAAGTGGACACCATCTGCAGACATAGATAGGATATGGAAATTTGAAATCAATGTTAATGTCTTCAGGCACTCTTCAGATGAAGGAGGGTGAGGAATTTGATAGATAGATCAAGTGGTTGTGGTACAACAAGAGAACATGAGAACTGGTAGTTTTCATTCTTAGTAAGCCATTAGTAGATATTTTTGCTTCAAGAAGTAAATTCAAGCCACATTAAACCTTAGAATTACATTAGGTAGGGCATATCCTTCATAAATTGGTACTATTTGGGTGAACCCATACCCACACTCCACAAAAACACTTGTAAGTAAAGATAGTTTAAATCCCTCAATATTGTGACCTCCCAAATTTTTCAAGAAAATAAAATTCACTCCACCCCTCCTTACTCCTCTCTCTATCTCTCTCTTGGACCCTTCACCCTCTACTTATCTCTATATCCCCTCTCCCTCCATCCATCCAATAATACCACTCTCTCCACTTATCCTTCCCTTTATCCCTCACTCCCTCACTCCTCTCTCTTCCTCCATCTACCCCCCACCTTACGTCTCCCTCTCTCTACCTACACCTCTATAGCCCTCCCCCCCTCTCTCTCTCTCTCACACACACACTAGATCTCTCTCTCTCTCTCTCTCTTTGTACCTCTCCCACCCTACCTCTCATCTCTTTACCTAACTCACTATCTATTCCTTGCACCTCATCATCTCTTTACCTACCCCTCCCTCCCTCTTTCCCTCTCTCCCTCCATCTCTCCCTCTCTCTATCTCAACTCATGCTCTCCCTCTCTACCTATCTTTCCCTCACTTCATCCTACCCCACCTCTCTTTCTACCCACCTCTCCCTCCTTCCCAACTTGCCCCTCTCTCTACTTCTCTCTCCCCTTCCCTCTCTACTTCTCGCTATCTCCCCTCACTCTCTCTACCTACCTCTCCCTCTATTCTTTCCACCTTACTTCTCTCTACCTACTTCGTTGTGTCTCCTTCATTTCTTCTCTCTCCCCCTATCCTTCCCATGCTACCTTGCTAGACCTCTCCCTCCACCCATCCTTATATACTTCTCTCTATCTCCGCTCTCTCACCACCCCTCCTAACCTTCCTCTCCCTACCTTTGTCCCTCTTTTCCCCTCTCTATCTTTCCACCTACCCAATCCTCTATTCCTCTCTCCCTTCCTCCCACCATACATCTTTCTCACTCTACCTATCCCTCTCTCTCGCTCTCCCTCCCCCTCTTCTCCTCTCTCTCTCTCGCTCACACACACACACACATACACACCACCTATCTCTCTACCTCTCCCACCCTACCTCTCCCTCTCTCTACCTACCTCTTTCGATTCCTTACACCTTACCTCCCCTATTTCCATCCTCCCCTCTTTCTCTCCCTCCCTCTAACTGTCCCTCTATCCCTCCCACCCTACCTCTCCCTAT
>CM021100.1:912043779-912204377 GCA_007115665.2 Sequoiadendron giganteum | reverse complement strand
CTTTCCCTCAATCCATCCTACCCACCTCTCTTTCTACGTACCTCTCCCTCCTTCCCAACTTCCTCCTCTCTCTACTTCTCTCTCCCCTTCCCTCTCTACTTCTCCCTATCTCCCCTCTCTCTACCTACCTCTCCCTCTATTCCTTCCACCTTACCTCTCTGTCTCCTTCATTTCCTCTCTCTCCCTCTATCCAATCCAAGACTCTTGAATTTTAATATTGCCCTTTTTTTAATAGCAGTAGGTAGGTGTCTCCATCACAGATATTACACCACAAACCATTGCAAATAAGAGTGTTTTATACTTTTCTATACCATTTTATTCATGTATCTTTCCACTTAAGATTTCACCATTCATTCACAAAATAGAAAGCAAGAAATACCTCTGTTTTCAGCAGAAAGGAAATAAATATTCTCTTTGAATGCCGTCAACTATAAAGTTGTAGAGCATAATATGGGCGACTACTGCCACACACAATAATTGGACCAACCAATATAGGCTTCACTAACAGTGGAAAATTGGCTATCCTACTCTTGTCCAGTTGATTCTACCCAACCCCACATGGGCAGCAAATAGAAAGGGACTCCTGTTTCTATATCTGTAGAAGAAGAGCATAACTACCAATTTGATGGGCCATAACAAGACCTCCAATCCCTTGATATCTTCACTATTTAACTATTCTTTTTATCTCCATAAAATTTGAAACTGTTGCTCAGCCATAATTAAGACTTCAGCAAGTAAATGGAATAAAATGGTTGTTATAGAGGAGAAGACTGCGGATTTTAAAAATTATATTGCCTGTGCTCTGATACCACTGTCGGGCAGGGATTTAAGAACAGAATAGAAATGCCATTAACTCTACTATTTTAAAATGAAAATTATATTCATATTTATAGGCAGTGATAAAGCAGTTTAATTGCCAGAAGAAAAAAACAGAAAAACTGTATACAACTAAATTGTGGTAACTCAGAAGATTAACACATTAACAGTTTTCTATCTGTATTTTCCTTCCCTTCTATCTTAACCATTTATCCCATTTTCAAAGAACTTCCTAACATGGGAATTGTGTATTTACATTAAAAATAAATTGCACTACCAGAATATATAGCATCGTACTTTGTTTCTGGTACTGAATAACAGGATGTTTTCTGCAGTAGACAGAGGTGCTATGAACAATTGACCCAAATATTGAAATTTTTAATTAGAACTCAAATAGTTGAATTTAAGAAATTGATAATTATTCCATTAAGGGTGCTGAAATTATGCAGCATTCACTCCCACCGAACATCCTTATTACACAATTGAAATAAAAATTTGCAATAGAATTTTGGTCATATCTTGACATACGAATAAAAATGCTTTGCTTTAGAAAATGTCTCTATCTCGAAACGGAAAGTTGAAACCATGTTTAATTAGCCATACAAATAATTCTCTTACAACATTTTCTCTGAATAGATTAAGCCAGAGAATACTCTCTATAGCTGATCCCTGCACCCACATTTAGGTAAACTTTCTGTTTATGTGAACAATTGATTGACCAAACTCCTCATACTCTGATTTTGATATCAATATCTGTAGCCAGAACGTTTAAGAATGCATAAAACAGTAAGAACATTAAGAGCTATGAATTAAAAACTAAACATAATCTAAAGTTGAGCTTCACAGACTATTTTGCAAGAGCAAACTGATATACCTGATCGAATGAGCTAAGCGATGCAAGAGCAGCGCCACCTTTCCAAACACTATAATCCCTATAAGGAGATGTATCTATTGTGATTTTCATGCTCTTGGGAGCAAGTGCAGAAATCTCTTTGAGCAATCGACAGGAAAAGCCAGGAAGCATGGTAGATCCACCACTAAGATGAATGTTTTCATATAACTTAATTCTGATATCAACATCCCATTTCAAAATTGATTTGTATATTACCTCATGGACGCCTGCATGTTCCTTACCAACAAGTTTTGGATTGAACAAGGCCTCAGCACATCTGAATCTCTCATTCCCAATTGTTATAAGCTGCCCGTCAGGAAGCTCATAGCTCTTATTAATGGAAGAATTTGACTTTGCTATCTCAAGCTCTTTGTCATAATCTAGTGCCACATATGCAACATTCTCTTTCATATCACGAACAATTTCATGTTCTGCAGTTGTCTCGAAATACCATCCCCTCTCAATGAGGAGCCTTTTCAACCAATCTGTCAAATCTCGCCCAGCAAGGTTCAACCTTAGGATTGCATGAGGCATGTCATATCCTTCATAAATTGACACTATTTGGGTAACCCCATCCCCACACTCCAAAACAACACCTGCAAATAAAGATAGTTTAAATCCCTATATATTGCAACCTCCCAAAATTTTCAAGAAAATAAATTTCACTGGCAAGGGAAATCTGTTTCTTCAAAGCCAGGAAGTACTGACCCGTCGTAAGGCCTTTTGCATATAAGGACAGAACCGCTGGATTGGCTATGTACATGGAAGGCACTTCAAAAGTCTCAAACATAATCTGGGCCATCATTTCTCTGTTTGCCTTTGGATTCAGAGAGGCTTCTGTAAGAACAAGAGGCTGACATTCTGGAGAAACTTGAAGTTTGCTGTGAAATGTGTGGCGCCAGATTTTCTCCATGTCATCCCAGTTTGTCACAATGCCATGCTCAATTGGGTAACTTAAAGTAAGAAGACCTCTTCTTAACTGAGCCTCATCACCTACATAATCATTTTTCTGCTCTTCATCAAGGTTCATGACTTGAACATGTCGTGGCCGTCCCACAATACTCGAAAACACAGCTCTAGGAGCATCCGTACTAGCAAATCCAGCCTATTGAACGATTAAAGGCATATGGAGCAAACAGTTTCCATAAAAACAGAATCTTAATTATTCATAGAATATATTTCAAACTAAAGAGCAGAAATAGCCACCAAATTAACAGGAAATACAAGGAGTCTGAAGAAAGATAACAACTAACTGTATAAGCAACTTACCTTTATCATTCCAGAACCATTGTCAACTACAACAGTGGGATGACCCTCAATATCAGCCATTTGAAATCCTAAATAAGATTTCATAAGAAGGATATTCCAAAATCAAATTATTTGAAGTGTGCTAAAGTACTATGGACATAATCTGAACTGCTACTTGGATTTCACAATTGTAAAATGCAGTTTGTCTCAACTATTAAAATCAAGCGTCAAATTATGACAGACAAAGGCAATAATATAATATAAATATTTAAGATTACTGTTAGATAGCATTCTGTTCAGAACAACTGAAAGAGATGCCGAAGAAAGCAGATTTCAACAGCTACAGTGGTATTTAAATGACATGAAATTCTACACTGGCTTAAGACTGTGAGTTCTAGAGATTTTTTAAGGATGCATAACACCTTAGAATGTTATATTTGTGATTAGAGGGATTGAAAGTTGGGACCAGGAAAGCACATGGAAATTCATTTTTTAAGCAAGATGAACAATAGACAGTGTTTAAAAATTTAAGAAACATAATTGTAGATTTATGTGATCAGATTAGAATGAAAAATTAATTTAAAAATCAACACAAGTACACAGCCAATACTTTGGGAAAACCCTCCAACTTGAGGAAGAAAAACCCTCCAACTCGAGGGAGAAAACCCCAGCCAATATATCTCTTATATATTGATTATAATAAAAACAGAAATCTGCTTACAACTCAGGCACACCACAATGCCAATTTGATACAATAAATAATAGCACCTCTCTTTCTTTTTCAGCTCATCGGAGATGGCATGAGCACTGGTAGTTGTGCATTCTTAGTAAACCATTTGTGAAGATTTGATATATATTCTTTATTTCTTGGCTAGTAAAGTTCCCACCAGGGTTCTGTTCATGCTTTGCGTTTTGGCATGGACATCATAAAGGGTATGGACATAATTGCTGGAGTGGATTACCATTCATACCTTAGTTTTTAGCTTAAAGAAGCCAAAAAGAAGTCTGTCTAAATGAAAAGAAAGTCTATCACAATACTGCAAACCTTAGTTAGCAGCCATTGGAGTTCAAAACCCAGACCAATCAGCGACAATTTATATCTCACTTCTATGGCTAAAAGACTGATTGGAAATGGCACCTCATACCCAAAAACCAGAAACAATAACAATGTTAAGATTCAATTTTCTCTACAATTAATAATATTCAAAGTATATTATTGGATTTTACTGTGTAAGTTTTATCTATTGATAGAAATCAAATTTTCATCTGATTATTTTCTTTTAACAGTTCAAATTCAAAGAAACATGATAAGCGTCAAAATTGGAAAAAAAACATTACCCAACTCTTGTTTCAACATACCCATCTACCAAGGCAGGGTATACAAAATGTCCCTGGTGGCATCATACAGGTCCATGGCTAGATCACATGAAAAATTCAGATTTAAAATATAAATTCAAATGAAGATGATTAAAGATTTTCTCGAATTTGCCTTTGAGGATTACGTAAGTTAGACAAATTGAAATTGAGAGGATTCGGCAACACACCATTCACTCAAATATTATAAACCCATGTAAAGAGCCAGGGTAAGTCTGGTCATAATAAATTTAAAGAAAAAAAGAATTGAAAAAGAAAATTAGCCAGCCGAAGTTAACGCATTCATATTCGTCCATGAAAGAAGAGCATACAGTGAAACAGAGCATATGGAGAATTGAAATTGATAATGGAGCTGAAACAATTAAAAACTAATTGAAAATACCTGGATTTAGGTAATTCTGATAATTTCTGGCAGACTTTTCTCACAGCAGAATTCACCCAACTCAAATTGAAGGGGAAATGCTGTTTGAGCAGCCCTCACAAAAGACTCTTGAAGTTGCCAAAATCGAAACAATATTTGAAATTTAAAATATCAGAAATAAACGACTAAGTTTGAAGCGATGATGTTTGAGCAGCCCTTGATCTAGAACTAGAGGATTATCTAGCATTAGTTCTACAATTTTTAAAAGGAGGATTTATTTTTCTAAATTATTGTTTAATTTTCCTTACAGTTATTCGTAGGATCTTTACTGGGATGACCTAATGCTAATTGTATTTACTAGGGAGGAGATAAATCTTCTTAATAAAAATTGGTGGTGTTTCATTCACAAGAAGCTCTTCGTAAAATTTTCCCTGGTCTCTAATGGAGAGATATCTTTGGTTGGAGAAGTAAATATTTATAAGCAATCTTGGACTACTTGTCAGTAGGAGTTTTCGGGCTATTAGGAACAATATAATGATTGCATAATTCTATCAATTTTTATCAAGTTTTTTATCTAAGGAGGTTGTTCCTCTTTGCTACAAAATATGATTTAAAGTTTGGACAATCCAGTAACTATTTGTAGATTATGTGCCCTACCTTGAGCGAAATCTACACTAATAATTTCTCAAAGAGGTGTATTTCCACAAGCATCCAAATAAAGTTAAACTGAATATGGAGTCAAGTTTTGCATGAGATTGGAGTAAGTTTCCCTAAAGAGTCGGTAATGGATGAGACATTAGAAAATACCTAGTATTGAAGGGTGAGGTAGGGAAATCTAACCCACATTAGAATGATTAAAAAGTTATCTATTTAAGATAGTTGAACTTTGGATACCATGGCTTTAAGAACATATATATCATGCCCCAAGCCCATGGACCACCTTGAAGCATCGGATCCCTATATTTAATAGAATAAAAAATCACAATGAAGAAACATTTGGCACAAGGGCATATGAAGAGATCTCCTACAAGAAGGGGTTTTTAGGTTCTTAAAATCCATTCATTAATGTTTAACAAGCTAGGTCACAATTTATGAAACTTGTAGATTGGAGCATGATCCATGTAACATTCATCCTCCAATTATTAATACTCCAAGTTCCAATATAATTTTCTCCGAGTGATCCCTAGAGTTAGATGGGAACATAGTTTTTTAAGGGACTTAGACTAAAAGAGAGGGTATCTAGAGCCATTCTCTATAGAGGTCAAGGATCCTTTAACATTTTTTTGTATTATTTTTCACTAGCCCTTTAGATATTTTGGCCAAATTAAATCATCTACAACATTTATATTTTGAACATGTCTCAAAGATACAATCCTCTAAATAAAAGGTGATGTAATAAGATGTTAGTCCAAATGAACTCTTCACAAAGGGTAAAAGTACAAAATTGTGTCACACTTTCGACCGACTTATTAGTAAAATTGAATTTAAGTATTTTCAACTAAAAATCATTTTTGTTCAAACATATGATCTAACTAAATTCATTGTAGCTAAGTTAGATATGACCACAACTTTTACAAATAAAAGTGTTCACTAAATGCATATGTCGCACCATTTTTAGGTCAATTTACCAAAAAAATAAAACTATTTGAAAAACTTGATGTTTCAACAACTACTATTCATGTAAATAACATTTAAAAAATAACAAATTACCCTTTTGTAGATCTATAAATATATATATCAAATATATATAGTTTTTAATATTTTCATTTTTTATACTAAAAGTAGGTTATCAACACCAAAATATAAGGTTGATTATCTTATCAAGAAAAAATACGAAAATTTATTAAAAATATATGGTGCTCTAGATAAAAGATTTCACATCAAGATAGTATAGTTTTTTTTTTCCTATTTTGGATAAATAGTTAAGACAAGGTGACATCCCATGAAAACAGTTGTGTTTTCAATACACATATTTTAATCTTCATTTACAAGAATATATATATTAAAATTAGGAAGAAATAAATCTATGCACTAAAGCTTTAACTTTATACAAAAAAAATTGAAGGAAAAAATATAATTTACAATATAAAGAGTGACGTTGTTTAACTTCATTTTTCAAAATTCTATCAAAAACTAAATTATAGTGTCAATTTTATAAAATATATATTCAAATATATTTTTTAGTTTTTTTTTTAAATACCAACATAAAATATACTAAAAACCAAATATTTTATTATTTTGCATAATTTCAAAACTCAAAACATATGTCACTTTTTAGTCATTCAACTTAAAAATTTGGATTAGTGTTGGTCAATTCCTTTATACAAGTGTGACACAACTTTATGTTTTTATCCTAAAACAATATATTGTGTAGTTAAGCTTAACATTACATAAGCCTTACAATATACAATTGGCAAACTTATTACTAAATTACACCCTTATTCCAATTGTTGCACTCATAAAAAAGCCAATTTTTCATATTAAAAAATAAGGAAAATTATTATTGGCATCTCTCATCTTGTGGATAGCTTCTATTTATTCATTTCCTACAACTTCAAAAGAGAGTAAAAATGTCACTTGTTCGCTATTTCTAAAAGTTCTTCTCACCTTAAAAGTATAAACAATTGGGTTGTAGAAGTTTACCTTCCCCTCATTGGGCTTAAACCAAACCTTATATCTATCATTAATTATGATCAATCAAATTAATTGACATTGGTACTCTCTTAAAGTCATTATTTCAATGCATTTTAGTTTTTGCTTTATCAACACTATCTTCAAAATTATTTGTTTTCACACCCTTCATTTCTCAACTTCCACATCCATATCTTTCACTTCACAAATTCCCATGTTGGAAACTTAACTCTAGAATTTTTTTAATTTATTTTAGTGCTTGCATCCTTGTTGTTAGGATAGGTGTTATAAACCTTGCAAGTCCTTGTAATTATTTAATTTTATAGCATGTTGTAAAAATGGCTCCTCATGGAATGAGATGCCACCCTTGAGGAATATTTAAGATTTCTTGTATGGTACATCTTACCACTTAGATTGTATGATATGACATGTGTAATGGAATCTATGATATTGTAAGGTCCATAAGAGAATCTATGGTGCTTCTAAGAACATTACAATAACATTTAAGAGGCATATTACATAGGATACTAGAGGTCTAACATCTTTCACCACTATTTATAATGTACATAAGAGCATCTTGTAAGATATTTGAATATATCAAATTGGAATGCCCAAGTTTAGTGAGTGAACTATTTAACTTGGGATTTACATTTTATTATACGGTAGGATTCACTCTTAGGTAGATGAACATGGGTCCATCTTGGACAACTTGGAACAAGAGTTTACTTATGGTTTTAAGAAACCATGTGTGACATCCTAGATCTCTTTGGCTTGTATGTTTGATTCTTGGGATGGAATATTAATATTAATTAAATAATTATAATTATAATTCTTTTGATTATAATGTTATTTTGTTGATTTTACTCCAAATATCAAAGATCTCCATTAAATACTCATGTAATTGTATCACATAATCTATTTATAAATAATATAATCACAATACTCTATCTCTTGTTAGGTTTTTCTTGAAAGTATTTTCCTAGGGCATAGCTTATGTTGTTGCTATTGTTTATCTATTGAAATTGTTCAATCATATTTCCTATTTTGTATTTATTTCCTCTAAGATTAGCACACATTTAATTATACTTAATTTGCGAACATATACACCTCCTATTATATTACTACAAGAGTGACAATTTGGTGATGACTACTTAACTCTCATCCACATGCACAATGACATTGTTATGGGGATTTCAACATGATTGAATATGTAGAAGATAAAAAGGGATTCTTCATATGCATAGATACCTAGGGATGCATTTCAAGGTTCTAAATCTATAATTGGGCTAGCATTTCCAAGTTCAACCATCACCAAAATATTTAACCAAGCAACCATCTTGTTTACTTGACCCTAATTTTAAACAAACTGTAGATGGTTAATTCCTTCAATGACATGATATAGCCATGATGGCTTAATTGGGCCTTTTCTAGTTTTTTCCTAGATGCTATTAGTGTGATTTCATATGGGTTTCATTTTTATCACCTCACCATTATATTTTCATTGAATCTAGTATTCTCCCTATCTCCCTCCTTCCCCCTATCTCTCCTTCCCACCCTACCTCTCCCTCTCTCTACCTCTCTCCCTACCTCCATCTCTATCTAGATTAATTTTAATAATAATATATAATATATAATATATAATATACATTAAGATATATTAATATGAATATAATATAATATATAGTAGAGTATATTAATATGAATATAATATATTAATATGAATATAATATAATATTTATATAAGTATAATATTATAATATTACATTGTATAAATAATATAATATATATATATATATATATTATATTATAAATTATATTATTATATATTTGATTGCTATAAATTTATTCTTTTAGTTGGATATAACAAATATTCGTTTTGTAAAACTTATTTTCACAAACAAGAAAACAAGCTTTGGGTAATCCCACAATATTGGTTTACAATTTTTGGCTAAACTGGACATTGAACTGATTTTTTTAAATTAAATTTCCACTTTCAAACACCTATAGCTGCTAAACCATGAGGAATTTGAAGATGATGCAAACTAGTGATTTGCAACATTTTGTCTGTAGATTCTAAATATATTTTTTATTTATTTTTAATCATATTGCATTTCTTTTTCCATTTCCTTCAAAAACTAGTTTTTAGCAATAAACACCATTTTTAAAGAGTGATGCTCATCGTAAACAACATAAATTTTTTCTATGAAGGATAAGATTCTATATTTTTTTAATTTAGCTTTGTAACTATGATATCTAACACATTCATTTGGTTTCATAGTGCTTTATTGATTTTTTTTAATCAAGTTTTGAAGTCAAACCAATTACAATTTAGACATAGGCGGAGGGTGATCCCACAATACTAGTTTACAATTTTTGGCCGAACTAGACACTGAACTGATTTTTTTTAACTAAATCTTCACTTTTGGGCACCTATAGTAGCTAAATTGTGAGAAATTTGAAGATGATGCAAACTAGTGATTTGTGACATTTTTTCTATAGATTTTAAATATATATATATTTTTAAAAAATTTGGAATCATATTGTATTTCTTTTTCCATCTCATTCAAAAACTAGTTTTTTTTTCAGTAAACACCATTTTTAAGAAGTGATGCTCACCATATAAAACATAACTTTTTTTCATGAAAGATAAAATTCTATTTTTTTTGAATTTAGATTTAGAATTATGATATCTAACACTTTCATTTGGTTTCATAGTGTTTTATTGAATATTTTTTCTTTAATCAAGTTTCAAAATCAAACCAATTACAATTCAGACATAGGCGCCCGACCGTATACAACATAATTCTTTTTGTATGTATTGAAATTCAATTTTTTTTGTTGGATCAAGGACTTCAATATCTAGTGCACTAATATTTTTCAATTTTGTTTTGATAATCTACTATTTTTCCACATGTGCAGAACAAAGAGCTTAATTTTTGGTGAAAAACCTATGTTTAATCGAACTAAAAATTAAATACATAATAAAACCAAAATATATTTAAATTATATTTGTTGGATAGCTCGTTCTGAGGACTACCATCATCTAGTTGGTTCTGTGAAGTCTGCTCCATTTTCATTCTCAACTCGAACTTCAAAGGGAAAAACTCTGGAGAAATTTTGTTCCAGAGGGGGATAAGGGGGGTTTGAATGAACCTAGGTTCGAGCGAACCCCCCTTTCCACCAAATTTTTGCTTGTTTTTCATTCCGTGAAATGTGGAAAATGTGGGACCCAATATTAAATTGGTTCGCTCAAAAGGGGGTTCGAGCGAACCCCCTTTAAGTTTGCTCGAACCAAAAGTTCATTCGAACCTCCAAAAACCAAAATTTTCTCCATGGGGGGTTTTTCGCAATTTTCCTTCCTCATTGGAATTGTAAACTAGTTTTGTGGGTTTACCCCGAACTGTAAACAACACAACTTTTTTTTTTATGTATCAAAATTCAAATTTTCTTTTTTTACTGGATCAAAGAAATCAATACCTAATTAGAACATATTTTTTAGACTTTTTTTTGATAATCTACTAATTTTCCTCATGCATAGAACAAAGAGCTTGATTTTTGGTGAAAAACCTACATTCACAAGAAATAAAAAGAAAATATAATAATCAAATTAAATATATTTAAAATTATAGTTTTTAAAAAGATTATAATAAGGAATACATGCTTACAAATAATAAATTTTAATTGAATTCATTTGATCACCCAAAAGGTAAATCAAAAGTGGTTTTTTATTGGCATTTTGATAAGTGTAAAGGATACTCCATTATAGGTATGGTTTAAAACTAGCGGGGTTTTATCCAAGGGGGTTTGATCTAGGGTGGTTTGAACAAACCATCTTCAATTAGAATCCTTTGAATGAAGTTTTTTTAAAGCTTAAATCACTATATTTTCTAAAAAGATATGATTTCAACAAAAAAGCAAGATGTCTCAAAAAGTGTAAACCACTATTGTGGGATCACCCCTTTACGAAACAAATATCCATTTTTTAAAGCTTGTTTTCACATAAGAATACAAGTTTTGCAAAACAAATATCCATTTTTCTTAAAAAATAAAATATTTGTTTTACTTTAAAAATGGATATATATTTTATTTGAGTGAACAAAATGATAAAACTATATATAATATAAATAATGAAATAGATTTCATCACTTTGTATGTTGGTCTCAATCTATGCCTTGAGAAAGGTATGCTTGAGGTAGACATCAAGATAAATTCCCTCATTTGCATCAATATGATTTGCTCAGGGGATATCCAATCATGAACTATCAAAGGTTGGATTGGTGTTATTTGGTTTGAACTGAAGGATCTCAAGGCCTTCTCTTTGTGCCACATGTATAGAGAATTAAATAAAGTGACTGATCTTTGGTGAATGTTGGCACCTCCATAATCGATGTGATTGATAACAATGTTTGCTCATGGTAGGGTCTTAGTCAGCTCCCATGCTATGACCTAGAAATGCAACGTAATTTGAGAATGCTCAGTGCACACCCCTCTGGTCATCACCTTCATGGATTCTCTCAGGATTTCTCAATGGCTCAATTGAGGTATCCTTTATTGTTTTTTCCACATATGACTACATTGTAATTAATGGTGTTTCCTTCTAGGGATGTGTATCCCACCTGGGCTTTGCCTTTTTGCATTTAAACCCTTTTAGGTGCTTGGTTCTACAATGGAAAACAAAGTGGTTTTTTGTGTGGATTGTGCCCACATGGAGGAGTCAATAGAGGTGCAAGTTCAGACTCTTTAAGGTTGAGGTTGTAAATATTAAAACGAGTAGAAAAAGAATAACATAGAAAATAAAGAAGATACGAGAGACACAAATGTATAGTGGTTCGGAAATAGCCTATGTCCACTCTCAAGCAAGGAAACACTGTATTAATCAATCAACTATCTACTCATTTTACAATACATGATCAGCCACATATTTATATAGGTCTCTTCGAATACGAAGAGATGGGAGAATACAAATGGTCATGTGATTGTTGGGCTTCACATTCCAACAATCTCCCCCGTGAAGTCCAACCAACACAACCATGCACTGTCATCCCCTGCATTTCACTTTGAAACTCACATCGCAACCAGACCCATCAAAGATTTTAGTTTTGCTAAACTTTGTTCACGGACACTCCGGATTAACCTTCTCCATGTCAAATCAGAGTCAACAACATCTCCTCTTACTAATTTCTCAGGCATAAGCTTGCTCATCAAAACATTACTTTCTGTTGATTCATAAAACACTCCTTCGTCATGCCAATTTCCCACAAATGCATTGGATTGAAATCCCTGTCCTATAATTTCACGGTGACCTGATGGTTGACTTTCTGATCTCAGAGGCACAACATCCAAACACAAACTCTTCTCTGTATTCACCACATCTTGAGAAGATATCAAAATTTTACCCACATTCGTAGCACTAGACCCACTAATTGATAACAAAACGTGTTTCTACAATAACTGAGAAAAACTAATCTTTTTTGGACCATCAATGATCCCATTGCCTTTAGAAAGAGTAGCAGAAAGGACCGAGGTTCTATCATATCCGGTCCAAGACAATGCCAATTTCACATTCCTAGAACTGGGCATTTCAAGAGCACAACTGCTTGTTGCATTACCATCCACCTATACTTCCAATTGCAGGTGGCTAAATAATAGTCTCCAGAAGAAAGATATTTCTGCCTCCATTAATTTTATTCGTTGAAGGCTAGAATCTTGATTTGCTTCAGGTTTTGAAGCCAAAAACTACCTAAGGATCTGACCTTCCTTAACGTGGATCATTCCAGCTTTTAAAAGCTCTTGCATCACTACTTCTCAAACTGATTCATTTGGTTCACCATTTTTCATCTGGGCTTTAAACTGATCTAGTTTATATACTTTAGGAGGGAAATCAATGCGGCTGCTGTATTTCCTACCACTATCATCCAACTCTACATCACACTGTGCTTCCCCTTTAATCACTAGCGAGTTCTCTTCAGCATAAACTCTGACATCATCTTTGCCAAAGCTGGGCATGTCCACCCTTAGGAGTAGAGCATCTTTATCTTCCACAGCCTGGCGGCCTTGACCATCCTCTTGTAGAAAGGAATCATGGCATCCCTCCTCAATAACCGTCATTCATTTCATGGCATCCCTCTTGAGAGGAATAGAATCATGCTCATCCATGTCGCTATTTTCTCCCTTGGCCTTCCGCTTACGCTTTTGTGGGAGAATGTTCAGACCTCTGTGCCCTCCAATGGTTGTTTTATTCTCGCACACAAAGCCAACACTCTTCTCCTCCTTTTCCACATTAGGAGGTTCCAATACTACAACTCTACCATTCTCTATCGTCTCAGACAAAACAAGATTATGTGCCTCCTCTTCTCCATTCACTGATTCCACTTCTTGGCAATCAATACCCAAATCGATAAGAACAGTATGGAGCTCAGCCAATTCCTCTTTTAGCTCTTCATTTCTCTTCTTTCTAGAAAACTCCCACTCTTTTGTAAATTTCTCTTTTTCCTTCTCCATACAGTGTATTCGCTCTCTCAACATCAAAATCTCTTCCTTTAGAAATACAATTTCTTTGTTTAGATGTTCCTCCTAGTTCTCGGCCTCTTCCTCGAGTTCATCTTCACTCGCCTCGTACCAAACTGCATCCTCCTCTCCCAAGGAGGCACCCTCCTCATCTCGAAAGACTAACTCCACAATCTCTCCTTCAACCAGCGATTGCTTCAAACCCTCTTCTTCAACCAAATCCAAACTGCCAAGAAATTTCTTAATGACAGAATCAACCTCCTCATCATCAACTACAAAATTAGTTATACCCATTAAAATATATGGGAAGTACCGAGAGGCACGAAACAAGAAACCATTATCCATTTCCCAAATGTCACCTTCTTCTTCTTCTGCTTCCATCTCTGCTACTTGGTTCTGACCAAAAACTCAATACTACTCCATAGCTCTGATACCAATTATAAATATTAAAATGAGCAAAAAAAGAATAACACAAAAAATAAAGAAGATATGAGAGACACAAATTTATAGTGGTTCGACAATAGCCTATGTCCACTCTCAAGCAGGGAATCACTGTATTAATCAATCAACTATCAACTCATTTTATAGTACATGATCAGCCACATATTTATACAGGTCTCTTCAAATACAAAGAGATGGGAGAATACAAACAGTCATGTGACCGTTGGGCTTCACATTCCAACAGAGGTAGTAGATGATCACATGACAGTAATCAACACTATTGGCAGCTTGTGCTAGGCGAATGGCCACATTCATGATAGTCTTGTTTTTGAGCGGTTCGTGGAGAACGTTGTGCAAATCATGGGGATTCTTTCATAAGGTGTCATCTTTGTGCACCATTTGGGCACTCCCAACCTCATAGATATGGTCAAAATTTCCATGCAGTTAGTGTGTCTCCCCCCTCTGGTTTTCTCAATGGGAACTTCGATTCGAGTGTGGTTGCCAGAAGGGTGTGGCATCGAATGCTTTTAAACTATTCAAAGAGGGTATTGAGAAAAGAAACTTGGGCTCTTCTATCCCCCTCTCAAAATTGAGAGAGCCTTTATTTTGGGAGGGCATGATGCATATTATACATCAAATTTTCTAATTTTTATTTTTTAGTTTAATATGTTGGGAGTTGCCCCTTATGACAGTGCTTTTCTATCAAAAAAATATCATATAAAATAATTTAAATATTACATCATAATAAAATTATAAATATATATTATATAATCATATAAAATAATAATACATCAAATATTAAAAAATTTATGTTTTTCTTTTTTAATATTAAAAGCTTTCCAAAGCGGATATCTATTTGGAAGAGATTTTTTATAAATTATCCATTTTGGAGAGCTTTTAAATCTACTTGTACCTCTCCAAAATAGAGAGCCTTTTATATTTAAAAATCTCTCTGGATATTGTTTTTTAATAAATATTTAATATTGTTATATTAATATATAATATATCATAATATAATAATAAAATAATAGTATAATATAATATATCATATGTACTGTTGCAAATTGTCACTCTTGACAATTTCACATTATGTTTTGCTTCCCCTAAATTATTGAGCGTAATTGGGTCCCTAATTTCTTAAATTATACATTTTATTGCCTATTTGTACCATTTTTCGAGAAATTGCAAGCATTGAACAAATACATCCAACCACTATTCTGCCCTTGACACTTAATGTCTTAGAGAATAGGGCTATGACCCATTTTTCCTAGAGTGTATGGGTCCTATTTTGCCAGGGACCAATTTTAGACATGTTGGAGTGGGCATTTTAACATTCAAAATTCAAGTTGTAAATGTTGGCTATCGAGATTTAATTCTCAAGAAATTAAAGAAATGCCTATAAATACCTAATTATTGAATCACTTGAAATCTATCTAGCACAAACAAGAATTCATTAGAAAAAACTATTGCTAAGAGCATTCAAGAGCAACAATTTCAGAGCTTTATTGTTGCAATTCAATATCCTAACATCATGCCAATTTTTGTGTTGTGTTCATCATTGTATTGTGAAGGCTAACACTTTTTTAGGTCTCCAAAGCATTCAAGTAAATCAAGCAAGCAAGATCTAAGACCTTGAAGTAATGTGCGAAAATTCGGTCCTTGAAGGAAGCCATTGAAGGGTGGTGAGTTGCAACATTTTTTGATTTTATCATTCCTTCCTATCCATTTATCCATTTATCATTAACATTACCATTGTAGAAGTGGAAACACTTACACAAGATTTGATTGAGGGAAACCCCTAAATGACCCAATATTTTCCCTCTCCTTGAATGCACAGGTTTTAGGTTTGAAGAGGATTGAAGAGAGCTTGAAGGAAAATCATTCATTGTTGCAATTGAAGCCATACATCTTGAAAACTCACAAATACTCACAAAATTATCCAACAATGTTTCGACAACTCTGCAACCGGAAATCAAAAGCTCAG
The DNA here is from genome assembly GCA_007115665.2 of Sequoiadendron giganteum. NCBI lineage: Eukaryota > Viridiplantae > Streptophyta > Pinopsida > Cupressales > Cupressaceae > Sequoiadendron > Sequoiadendron giganteum. The sequence continues at coordinate 912,188,123 of CM021100.1, read as the reverse complement.
ACTTGTCATCAAAGGACCCAAAAAATAGAACAAAAAAGACCTACAATGACCCATATGCCTTAGGGTGACTCTATCCTTCCACAAAAATCCACACAAAAGCTCAGACTTGTCATCAAAGCTAACCATTGTATGAGGGTTCACTAGTAGTCACCTATAACACAGGGGTGGTAGGTGCCAAGTGTTACTTGGGATTGCGAAGAAGATAACTGACAATATCACTAAGGTCACAAGGTAGTATATGTTGGAAGCTATTTCTTTTTGGGTGGATAGACTTGTTGTCAATGGCCTATAGGTGATTGAAGTTGGAATCTATCGAGCTAGATAGGTTCACTACTTGTGGAAAGTCTTGGGATGGAGGATGAACCACAATGTAGCATGGGATGCACCAAATCCCCTTCTCAATTGTTATATTGTATACTTGGTCTTGTTGAGTTGAGGAAAGACCCTCGGTTTAGTGTGGGACGCACTGAATCCTCTTCCTAGTTGTTCGATGGTGCATAAGACTAGAGAAAATGATGGGACCCACAGTGTAGTGTGCAATGCACCAAAATTATTTTTTATTTGGAATGCATTATGGACATGTGTTAGTCATCCATAGTGATGTGTCAACCAATCACTGTGTACGCATGATGTGCTAGAGCTAGTCACTGTGTAGTTGTAATGAGTGTTGGAGCTAGTCACTATGTATTGTCATGTATGTTGGAACTAGTCACTAATGTAATTGTGATATGTGTATGAGCCAGCCATTTTTGTACTTGTGATGTGTAAATGGGATACACAATTGTTATTTTGATGTACATACGAGCTAATCACCATTGTACATGTAATCTATGAATGATCTAGTCATTGTTGTACTTGTGATGTGTATGAGCTAACCAACTTGTGTATATGGAGGTATTCTTGTGATAGTAATTGTGTATGATATTTGGGATTATGGTATGATATACCCCTTGTGAATAGTGTGAATGATTGCACACTAATGCTTGGTAATATTTGGTATGGACCCAACACTCATGATAAAATTATTATCATTATATTATAATTGAATAGGTGATAGCTTACGCTTAATGAACAATTAAGGTTTAAGTGTGAGATTATAGATCTCATGCAAGAGGAGATAATGAAATCCCTCTAACATTGGTAGGCGAAATATGAAGCCTTTGATTTCTAGGAGGGGATACATGGGCAGGGTCATCATGAACCCTCAATGTTTAAGGTTTGGGCCTAGGGATGACCCTAATCATAGCAGCATAGCACTTTTGAATGTAAGCATACAAGAGTGATATTGATTTTCATCACCATGATGAATGAAGAAATTTTGAAATTAGCATTTCAACTTTTGATGATAGATGCTTGGTCAATTAAGATGGTTGTTGATGCAAATTGATTTTTTTAAAAAATGTAGCACTTGAGTGGCAAATTTTGCAACAAGGATGGGGTGTCATTGTCCTCTTGGTATGTAGGAGAAAAAAGATGGTTGAGAGGCTTCTTAGAAGCCTTCTAAGTATGTTGAATAGTTGGTCCCAAGCTTGATGATCAATTATTTCCACCTCAAGACTACTTTTTGTCTTACTTTTCTTTTCTTATATTATTTTTATCAATTTGTACTTTTAAGCCATACATACCAACTAATTACTTTTTATTCTAAGCTTTCTGAAATATATTTATTTAAAAAATATTTAATATCATATAATTCAAAATTGTTTATCAGTTGACCTAAAATTTTGATCCACTTGCAAACTGTGAAATTACTTTACTTAAAGAAGAGTCCTCTATAAATTCATTCTCAAAGTTACTTCACACAAGAAAAGGTATTACATTGGGACAATTTATTTTAATGGGAAGATCAAGGTAGCATCTAGTACATTTGAATAGGACCTTAATTGCTTTAGTTCATATTTACACATTTCAACAGTTGAAATTATTTTTACATTGGCATGATAAGGCATCCCTGACAAAAGAGTTCAAGCTTGAGTGGGGGAAACAAAAGTTTGAATCTTGAAGGGCCTGACAGTGAAGATCGAAGGCTCATATATGTGTCTTCAATATTCTAAGGTTGTGTCCCATGAAAGGGGGCTTTCTAAAATATTTCAATGGGTGTTCAACTTTTTTAGGAGAATATTAAAGCATGTGGTCTCATGAAATTTTTAGTGAAGCTTAAGCTTTGCAATTTATAGAAATGGGTGGTCTATGAATTCTATTATTTTGCATATTCAATACAAAAAATATATATGTTGATATAGATGCTAATCTTAATTATGCATATAAATATTTCAAACTAAAAAACTAAAATAGCCATCAAATCAACAAGAAATCAAATACTGATTTGAAATTCTGTTAGTCCACAAGTATTGGCAATAATATTAATGAATGAGACTATTTGTTTCATCTCTATCAGTTGGAAAGATAAGATAAAACCAGTTAGATTAATATCATAGAAATTGCCTACATCATGACTTTAAGTCTAAGTCAAGCAGTGTCACTGTAAATACTAATGGAAAATTGTTAGTATTAAAAGGAGAAATATATCGATACTATAGAAGGATGATTATACTGTTACAAGGAGAACTGATACGTATATTCTAAAACAATCAATAGACTATATACATAATCCATGTGTATTTTCTTCAACCTTCATTAAACTACTTAAAGTGGATGCCAGCTGCAGACATAAACAAGATATGAAAATTTGAAATAAATGTTAATGTCTTTAGGCACTCTCCGAAGAGGGGGAGGAATTTGATAGATAGATCAAGTGGTTCAGCAGGGGAACATGAGCATTGGTAGTTTTTCGTTCTTAGTAAACCATTAGTAAACATTTTTGCTTCAAGAAGTAAATCCGAGCCACGTTAAACCTTAGGTTACATGAGGCAGGACATATCCTTTGTAAATTGGTACTATTTGGGCAAACCCATACCCACACTCTAGACAAACACCTGCAAGTAAAGACAGTTTAAATCCCTGGATATTGCAAACTCCCAAACTTTTCAATGTCATGAAGTACTGACCCGTCATAAGGCCTTTTGCATATAAGAAGTAAGGGCATAATAGACGTATTGGTTATATACTTCAAAAATAAAAAATCTAATCTGGGCCATAGTTTCTCTGTTTGCCTTTGGATTCAGAGAGGATTCTATAAGAATAAGAGGCTGACCTTTAGGAGCAACTCGGAGCTCACAGATATTCTCCATGTCATCCCAATTTCTCAAAATTCCATGTGCAACTGGGTAAGTTAAAGTAAGATCACCTACATAATCGTTTTTCTGCCCTCTATCAAGGTTCTTGACTTGAACATGTTGTGGTTGCCCCATAATACTAGAAAACATAGCTCTATTATCGTCTGTACTAGCAAATCCAACCTATTGAATAATGAAAGACGTATACGGAAAATATTTTCCATAAAAACAAATTCTGACTTATGCGTACGAATATTTCAAGCTAAAAAAACTCAAACACCCACCAAATTAACAGGAAATCAAACGAGTCTGAAGAAAGATTACAAGTAACTTTGTAGGCAACTTACCTTAATCATTCTAGAACCATTGTCAAAGACAACAGTGGGATGGTCCTCAATATTAGCCATTTGAAAGCCTACATAGGGATTTCATAAGAAGGATATTCCAAAATCAAATTATCTAAAGTGTACTAAAGTACCATGGACATAATCTGAATTACTACTTGGACTTCACGAGTGTAAAAATGCAGTTTGTCTCAACTATTAGAATCAAGCCTCAAATTATGATAGACAGAGGCAATTACAAAGAGATGCTGAGAAAAGGAATTCCAACAACTTACAGTGGTATTTAAATGACAAGAAATTTCCCTTTGGCTTAAAACTCTGTTAGTCCTAGATATTATTTAAAGATGCATAACACCTTAGAATACTTAATCAGTGATAAGAGGCAGCTTAAAGTTACGAAAGATTCAAAGTGGGGGACTAAGAAAGCACATGGAAATTCAATTGAAAAGTGGGATGGGAAATAGACAATGTCTAAGAATTAAAAATACATAATGTTTCAAGAATATGTATATGTGTTCATTCTTTAGTTAGCAAATGAGTGGCTAATTGTATATGGTTCACAATTGAGTACTAGTTGCAAGAAAATATTTACATCATCCATGATAGAATACACAATTTATAATTAAATGTAAGGTAGTATTTGTAATTGATCAAGAGCTAAGTTCAGAGACCTGCAATATATATTCAAAATTTAAACATAAATTTGAGGTATTGTTAGTCCACAAATATTGGAAATAAGATTAATGAATGAGACTATTTGTTTCATCTCCATCAGTTGGAAGAATGACATAAAACCAGTTAGATTAATATCATAAAAACTGCCTGCATCATGACTTGAGTATAAGTCTAGCAATGGACATTGTAAATATTAGTTGAAATTGTGTCTATACTCTAGAAAGATGATTATACTATTACAAGGATAATTGATGTGTATATTTATAACAATCAATAGACTTTATACAAGACCCATGTGTATTTAATTCAGCAGGCATTAAACTATTCCAATTGTATGCCAACTATAGACATAAAAAGGATATGAGATTTTGAAATAATTGTTAACATCTTTAGGCACCCTCCAGAAGGAGGAGGAAGTTGATTGATAGATCAAGTGGTTGTGGTTCAACAGGAGAACATGCTTATCATTTTCTTTCTGTTTTAGCTCATTGGAAATGGCATGAGCACTGGGAGTTGTTCATTCTTAGTAAACCAATTGTGAAGCATTTTGTTTCAAGAATTAAATCCAAGCCACGTGGCTATGATCAACAATGAACATAAAATATCTTCATCCCTCGACAAAAGTTACTAGTAAAGGCCCACATAAATCAAAATGAATGAGTTGCAATATTCTATGTTCTTGCCAAGTGGAGTGAGGGAAAGAATCTCTAATTATGTTAAATCTCACATGCCATACAATACTAGGAGATAGATTACCTTCTTCAGTAAGATATGCAAAACTCCTAAAAAATGGCTAAATGCGATGGTGTTTTAATAACTTGCCATCTTCACCACTAGTAAATGCAACTTGATCATTTGAATTTTTCTAAACAACACTTGTCCATCTTCCAACAAGATAGAGTGGCCTTGTTTTTGAATCATTACTAGTGATAGCCAATTATGTTGCAATTGAGGAAGATACAAGACATCATGAAGTATAAAATATGGAAAGCTAGGAAATTTGAACCAAATGGGGTTCTTTTTCTCAAATAGATTGGACTAGACAAACATCTTTTTGAAATTCTAAAAATAATTATGTCAAAATAGCATATATTGTAGTAAGCACAATCTGATGCAAAGAGCAAATATTCATCATTATCACTATAACATGCAAATTGAGTTGCTCTTGAGGCTTTATCATCATAGCGTGCTTTATCTTTTTTTTGAAAGATTTTTCTATCTTATCCCATGAGAGTTTACATTCATGGGCTTCATGATAACCTTTCCAACCACATTTTTTTCAATACAAGTGGTATTTATCATTTTGGTTGTCTTGGTGGGAGTGCCCTCTACTATTTATACCTACTCTACCTTTATTCTTCCATTAACCTCTACCTCTTTCTCTATCATTGTGACCAGTTCTAGAAGAGATGTTCTTATTAGGAGGCTTGTCTTTTTGTTGAGAAAGACAAACATTTACACCAATGCTATCAATTTTCCTACCAAAAGCCCTCTCATGTTCTACCAACTTTTCAATCAATTGATCAAAAGTGATGGTCTTCAATTGATTACTTGCTTGAAGAGGTTTTAAATAAGTACAATATGTTGGAACAAGTGCCTTTATTAAGGTTGTTCAAAATAGATATCAACTTTGCTACTAACACCATCTACATCTTGTTTTATGGCTCTAATTTTAGAAGTCAAACTCTTGACATCACCATTTATCAATTCAAGATTAAATAATTTCAACTATAATTGAATAAAATCTAATTCATAATGAGGATCATATAAATCTCACAAATTTTGAAGGGAATCCCAAAAAAACTTACACCCTTGTATGTGTTGAAATACGTCTCCATTGATGGAAGCCCTTATCAAATCAAATACTCGTATTTTTATAACAGTAGGTGTTATAGGTTGGATGTCTCCATCACGGATATTACACCACAAATCATTGCAAATAAGAGTGTTTTCTACTTTTCGATACCATTTTATTCATGTGTCTTTCCAATTAAGGTTTCACCAATCATTGAAAAAATAGATTGCATTGCATATTATAAAAAATAGACACGATTCTGCAAATTTTGATTTATTTTCTTGCTTTAATTTTATTGAGAAAGCAAGAGAGGTAAAAATAGGAAATACCTTTGTTTTCAACAAAAATGAAATAAATATTCTCTTTGAATGCCATCAACCATAAAGTTGTAGCCCATAATATGGGCGATTACTACCACACACAATAATTGGACCAACCAATATAGGCTTCATGAACAGTGGAAAATTGGCCATCCTACTTTTGTCTAGTTGATTCTATCCTCTCAGATATGTAGGAAATCTAGCCAAATATTTGGGGTTTTTAGTTGGCATTTAGGGCCTTTTGTTGAATAATAGACAACATATCAGATGAATACAATACACTTGTATACATGATGTTAAGAGTATTCTTTATGTAGAGGTTTGAATAATTATAGCATAATCAATGTTTGTATTTGAACAAGACTCTATCTCCTTGTTCTCCTATTTGTATTGATGTTTTTGTTACTTGAACATATAATAGAAAGTACTCTATTTTATGTATTCCTTTGCCATATATTCATAACTCCGAGCTTCAGATAAAAATAACATGGTATCAGAGCATCACCGGATTGCTGTTAGAGTTCGTTGAATTTGAAGCTACTAAGAGAAGTATCTGAAAAAGGACAGAGATATGGCCTCATTTGTTGCAGGAGATCCTCAAAGGATAGTAGAACGATTTGACGACGTTGGATTTAATCTCTGGAAGCTTAGGATGCATATGTTGTTGCTGAATAAGGACTTGTTCAATATAGTTGAAGGCATTGAGACTAAGCCCACCGAGGATGCAAATTTGATCAATAAGTGGGAGTCAAAGAAGGTAAGGCTCGACCCTGTATACTTTTATGTTTGAGTGTTAATGTGCTTTTGCATGTAAGCGAGGCAAACACAACAAAAGATGCTTGGGATTAGTTGATTAAATTATATGAATCAAATGATGTTAGTACAAGATATATCTTCGAAGAAATTTTTTTCAGTTAAAGATGCATGAATCACATAAGATATCAAACCACACAAACTAGTTTAAATCTATCAAAAATCAACTGGCAGCATGTGGGTCAGTAATTGTAGATGAAGACATTGTTATGACACTTCTTAGGAGTTTGCCAAAATCTTATTCTGGAGTGGTAGTAGCACTGAGTTCTCAAGCTAACCTGGATTTTCCTAATGTAAAGGAAACACTACTTCAAGAAGAAATCAAAAGGAAAGATGCGGGTTTGAATGCTGAGAACCCTACAACCTTGTTTTCAGCAGCACACAAGGGCAAAGCAAAGAAGAAGAGTGAAATAAAATTTCATCCCTCTCAGTCCAATGTCTCAAAGAATGGTAAAGACACAAAGGAGGAGAAAAAGAAGGGAAATTGTTTTCACTGTGGGGCTCCTGGACATTTTAAAAAAGCAATGCAAAAAGTGGTTAGCATGGGTAGATGAGGTAAAGAAAAGAAAGGCAATTGAAGCTAACATGACTTCAAGCCATGATGAAGAACAATCGTTTTCAGTTATCACATCCTCAAATTCTAGTGTTTCAAAGTGTTGGTATTTAGATTCAGGAGCAACTCAACATATGCCACCTCAAAGAGGTTGGTTTACATCATACAAAGAAGTACCCAAAGGGAAGGCTATCAATCTTGGAGATGACACCAAGCTTGAGATGATAGGAGTTGGAAATGTCTCACTGAAGTACATGCCGAATGGTGCACATAAGAAAATCCAAGATGTGTGGTATGTCACTGCTCTATCAAAAAGTCTTTTATCAATAAGTAAGATTAGCAATGCTGGAATATTTGCACAATTTCACAACAAGTTGTGTGTTCTAAAGAATGTAGGAGTTACTATTGCTAAGGGAGTAAGAGATGACAATTTGTACAAGTTATGTGCAACAGTACCTGAAGTGGTGTTGACAACAATAGATACTGAAAAATTAGATTCAGTGCTTTGGCATCATAGATTTGGACATGCAAATACACGTTCCCTTGAGGTACTAAAAATGGAGCAACTTGTAGAGGATTTAAATATGCCTCTATCAATTGAGTTGGGAGTGTGCAAAGGTTGTTGTTTGGGTAAACAACATAGATTCCCCTTCTCAAAGAAAGGAGCAACACGAGCTAATGAGCAAATGGAACTCATACATTTTGATATTTGTGGTCTAATGCAAACAATGTCACACAAAGGAGTAATGTATTTTATTACTTTTATTGACGATTTCTCTAGAATGACCTTTGTTTATTTTCTCAAAAATAAATCATGTGCATTAGAAATGTTTAATATTTTTAAAGTATTTGGTGAGAAGCAGTCAAGAAAACCTTTGAAATGAATTAGATGTGATAATGGGGGTGAATATACCTCAAATACTTTCAAATTTTTTTGTGCAAAGGAAGAGATCAAACTTGAGTACATTGTTCCCTATTCACCACAACAAAATGGTATGGCTGAAAGAAGGAACAAGACTCTTGTTGAAATTTCCAGATGCATGTTTAAAAGTAGTAGATTATCCAATGTTTTTTGGGCTGAAGTAGTTTCTGCTGAAACATATTTACAAAATAGGTTGCCAACTATTGCATTGCATAAGAAGACACCTTATGAGGCATGGCATGAAAGCAAGCGAAGTGTTAGTGGTTTGAGAAATTTTAGTTGCTTAGCATATGCACACATACTAGATCAAGAACGAAGGAAGCTAGATGATAGGAGCAAGAAATGTATAATGGTTGGATACAATGTCAATTCAAAAGGATACCACATTTATGATCCTATGATACATGAAATTCTAGTAAGAAGAGACATCATTTTTGATAAAAAATCAATTTTGCACAAATCAATAGAGATGCAAAATGTTAAGGATTCAGAAATAAGGCTCTATGATCTTGGATCTGATGAAGAATCTGAACATAAGGATTCTACTCCAACAAGACCCAAGTTGCAGCCACACAACCCGCGAGAGAAGTACTAGGAGAGCAATAGTTTCGAAGATCAACAAGACCACGAAAGCCCACTCAAAAAACATTAGAATCATATGCACTTCATGTAGAAATTGATGAACCACTCAATGTCCAAGAAGCATGTGAAAGCATTCATGCAACAGACTAGAAGATAGCAATGGACACTGAATATCAATCACTCATAAAAAATCAGACTTGGGAACTCACAAGTCTTCCACCAGGAAGAAGAGTAATTGGGTGTAAATGGTTATTCAAGCAAAAGTATAAGTCAAATGGATTGATAGACCGCTACAAGGCTCGTTTGGTGGCAAAAGGTTACTCCCAAATTGCAGGTTTGGATTACCATGACACATTCTCACCTATAGTCAAGATAACATCTATAAGAGTTATGTTAGCAATTGCAACAACCTTGGATCTCCATGTGCATCAGTTAGATATAAAAACAATATTTTTACATGGTTTCTTAAAGGAAGAAGTTTATATGGAACAACTAGAAGACTACATACGAGAGGGAAAGGAACACTTGGTATGCAAGTTACAAAAGACATTGTTTGGACTGAAATAGTCCTCAAGAGCATGGTATGAATGTATTCATAGGTTTCTCCAAGATGAAGAATACATGAGTTGCAATGCTGATTCAAATATCTACATCAAACGTATTGGTGAGTCGGTGATCATTTTAGCCTTATATGTAGATGACACCATCATTTTGAGTAATGATCTTAAGATGTTAGACTTGTTTAAATCTCAATTAGCTGCAGAATTTGAAATGACCAACTATGGTGAGATTCATTATTGCTTGGGCATTCAAATATTAAGAGATAGGGAAAAGAAGCAAATCCATCTTAATCAAGAGAGCTACATTAAGAACATTCTCAAGAAATTCGGGATGGAAGATTGCAAACCAATAAGCACTCCAATGTAAGTAGGTAAGAAACTTCCGCTGGAAACGTGTCCCAGAACACAAGAGGAAGAAATTTATATGAGTACAGTTCCATATCAAAATGTTGTCGGGAGCCTAATGTATGCAATGGTTTCTAGTAGAATTGATATTGCACATGCTGTAAGTGTGGTGAGCCAATTTTCCAGTTATCTTGGACCACAACATTGGGCAATAGCTAAAAGAATTTTTAGATATCTTCAAGGAACAACTAATCACGGGATTACATTCAATGGGAGTTCAAAAAAACCTTTGTAACTTATAGGTTATTGTGATGTAGATTGGGTAGGGGACATTGATAGCAAGAGATCAACTTCAGGTTTATGTTTTATCCTTAGTGGAGGCGTAGTTTCATGGGCAAGTAAGAAACAACCAACCATTTCTCTCTCCAGCACAAAAGTAGAATATATAGCAGCATGTGAAGTCATAAAAGAATTGATTTGGTTGAGAAGATTGTTGCAGAACATTGGGGTTACTCAGACCCAACCAATGCTGTTGAGGTGTGATAGCCAAAGTTGCATAGCCATCACAAAGCATTCAAAGTATCACAAAAGGGTTAAACATATAGGGGTACACTACCATTTCATCTGTGAACAAATTGAGGAGAACAATATTCAAATGGAATACTGCACAACTGAAATGGTGGCGGTGGATGCATTGACAAAGGCATTACCCAAAATCAAATTTGAATTTTGCAAACAAGGATTCAATGTAATACAACCTGATTGACAAATATTTGGCTAAGTGAGAGTGTCAAATATGTAGGAAATGTAGCCGAATATTTGGAGTTTTTAGTTAGCATTTAGGGCTTTTTGTTGAATAATAGACAGCACATCAGATGAATGCAATACACTTGGATAAGTGATGTTAAGAGTACTCTAGCTGTAGAGGTTTGAATAATTATAGCATAATCAATGTTTGTATTTGAACAGGACTCTGTCTCCCTGTTCTCCTATTTGTATCGGTGTTTTTTTACTTGAACAGATAATAGAAAGTACTCTATTTTATGTATTCCTCTGCCATTTATTCATAACTCTGTGCTTCAGATAAAAATAACATATCCAACCCCATATGGGCAGCAAATAGAAACAGAGCATAACTACCAATTTGATCGGCCACGCAGTAACAAGATCTCCAATCCCTTGATATCTTCACTATTTAACTGTTCTTTTTATCTCCATAATAGATGAAACTGTTGCTCAGCCATAATTAAGACTGCAGCAAGTAAATGGAGAAAAATGGTTGTTATAGAGGAGACGACTGCGGATTTTAAAAATTATATTGTCTGTGCTCTGATACCACTGTCGGGCCAGGATTTAAGAACAGAATTGTAATGGCATTAACTTTATTATTTCAAAATGAAAATTATATTCATGTTTATAGGCAGTGATAAAACAGTTTAATTGCCAGAAGAAAAAAACTGAAAAACTGTATACAACTAAATTGTGTTAACTCAGAAGATTAACACATTAACAGTTTTCTATCTGTATTTTCCTTCCCTTCTATCTTAACCATTTATCCCATTTTCAAAGAACTTCCTAACATGGAAATTGTGTATTTACATTAAAAATAAATTGCACTATCAGAATATATAGCATCATACTTTGTTTCTGGTACTGAATAACAGGATGTTTTCTGCAGTAGACAGAGGTGCTATGAACAATTGACCCAAATATTAATTTTTTTAATTAGAACTCAAATAGGTGAATTTAAGAAATTGATAATTATTCCATTAAGGGCGCTGAAATTATGCAGCATGCACTCCCACCGAACATCCTTATTACACAATTGAAATAAAAATTTGCAATAGAATTTTGGTCATATCTTGACATACGAATAAAAATGCTTTGCTTTAGGAAATGTCTCTATCTCGAAACAGAAAGTTGAAACCGTGTTTAATTAGCCATACAAATAATTCTCTGAATAGATTAAGCCGGAGAATACTCTCTATAGCTGATCCCTGCACCCACATTTAGGTACGCTTTCTGTTTCTGTGAACAATTGATTGACCAAACTCCTCATACTCTGATTTTGATATCAATATCTGTAGCCAGAACGTTTAAAAATGCATAAAACAGTAAAAACATTAAGAGCTACGAATTAAAAACTAAACATAATCAAGTTGAGCTTCACTGACTATTTTGCAAGAGCAAACTGATATACCTGATCGAATGAGCTATGCGATGCAAGAACAGCGCCACCTTTCCAAACACTATAATTCCTATAAGGAGATGCATCTATTGTGATTGTCATGCTCTTGGGAGCAAGTGCAGAAATCTCCTTGAGCAATCGACAGGCAAAGCCAGGAAACATGGTAGATCCACCACTAAGGTGAATGTTTTCATATAACTTACTTCTGATATCAATATCCCATTTCAAAATTGATTTGTATATTTCCTCATGGACGCCTGCATGTTCCTTACCAACAAGTTTTGGATTGAACAAGGCCTCAGCACATCTGAATCTCTCATCCCCAATTGTTAGAAGCTGCCCGTCAGGAAGCTCATAGCTCTTATTAATGGAAGAATTTGAATTTGCTATCTCAAGCTCTTTGTCATAATATAGTGCCGCATATGCAACCTTCTCTTTAATATCACGAACAATTTCATGTTCTGCAGTTGTCTCGAAATACCATCCCCTCTCAATGAGGAGCCTTTTCAACCAATCTGTCAAATCTCGCCCAGCAAGGTTCAACCTTACGATTGCATGAGGCATGACATATCCTTCATAAATTGACACTATTTGGGTAACCCCATCCCCACACTCCAAAAGAACACCTGCAAATAAAGATAGTTTAAATCCCTATATATTGCAACCTCCCAAAATTTTCAAGAAAATATAATTCAGTGGCAAGGGAAAACTGTTTCTTCAAAGCCAGGAAGTACTGACCCGTCGTAAGGCCTTTTGCATATAAGGACAGAACAGCTGGATTGGCTATGTACATGGAAGGCACTTTAAAAATCTCAAACATAATCTGGGCCATCATTTCTCTGTTTTCCTTTGGTTTCAGAGAGGCATCTGTAAGAATAAGAGGCTGACATTCTGGAGAAACTTGAAGTTTGCTGTGAAATGTGTGGCGCCAGATTTTCTCCATGTCATCCCAGTTTGTCACAATGCCATGCTCAATTGGGTAACTTAAAGTAAGACAACCTCTTCTTAACTGAGCCTCATCACCTACATAATCGTTTTTCTGCCCTTTATCAAGGTTCATGACTTGAACATGTCGTGGCCGTCCCACAATACTAGAAAACACAGCTCTAGGAGCATTTGTACCAGCAAATCCAGCCTATTGAACAATTAAAGACATATGGAGCAAACATTTTCCATAAAAACAAAATCTTAATTATTCATAGAATATATTTCAAGCTAAAGAGCAGAAATAGCCACCAAATTAACAGGAAATACAAGGAGTCTGAAGAAAGATAACAACTAACTGTATAAGCAACTTACCTTAATCATTCCAGAACCATTGTCAAATACAACAGTGGGATGGTCCTCAATATCAGCCATTTGAAAGCCTACATAAGATTTCATAAGAAGGATATTCCAAAATCCTATTATTTGAAGTGTACTAAAGTACCATGGACATAATCTGAAGTGCTACTTGGATTTCACAATTGTAAAATGCAGTTTGTCTCAACTATTAAAATCAAGCGTCAAATGATGACAGACAAAGGCAATAAGATAAATAAATATTTAAGATTACTGTTAGATAGCATTCTTTTCAGAACAACTGAAAGAGCTGCTGAAGAAAGCAGATTTCAACAGCTGCAGTGGTATTTGAATGACATGAAATTCTACTCTGGCTTAAGACTCTGTCAGTTCTAGATATTTTTTAAGGATGCATAACACCTCAGAATGTTTATTTATGATCAGAGGGATTCAAAGTTGGGACCAGGAAAGCACATGGAAAATCATTTTTTAAGCAGGATGGACAATGGACAGTGTCTAAAAAGTTAAAAAACATGTCTCAAGAATATGTACATGGGTTCATTCTTTAGTTAAACAAACAAGTGGCTCATTTTATATGGTTCATAATTGAGTACCAGTTGCAAGAAGATACTTATATCCTCCATGATCGAATTCACACTCTCTAAATAAATGCAGGGGTAGTATTTGCAATTAATCAAGAGCTAAGTTCAGAGACCTGCAATATATGTTCAAAATTTGAACACTGACTTGAGGTTTTGTGAGTTACTCTACTAATATTGGCAATAAGATTGATGAATGAGACTATTTTTTTAATCTCCGTCAGCTGCAGACATAAACAGGATATGAAAATTTCAAATAAATATTAGTGTCTTCAGGCACCCTCCAGATGGAGGAAGAAGAGGAAGTTGATAGATAGATCAAGTGGTTGTGGTTGGGCAAGGGAACATACTTGGCCATTTTCTTTCTATTTCAGCTCATCGGATATGGGATGAGCACCGGTAGTTGTGCATTCTTAGTAAACCATTTGTGAAGATTTGATATATATTCTTTATTTCTTGACTAGTAAAGTTCCCACCAGGATACTGTTCATGCTTTGTGTTTTGGCCTGGACATCATAAAGGGTATGGCCAATGGCAATACATAATTGCTGGAGTGGATTACCATTCATAACTAAAGTTTTTAGCTTAAAGAAGCCAAAAAGAAGTCTGTCTAAATGAAAATAATGTCTATCACAATACTGCAAACCTTAGTTAGCAGGCATTGGAGTTCAAAACCCAGACCAATCAATGACAATTTATATCTCACTTCTATGGCAGAAAGACTGATTGGAAATGGCACCTCAGACCGGAAAACATAAACAATAACAATGTTAAAATTCAATTTTCTCTACAATTGATAATATTGAAAGTACATCACCTAGAGATAACGGAATGTGCTGTGTATGAATTATTATTGGATTTGACTGTGTAATTTTGTTTTTCTCGACAGTCTGATATTTCGAATCAAACTTCAAGATCCATCCTGAAACAAGTGAAATTTTCATAACAGCTTTAACTTAAAGAAACATGATAAGCGTCAAAGTTGGAAAAATTCTATTACCCAACTTTAGTTTCAACATACCCATCTGCCAAGGTAGGGTATGCATAATATGTCTGGTAGCATCATACAGATCCATGGCTAGATCACATGAAAAATTCAGATTTAAAATATAAATTCAAATGAAGATGATTAAAGATTTTCTTGAATTTGCCTTCTGAGGATTACCTAAGTTTTACAAGTTGAAATTTGAGAGGATTTGGCAAAACACCATTCACACGTGGAACACTAAAAGATCATAAACCCATGTAAAGAGCCAGGGTAAGTCTGGTCAAGATAAATTTAGAGGAAAAAAGAATTGAAAAAGAAAATTAGCCAGCCAAAGTTAACGCATTCATATTCGTCCATGAGAGAAGAGCATACAGTGAAACATAGCATATGGAGAATTGAAATTGATAATGGGGCTGAAACAATTAAAAACTAATTGAAAATACCTGGATTTAATTCTGATGAATTCTGGCAGACTCGTCTCACAGCAGAATTCATCCAACTCATATTGAAGGGGATATGCTGTTTGACCAGCGCTCACAAAAGATATCTAAAGTTGCCAAAATTGCAACTATATCTAAAATTTAAAATCGCATGAAATAAACAACTAAATTTGAAAATAAAAATCTCATGACATTAATTTGGAGAATGTTCGGTGGCTGACGAAAAGTTGGGACCGAGTGTTGGGAAACTTGAAGCGATGATGTAAGAGCCGTCATTCTGTCTCCGCCGTTAGATTGTGCTTGTGTTTGACATTAATCTTCCACTGTTCATACAGCCCCGAGAATGCACCCGCCATGCATGGCTTGCCCCATCCACCATGCATCATGCCACAACCTACAAGATAGCATTGTCGGAAGGCCCCGGGAGCCATTGACTGAACGGTTACTGACTCTTCCATTATCAGTCCAGTTTACTATCAAATAGACGCCAGTTAACTATCGAATACACGCCAGTTCAACGCTAGATAACTGCTGGCGAAAACTTTGCATGCATTCAAAGGAATTTTAATAACCGCCTTAAAAATACTCACCTGTTTTTTAAAAGCTGTGAAATTCATTGAAAATGTCCCTTTCTCCTTTTCGTTTTCAAGAATTGGATGCATTCTGTGACGAAATTATCAAATTATTTTACTGGAGGGAAGTGAAATCGATCAACAAGCAAGATATCTTCGTGTTTCTTTTTGATACGGCATTAAAAATCATAGAAAATGAAATTCTTGATTGTTCTTCACAGAGATCTAGTATACCAACATACACACACAGAAATTGCCTTTAATATAGCATAGCAGTGGAAGAAAAAAATACATCAGAATAGAACCAAATTTTCTGTTTTATTTAAAGAGAACCCCAAAAATGGAACCCTTTCTATATTGATGGGAGCGTTACATATACATTAATTCGTTCGTTGTCAATTCCCTTGGACCTCTGAAGGTTAAAGTTGCATCAGAAATCATTTCTATCAAAAACAAAAAAAATCTCAATTAATTGCAGAGAAATTTCTCTTCTGAGCAGATCTATTGCCAATCTACTTGAGGAGGGGGAAGATTAAGATCCAAGAGCAGCACTCTCCTTGCAGAAGGAGCCTCTGCATCTGCTTCCTCATCTATTATGGCCGACAAGGAATCACAATCACTTTGAACGTTCTGCATCGAAACTTCCTCCAGATTTTTCTTACAACGATTCTGTCTACTGTCAAAAAATCCGAGATCCACTTTCCCACCGTCAGACCAAATATATTGCTTATTATCAGAAGCCTTGAAAGCCGAAAATGAAGCATTAGCCTTTGTAACTCGCTTTATTGCTGCACAGGCATCAAATTGTTGGGTGCCATTATGGTTGGTGCCAGAGTCATATTCATAATCATAATTTTTCATATGTTAACATGTAATATCTATCACTAAATCAAATATGAAGTCATTGATATATAATTTGGATCCATAATTCAGATACCTTCTGCATAATCAGAATAAACAAAAAGGTATGGCTATTTTCAAAACTCGGTTAACTACATAAAAAAAATAGAAACAGGTGATATTTTTTCAATTGATAAGCAAACTTAATAAGCAAGCTAAATCTCTATCTTGTCATTTTTCTGCTTTAATTTGTTTTCTGCAAACTACTTTATTGCTTTATATTAATAACTACTAGCTAGCCCTCCTTGATCTAGAACTAGAGGATTATCTAGCATTGGTTCCTAATATTTTAAGAAAGAAAATTTATTTTTCTAAATTATTGTCTATATTTTTTGAACATGAATGATTTAGGATGAACAAAAGTTAACTGTATTTACTAGGGAGGAGATGAATATTCTTAATAAAAAATGGTGGTCTTTTATTCAGGAGCTCTTTGTAAATTTTCCCTGGAGAGATATCTTTGGATGGAGAAATATTTAGAAGCAATCTTGGACTACTTGCTAGTAGGAGTTGTAGGGTTATTAGGAACACTATAATAATGGCATAATTCTACTTCTTTTTATTAAGTTCTCTATATTCAAGGAGGTTGTTCTTCTTTGCTATAAAAGATTATTTGATGTTTGAACAATCTAATTATTGCTTTTAGATTATATGATCTACTTTGAACCAAATCTACACTACTAATTTTTCAAAGAGGTTTATTTTTACAAGCATCCAGACAAAGTTAAACTGAATACGGAGTCATGTTTTGCATTAGATTGAAGTAAGTTTCCCTAAAGAATTGTTAGTGGATGAGACATTTGAAAAGACCTAGTATTGAAGGGGGAGGTAGGGAAGTCTAACCCACACTATAATGATTGGAAAGGTCTCTATAAGATGATTGAACTTTGGATACCATGACTTTAAGACCATATATGTCATGCTCCAAGCCCATGGACCACCTTAAAGCATCAAATCCAATAAAAAATGAAGAAATATTTGGCACAAAGTCACATGAAGAGATCTCCTACAAGAAAGGGTTTTTAGGTTCTTAAAATCCATTCATTAATGTTTAACAAGCTAGGCCATAGTTTCTGAAACTTGTAGATTGGAGCATGGTCCATGTAACATTCATCCTTCTCCAATGATTATGCTCCAAGTTCCCATACTTTAATTTTCTTTGAGTGATCTCTAGAGTTAGATTAATGCATGAGACAATATTTTTAATCTCCATCAGTTGGAAAAATTACATATAAGCAGTTAGATTAATATCATAGAAACTGCCTGTAGACGTCATGACTTAGTCCAAGTCAAACAGTGGACACTGTAAATATTAGTTGAAAATTGTTACCGTTAAAAGGAGAAACACGTCTATACTCTAGAAGGATGATTATACTCTAGGAAGGAGAACTGATGTGTATATTCTAAAACAATCAATAGACTTTATACAGAACCCATGTGCATTTTCTTCAGCAGGCAATAAACTATTCCAAGTGGAGCCAGCTGCAGACATAAACAGGATATGAAAATTTCAAATAAATATTAGTGTCTTCAGGTACCCTCCAGATGGAGGAAGAAGAGGAAGTTGATAGATAGATTAAGTGGTTGTGGTTCGGCAAGAGAACGTGCTTGGCCATTTTCTTTCTATTTCAGCTCATTGGAGATGGCATGAGCACTGATAGTTGTGCATTCTTAGTAAACCATTTGTGAAGATTTGATATATATTCTTTATTTCTTGGCTACTAAAGTTCCCACCAAGGTTCTGTTCTTGCTTTGCGTTCAGGTCTGGACATCATAAAGGGTATGGCCAATGACAATATATAATTGCTGGAGTGGATTACCATTCATACCTTAATTTTTAGCTTAAAGAAGCCATAAAGAAGTCTGTCTAAATGAAAATAATGTCTATCACAATACTGCAAACCTTAGTTAGCAGGCATTGGAGTTCAAAACCCAGACCAATCAATGACAATTCATATCTCACTTCTATGGCAGAAAGACTGATTGGAAATGGCACCTCATACCGGAAAACAGAAACAATAACAATGTTAAGATTCAATTTTCTCTACAATTGATAATATTCAGAGTACATCACCTAAAGATTTTGGATAAGGGAATGTGCTTAAGCAGTAATATGTGTATGAATTATTATTGAATTTGACCGAGTAAGTTTTTTTATTGACATTTCTAATCAAATTTGATGACCTATCAATTATCATAAAAAAACATAAAACAAAAGAAGTGAAATTTTCATCTGATTATTTTCTTTAACAGTTCAAATTCAAAGAAACATGATAAGCGTCAAAATTGGAAAAATTCCATTATCCAACTCTAGTTTCAACATACCCATCTGTCAAGGCAGGGCATACATAATGTGCCTGGTGGCATCATACAGGTCCATGGCTAGCTTTCAGATTTAAAAAATAAATTCAAATGAAGATGATTAAAGATTTTCTTGAATTTGCCCTCTGAGGATTACGTAAGTTAGACAAATTGAAATTGAGAGGATTCGGCAACACACCATTCGCTAAAATATTATAAATCCATGTAAAGAGCCAGGGTAAATCTGGTCATGATAAATGTAAAGAGAAAAAGAATTGAAAAAGAAAATTAGCCAACCAAAGTTAACGCATTCATATTCGTCCATGAAAGAAGAGCATACGGTGAAACAAGCATATGGAGTTCACTGAAATTGATAATGGAGCTGAAACAATTAAAAACTAAATGAAAATACCTGGATTTAGTGATTCTGATGAATTCTGGCAGACTTGTCTCACAGCAGAATTCACCAAATTGAAACAATATTTTTAAAATTTAAAATATCAGAAATAAACGACTAAATTTGAAAAAAAAATAATCATGAAATTAACTTGAAAGATATTCGTTGGTTGACGAAAAGTTGAAACCCAGCGTTGGGAAGTTTAAATCAATGATGTAAGAGCGGCCATTCTGTCTCCACCGTTAGATTGTGTTTGTGCTGGTGAAGTGGCACTACGAGGCGTAGGAAAACGGGGAGGCTTAACAAGACATTTTTCTTCCTTTATTTGACATCAGTCTAAGTGTTCTACGGGGGAGAGGATCCATAGTTGAGCATGTTTCAATAGTAATAGTAGTTGTTTATATAATGTTTAATAGTTTTGATAGTAGTTATTTATATAATGTTCGATAGTTGCGACATGATTATTTTAGTTTAAATAAAATGTATTTTTTTGATCTAAAAAGCAAGCAATCAATCATGTGATGGCACATCAACGTTCAACTATCTATGATGTGAATGCACAAGTATTGGTAACACTTATTTTTTGGGCCTTTTTGAACATCTTGACAAAAATCATGTTGATGTGGCCCTGAAACGAGTAGGGGACTTGCCAAGAAAGCTACTATAAAAAATTAGGAGTGATTTGAAACTTCCACCTAGGATAATTAGAAGCATGAAGTTAGGGTGCACAACTGTTGGGTCCTCTCCCCTAGTTGAGCATGTTTCAATAGTTGTGATGGTAGTTGTTTATATAATGTCCAATATTTTTATCAATATTGGATCAATAGTTGTGACATGACTACCCATAATTAAACAAAATGTATTCTTTTGATCTAAAAAACAACCAATCATGTGATGCCACATCAACACTCGACTATCCATGATGTGAATGCACAAGTATTGATCAACTAATTCTTGACAAAAAACATACTGATGTGGCCCCAAAATAAAAGCTATAAGTAGGGGACTTGCCAAGTAAGTTCCTCTAAAAAATTGAGAGATTTAAAATTTCCACATAGGATAATTAGAAGCATGAAATTAAGGTGCTCAATTGTTGGGTGCTTAATTTTTAAATTATGTGGTTATTTAGTATATTTGTTTGATTATTAGATAATTATTTATATTTTTTAATAAAATATTTATTATTAATATATTTAATTGTTGAAGTATATTATATTTTAAAAGTTACTTTTTTTTTATTATTATATTTATGAATAAAATGAGAGAATAAAGTTCCTTCCTTAATTTTATTGTTAAAAATATGAGATTGTTGTTCTAAACTAGTTTGCAAATGCAAGGTTACATGAGTTTCAAGTAATAATAGTTATGAATTCCCCACAAGAATTACCTTTTCAAATAAATAAAACTCTAACAAATAAAAGTACTTAAAAAACATACAACAAACCCAACAACCTACATGTAGAACAATTCATATTACTATAATGCCTTAAACAAAACTAATAACTATTAGCTAGCTCTCCTTGATCTAGAATTAGAGGATTGTCTAGAATTAGTTACTAACTTTTTAAAAGGAAGATTTTTTTTTTTAAAAATTATTGTTTAATTTTCCAAACAGTCATTCATTGGATCTTCATTAGGATGACCTAAAGCTAATTGTATTTACTAGGGAGGAGATGAATCTTTTTAATTAAAAATGGTGGTGTTTCATTCACAAGAATCTCTTTGTAAATTTTTCCCTAGTCTCTAATGGAGAGATATACTTAGACGGAGAAGTAAAATCCTTGGATGGAAAAGTAAATATTTATAAGAAATCTTGGATTACTTGTTAGTAGGAGTTGTAGGGCTATTAGAAACAATATAATGATGGCATAATTCTACCATTTTTTTTATCAAGTTCTCTATCCAAGGAGGTTGTTCCTCTTGCTACAAAATATGATTTAAAGTTTGGACAATCCAAAAAACTACTTGTAGATTATGTGCCCTACCTAGAGTCAAATCTACACTAATAATTTCTCAAAGAGGTTTATTTCCACAAGCATCCAAACAAAGTTAAACTGAATATGGAGTCAAGTTTCACATGAGATTGAAGTAAGTTTCCTTAAGGAGTTGCTAATGGATGAGACATTGGAAAAGCCCTAGTATTGAAGGGGGGTGGTAGGGAAATCTAACCCACACTGGAATGATTGACAATGTCTCTATTTAGGATAATTGAACTTTGGATACCATGGCTTTAAGAACATATATGTCATGCCCCAAGCCCATGGACCACCTCGAAGCATCAAATCCCTATATTTAATGGAATCAAAAATCACAATGAAGAAACATTTGACACAAGGGCATATGAAAGATCTCCTACAAGAAGGGGTTTCTAGGTTCTTAAAATCCATTTAT
Organism: Sequoiadendron giganteum; assembly: GCA_007115665.2. Taxonomy (NCBI): domain Eukaryota; kingdom Viridiplantae; phylum Streptophyta; class Pinopsida; order Cupressales; family Cupressaceae; genus Sequoiadendron; species Sequoiadendron giganteum. The sequence goes on along the minus strand of CM021100.1, from coordinate 912,165,981 downwards.
TAATGTTTAATAAGCTAGATCACAACTTATGAAACTTATAGATTGGAGCATGATCCATGTAGCATTCATTCTCCTCTAATGATTATGCTCCAAGTTCCAATATAATTTTCTTTGAGTGACCCCTAGAGTTAGATGGGAACATAGTTTTTAAGGGACCTAGACTAAAAGAGAGGGTATCTAGAGCCATTCTCTATAGAGGTCAAGGATCCTTTAACACTTTTTTTGTATTATTTCTCAAGTTAGCCCTTTAGATATTTTGGCCAAATTAAATCATCTACAACATTTATATTTTGAACATGTCTCAAAGATACAATCCTCTAAATAAAAAAGTGATGCAATAAGATCTTAGTCCAAATGAACTCTTCATAAAGGGTAAAATACAAAATTGTGTCACACTTTTGACCGACTTATTAGTAAAACTGAATTTAAATATTTCTAACTTTTGGCCAAACATATGATCTAACTAAATTCATTGTAGCTAAGTTAGATATGACCACAACTTTCACAAATAAAAGTGTTCACTAAATGCATATTGTTGATGGTGAAAATGACACAAACAACGTTAAACAAAATATTCAATACTCTATTTCTCCTGAAAGAGAAAGACACACATAGTGGCCTAACTCCCAAGGTCCTAGTAGTTGGTTCTCAACTGTCTGATTAAGCAACACAGATTCATCGATCTTATACTTATCAATAAAGGGGTTTTAAATAAACATGAAAAGATAGGTTAGGGCATGCATAAATAAAACATGAATAAAATTATATTATATCCAAACATATATTATCAACAACGAATGTTCCTCTAGCAGATCAAGAAAACCATAGCATAATGCAACTTACAAAATAACCCATACTATTGCATACATCCATGGTGCTTAGTTTAATTATCACAATCACACATCATAGTATTTTAAAGATAAAAGAACAAACTCCCATTCACCGCTAAAACCATAGATCAATAGACATTCAATAATTCAATTCATAGACAATTTAATGAAATAACCTTTAAATATGGTTTCTTCTATTGGGGCGGGTGCATGGAAATGGGTAGCAATTCCATGGACACCCTCAAAAAAGAAGAAGTTGAAAACCATAATGCGAGCACGTTATAACGCGCTCACGTTATGACTTACGTTAAACCTAGGCAAGGTCTCGCCGACTACAACTACAAAGACATAACGCGAGCACGTTATAACGTGCTCGCGTTATCAACTGTTAAAAGCAAAAAAACAAATGCAAATCTCTCATTTGCATTTCGACTATTTTTTTGTTGCACCTGCGGCCAAAAACCCCAGAATATCGCACTTGCGTTCTAGGAGGAGAATTTCCTCACCAAGGATCCGTATTTCTTCACACTGATGGTGCCACGACGAGGAGGAGCTGTAAGAGGTAAGGATGTGGTTTTTATTTTGAATTTGTTAGTTTTAGGTAAAAAACTGTTAGTTCTAGGTTGAATTTGATATCTATTTGTTTGAATTTTTAGGAGATGCAAATCAACCTGCAAACCCTCAAAATCCTCAACAAGAGGACCAACCAAATCCTCAAGATCAAAATCAACCACAACATCAACCTCCTCCACCAATCACTCAACCCCCTCCTGACACTCAACAAAATTTAATGAGTGAAATTGAGAAGAACAAAAAACAAATTGACGATTTGATCAATAGGTTGAGTGATCCAAATGGTTCAACCACACAAAGAATGACCCTAGCAAATTCATTGAAAGATATGTTAACAAACGTAGATTCAATTAGCAAACAAATAACTGGATGGGAAGATAGGAGGCAGGCGGCTAGGGACTATTATGCAAATAAATTATCATACAAGGATGTGAAAGATTTAAAAATTACAAAAGGTGATTCACGCTCATTATTCATCAACCCACACACAAATCAAAATCTTACCCTCAATGCGAAGAGGTTTCCTATCCATTGGTGCCACCACCAACAAATGAAGGAGTGGTTTTATGATAGGTGGTACATGGTCTTCGATTACCCACCGTGCAACAATTGCGAGGTCCCACAATATTTCCTTAGGAAACTATACAGTGAGTTCATATTGAACAAAATCCCAAATTATTTTGATATGAGGGATTTTCAGGGAAGAGGTGGGGGGTCAGCTCAGGATAGACCTGGTGCATAGCCGGATCCTACGCAGCAAGGTAGATGAGCTCTCGCTAGGCCACCTCATGAGCACGTTGTTATGCCTTCCTTCGTGAAGGAAAGTGCTGACGTAGAGACATTGCAGACAATCAATACTTTGACCTAGAGTGTCATCCATCATAATAGCCCTATTCTACAACACCATCCAGGGGAGTCTTCTAGTGGTGGCCTTTGAACACATGTGTGTCAATCTGCGAGGCTACTTGTTCACATGACCCCACCGACCCTCAGGAGACTGGTATGCAAGATCCGTCTGCAACTATGGAGATGGAGAGGGAAGTTGACATTTTGCATGAGGCATATGGCATTGATAGTCAGGTAAAAGTTAGTGCATGTGTTCATTGAATTTAAATTATTAAATTTCGATTTTGAAATGCAAGATTAACTAAAACTGTTTTATGATTTTAATAAAATTGCAGGGTCACAGTGTTGAGACTGGATACACCGGCCCCCCACCAACCTATTTTTGTAGTACACCTATCGCTAGGGTATGTAACTAGTAAACAATTATAAGTTTATTGCATATTAATGGCATTCTTTTACGAATGGTAATTTAATATGCAATTTTGGATGTTGAAGAGACTAATATTGGAGGTTTTGATGGAACACTTCCCAATGCCGGTGGATTTAATCAAACCTTCACGCAGGTAATAGAATAAAGAGTTTAACTAATGAATCAAGTACTTAATAGATTTGGGTAGTTTATACATGCACATCGTTGATTACGTTGAATAATTTGTTCTTTTATTTTCAGTTGTTGCGAGACGATACACCTCTGAATGTGGTGAGGGCAATGGATATTGGTGTGACATCTGCTATACAATCCTCGATGGCTCTAACAGAAGAGGTATGAGGCAAATAAGTAAATTTTAATTTACATTTGTTGTTATAGATGTTAGTTAGTGAAAAATCAAACCATTATTGATTCACGTAGTTTTGTCTATTTGTATGGTTTATACAGGGCTTGAGCACGCCTGAGCATGGGTTTGAGGATATTTCCCTCGTGGGGAGAGATTGTGAGATGGCTGTAAGTGATTATTTTGTCAAATATATTATTTTTTATAATGTAATTTCTATATATTCATGTCTTTACTTCTTATTGTAATAGTTAAAAATTCACCATGAACTAAACCCTAGGAGGAGTAGCAGAAGCACTCCACGAGCATAGCAAAAATGAGTGACAGACCTATCGCCATCCGAGCAAAAAGGAAAGGGAAAGATTTTATTTCCTGCGCATGGAGAGCAATGACTTGATTCCAGAGTCCTTTATTGTATGCCTGCAAGGCAGTTTTGTACATATTTTTTATTGGACATATTTGACATTGTATGCCTAGATGGCATTCTCGTAAGCCTATATGGCTATTTTGTACATATATTTCATACTTGTATCGACATATATTTATGTATGCCTACATGGCTATTTGGTTAATAAAAATATCTTTTATCGATGTGTGTCCATATTTGCATTCTAAATTGATGGTTCAATAGATATGAGTTACGTATATTCAAGTGTATACTTTACAAATTATGTGTATACTTTGTGACTTATGTGCATTTGAGTGTATAATTTATGGCTTACATGTTTTCATGCATATAACTTGTATTTATGCATATACTTTGTTTTAATTTGTGTATACTATGTATACTTTTTGAGGCTTACATGTTTTTGAGTACTTGTACTTCCCTTATTGACATGTACATGTTTGACTTATTCATGTGTATAATTATTAATTGGTTAGCCCTAGCATTGATCTATGTCATCCTCAATGCATGATCTTTGAGATGGAGTAAGTACACCCTCAAGGTCAAAATGAGTTTCACATGCATTCTTCGTAGGCTCATTTTGGTAGTGAAACCAAAAACCTCTTGCATCTTTGAAACAATTTTTTTTCCCTTTATAGCAGGTCTGAAGCCATTATCATTCTCCATCAGTTCTTCATGTATCCACTCCCCATTAATGGTTGTCTCATGACCTTCATGAAACCAAGCACTTATCTCATTTGTGATAGAAGAAATGTATGAAGATTTATCTTCCTCCTTATGAACCATTCATTATCATGAGAGATGGGTTCTTATGAACCACTACTGATGAATCATGGGTCAATGAGTTTGACTTGTAAAACTACACGATTGAATCCTGATAGCAATATCACAATATTTATATATCTAAATGTGTTATTTCTTTTAGGTAAAATTTGTGCTTATACTTATGTGATTGATATATGTTTGTGTATGGGATCATAGTAATTTCTATTTGATGATGCTATTGTGTCTTTAAGGTTTATTTATTAAAGGGTGCATGAAACAAGTTTTAAATCCTTACAAATCTTTGAATTTATTAGGTTTCTCTATTTGTCAAGTCTGGGCTTCGAGCCCGAGTCCAAGTCAAAAAATGGCTTGTCAAGTCTGAGGCAAGTCCTAGTCTTGTAACACTGGTGTGAACACATCGAGGAATAATGTATATGCCAATGAAGAGAGAACCCATCCTTGTTTCCAAACAAACCATGGTATAGATATGGTTGGTTGAGATAAAACATCACTCTCCTGGATAGTTCAAACCATAATCTTTCATGGCTAAAAACACACCTTTATTATGTGTGTTCTTGATCCTACTGAAGAAATGGTGGAACATGTTGTAGATCAAATATTGCAACCCTAAGTCCACAAGAAGGTTACTTGTCCTAATTTCTGTAAATGTCTTTAAGATGTTCATCCTTCTTGAGTAATGTGAACTATTGATGTTATCTAGATCTTTGAAACTATCTGCAATCATGTGCAATACTGTAGAAGCTAGAGCTTTATCTAATACTACAAATGACTGCTCAATGGAATCTTGATAGCAATATCACAATTTGACACATTGTAGAAAATACCTCCTACTTATCAATTGATGAGCTAAAGGGGCTCTATAATGAATGCTTTATAAGGCACAACACTTGCTGAAGGTTTTGCAAATGGGGTTGCAAGCTAAGTGGGCTTAACCTTGGGGAAAAAACTTCATGGTTAAGTGCTTGAGCTGGAGTATACTGGAATGGGTGACCTCCCAGGAAGGCCTAGTGCCTCACCTCTGTGAGCATCACTTAGATGCAATGAGTGCTAAGTGGTCCATTCAATATCATTTCAAATTTGTTGCTTTAAGCAACTTACAAATTTGCAACTTAAGACTCCTCCAACCTAAGGGATCGATCTGGTGGAACATAGCTCATAGCGATTCCATGTGTTTCGGTGCAAAAGAGGACCATGCCTAGCATAAACATACCTATTTGGATGTGTTGGAATAGTCCGTTTGGTCACACAAGCTGGAGAATGAAAGTTGCACCACTCTGCAACTTTGCACTACTTGCATTTGATGCTTTTCCATCAAGTGAAAATCCACCACCATTGGAAAAATACTTTGAGATAGCCAAAACTGAGAGAGGTTTTTTTAGACAAGCTCAATGTAATCCTATAGGATTAGACAAGAAGTTTCTAAGCATCACAGAATCTGAGTAATAGCATGCTGAAGTTTGCAACTATTTTGCACTTTGGACCCTTAATGGATCGATCCTGTGGAACATAGCTCAGAGCGATTCCATGTGTTTCCGTGCAAAAGAGGACCATGCCTAGCATAAACATACCTGTTTGGACGTGTTGGAATAGTCTGCTTGGTCACACGAGTTGCAGAGTGAAAGTTGCACCACTTTGCAACTTTGCATAGCTTGAATTTGACACCTTTTCCATCATGTGAAAATCCACCACCACAAGAAAACCACTCCAAGATAGCCAAAACTGAGAGGTTTTTATAGAGGGGTCCAACGCCTTTCTGTAGGATCAGACGAGAAGTTTCTAACTATCACGGTATCCGAGTAATAGCATGCTGAAGTTTGCAGCCATTTTGCACTTTGGACCCTTAAGGGATCGTTTCGGTTGAACGTAGCTCTAAGCAATTCCACATGTTTCAGTGCAAAAAAAGACCATTCATAGCGTAAAAATACCTATTCACACATGTTGGATTAGTTAGTTTGGTCACACAAGTTGTAGAGCGAAAGTTGCACCACTTTGCAACTTTGCACTGCTTGAATTTGACACTTTTTCCATCAAGTGAAAATCCGTCGCCACAAGAAAACCACTCCAAGATAGCCAAAAACGAGAGTGGTTTTTCTAGAGGGGCCCAACACCTTTCTGTAGGATTAGACGGGAAGTTTTTAAGTGTCACGGTATCCGAGTACTAGCATGTTGAAGTTTGCAGCCATTTTGCCCTTTGGACCCTTAAGGGATCGATCCGGTGGAACATAGCTCGGAGCGATTCTACGTGTTTCGGTGTGAAAAAAGACCATGCATAGCGTAAAAATACCTATTCAGACGTGTTGGAACAGTCCACTTGGTCACATGAGTTGCAGAGCGAAAGTTGCACCACTTTGCAACTTTGCATTGCTTGAATTTGACACTTTTTCCATCAAGTGAAAATCCACCGCCACGAGAAAACCACTCCAAGATAGCCAAAACCAAGAGTTTTTTCTAGAGGGGCCCAATTCCTTTCTATAAGATCAGACGAGAAGTTTCTAAGTGTCACGGTATGCGAGTAATAGCATGTTGAAGTTTGCAGCCATTTTGCACTTTGGACCATTAAGGGATCGTTCTGGTTGAACATAGCTCAAAGTGATTCCACGTGTTCAGTGTGAAAAAATACCATGCCTAGCATAAACATACCTATTCAGATGCGTTGGAGCAGTTAGTTTGGTCACACGAGTTGCAGAGCGAAAGTTGCACCACTTTGCAACTTTGCACTGCTTGAATTTGACATTTTTTCCATCAAGTGAAAATCCACCGCCATGAGAAAACCACTCCAAGATAGCCAAAACTGAGAGTTTCTTTTCCAGAGGGGCCCAATTTCTTTCTGTAGGATCAGACGAGAAGTTTCTAAGTGTCACGGCATCCGAGTACTAGCATGCTGAAGTTTGTAGCCATTTTGCACTTTGGAGCCTTAAGGGATTGACTCGGTTGAACATAGCTAGAATCAATTCAACGTGTTTCGGTGGGAAAAAAGACCATGCCTAATGTAAACATACCTATTCGGATGTGTTGGAGCAATTATTTTGGTCACACGAGCTGCAAAGCGAAATTTGCACCACTTTACAACTTTGCATTGCTTGAATTTGACACTTTTTCTATCAAGTGAAAATCCACCGCCACGAGAAACCACTCCAAGATAGCCAAAACCGAGAGAGGTTTTTCTAGAGGGGCCCAATGCCTTTCTGTAGGATAAGACAAGAAGTTTCTAACTGTTAGGGTATCTGAGTACTAGCATGTTCAAGTTTGCAGCCATTTTGCACTTTGGACCCTTAAGGGATCGATCCGGTGGAACATAGCTCAGAGCGATTCTATGTGTTTTGGTGCGAAAGAGGACCATGCCTAGCATAAACATACCTATTTTGACTATTGGAATAGTCCGCTTGGTCACACGAGTTGCAAAAAAATGTGTACAAATTGTTTACATGACCTTTATATGACCTTTTTCACATTGTTTACATTTCAAAATTCAAAGTTTGCAAAGTTTCCTACTCAAGGCATTTACAGAACAAGGTGCTACTACACCAAACATGAACTCCAACCTTACAATATTTGAGTATATCTCATTATGTAATTAAATCTTATTACAATGCCTCTGACACTTCATTCTCTCAGATCTTTTACAATGTCACTCATACATTCAAGATTCTCTTTAAATGTCTACATCATAGGTGCTCATTATGAGGTTAACTTCAAATGAGTAACTTGACATTCCCTCTCTAAGCTTCACATGCTCTCTTATAATGGCTTGAAATCAAAATTGAGATTTGTTAAAATCATCAAAATAAGTATGTTGCATTGCTTTTTTGGCTGAGATTCTCTTTGATGGCTCTTAAATCAACATTTTCTGCAATGAAAGATCAATCAACCCTTAGTAGTTTACTTAAAAATACGCAAAGTAAAAGAGAAAAAGAAAGAGCATCCAAAATGGAAATGAAATAAGAATAGATGGAAGACACTTACAGATGTTGCATGCAGACATCAAAATAAGGATGTTGCATTGCTTTTTGGTTGACATTCTCTTGGATGGCTTATATATCTGCATTTTTTGCAAGGGGACACCAATCACTGTAAAAGAAAATGATAACATTGGCATCAAACAAATTAATGTACATACAAGTATAAATTAATAAGAACCAATGTGTGTATACTTACAAATTAATCCAATGAACCATCCGGGTCTGCTCTACTCTTTATTGTGTCAAGTATTGCCTCATGGTCAGACTCACGAACCTTCCATAACGTCTTGTTCAAAGGTCTACCCCCATATTTGGTCAAATGAACATTGGATGCCACGACAAGGTTCGAGTAATGAAGAGTCTTACGATGCATGTCCAAGTCCTGAAATAGCCAATGTTTAACACTTGAATGTGGGTACCTTCTAAGCCATGTTCCAATAACCACAACTAAGCCTGTAGGGTATTCGATGTTTTCTCCATCTATAACTGGGGCCTCCAATTTCTTTTTGGTCTCAACACAATGACACAAGTAATAGTCTATTCCCTCTTCATTGTCTTCATCTGCAATAACTGCATAAACATGCCCTGCATTGATATGTGCAAAAAATCTCTTGAAATTTGTCAACATTATGAATACAGTACAAAGTAAGATCTAACGATATGGAATTTCAACAATTAAGAAAGTAGATATATCACCTCGTTGAACTAGATCTGATATGTGGTCAAAGTCGACCGATGATTCTATCTGTGTCAGTTCTAATGCCGTCGGAGGGTAATACGTGTGAAGTGGGCTAAGATAACTTGTGAACCATTTGTCAACCCACTCCCCTGACTCACAATAATTCCAGTCTTGCATTGTACATGAAGAACAAAAGCATGCCATCTTTCGTGAATCAATACTCCATGAACCTGTTTTTGAGCTAAGGAAAGAGTGTACCTCACTCGATCCTATTAGTGTACAATAGTCTTCATATGGTGCAATGTTAGTATCATCCATCAACCAAAAAAATCTACGAACTAAATACGTACCTTCATTACCTGGACCCATCAAAGCATTACACCACTCAACGATTGATTTTGCATCTGTGAACTTTGCACTGTCTTTATACTTTAACTCTTCTTGTGCTAATGCTCTTTTCACGCATGCTCTTGCACCATCATGCTCCCCCTTTCCATGTCCAGCCTCACAAAGTTCCACATATGTTGAACACCTGTAATGACATGCATCCTACACAACCAGTAGAATATGTGCGAGTTCTTGAACTGTGCTGCACAGTTATCAGACCATATTATATGTTGATCGTATTCTATGCCCCTCTAAGCGAAACCACTGCAAAACATCTAGAAGCAACCTTGCACAAACTCTGGAGAGTGTGTGCGATCATCACTAATGTAAAAGTGGTACTCCCTCAATACCTTCCTTTGCTCATTTGTACTATCGGATGCATGAATGAATGCTATGTGCACAAATATCGAAACTTGTGTGGAGTTGTAATATTGTGACTGTACCTCATGTTGTGGTTGTAGAGTGTAGTTCTCTGTAAATTCAGCCATAGATACTATGCTTCCAACTGGAAAGGTGTCCTTGCATAGCTTGAACTGCGTGTCCAACCATCAGGCTCTATGGGTATGCATTGCATACTCAGACAGTATATTGTCACGAAATGTGGTCATAAATTTATACACTCGAATCTTCTCAATAACCAAATCACATCTTTTTGCTTGAGACCCATCTTTTGTAGCATATGCCACTGTTTTATACTTCTCGAACTCTACTAGTTTTTGTCCCACATCATCTGTGCTTTCCATATGTTGACATACTAGCATACGCTGGAAGCCACCGCAACACTCCTATGAACCATCCAAGCATGTTTTCCTATAGAATATCTGGCCATCCTCCATTTCACATAATTTTTTTGATAAGAACTCTCTTGAAGATTTTGGTGGGGCTTTTATGCCACAATCCTACAAAACATCGTTAGTATGCAAATCTAAACATATAGAACGATAAACATCGTAATGGTTAGAAAATTCAATATGTAGTCTACAACAACAAGTAGTGAATGTGTGATTTATCTTGACATAAAAATGTTTAAGTAGTTCAAAAAATCTTTGAGAAATACTAACTTAAGGATAATCATTTTCAAATTTCCAAAAAAATTGGGTTTGAGTCATATCCAAAAAATGCTTTGGATGTGGCTCACGATTCCAACTATCGATTCTCCTTCTTACCACATCCCTTTGATTCGAAGATGGCCTTGTGTTATTCTTACAATACTCTTCAATTAGTGTTCTCAAGGCTTCGACAACTTATTTATCTTTTCATGATAGTCTCCCCGAGAATTCCCATAACTCATTTGTATCATTGCCCTCAATTCTTTGCCGCCTTTGAATGAATCTTGATAAAGTTTTTCTACTAATTCCCATTTTTTCACTAGTCTTTTTAATTAGGTGATCTCTCTTTGTTTGACAACTTACCAAAGTCGATGTAATGACATTTCAGGTGACATTACTCTCCTTTGAGCATGAGGTCTTATCCACACTCTAATAAGAATCCATTAGATTCTTCACAATGGTGTCTTCACTCGATGCATTCGATATTCTCAACCAAAGTCTTCATGATGTTCCTATACTTTACACCCTACATCATTTCAACAAATAGTTGACATCTTGCAGTGTCATTTAGCCTTTCAAAGAATCATTCACAAATCTTATCAGCATATCTTCTACAAGTGCGTGTTGGAATCTTACCTTTCATGTGCTGCAAAATATCATCATCAATATTAATCAAATACTTTGGCTTTCTACAAAAAATTCTTGGTGGTGTTCTCCTAGGTACATACATCTCAACATTAGGAATTTCATCAATATTTAATTGAGGTGGGCTAGATCACATACCTTCGATCGAGGGTGGAGAAGAAGACATACCTTGAGGTTCACATGGGAATGATGGCATACCTTCTTTGTCAACTTCGAGTGATGATGTACTCTCAACTTGAGATGTGTTGGATGGTGTCCAACAATATTCACTTGCGGTAAATGGTGTCCCTCCATATTCGCTTATTCTTAATGGTGTCCCTTCATATTCACTTGTCATAGAGGGTGTGTCTCCAACTACGGTATCTGAATCTGTCTTACGACAATGCTTTCACATTCGTGCTTGTTGTGCTGCCAATTCTCATTCTCTTTTTGACAGTTGAGGTTCCTCTACAATCAGTTTGTTTTCATCAATCGTTTCCAATTTCTTCTTTTCATGATATGTCGCCACCCGAACTCTCTCCTTTTCTTTCAAGGTTTCGTTCTCTTTGTCTATTAGTTTTCTCTTTGTCTTTTTCTTCGGCATGGCAAATAATTTTATTTGTACCATGGTAATGAGACGAATTATAGTTCCTAAAAAAGTGTTGAAGGAGTGGTCTATGCAATGAAATTTTGATCTTGTGCAGGGTATTTTGAAGATGTTTGATTTTTTGGAATGGGAGAGGCTTGGAGTTTTCTTAAAGGATGAATTTTGGTGAATGGTTCTAAATTTTTATAACTGTCAAGTGTATATAATTTGGTAATTTAAAATGTGCATTGACAACCTAATGTTATAATGACAAACAAAAATGAAAGCAAGCCATAACAGAATGAAATAAAATTTGTAAATACTTCACATACCTTAAAAACTAGACTTTCAAATGGAGGAGTTCAACCCAATTATGTAGCCTTAGCTTCTTCTTTCTTCGAAATCCACAACAATTTGACTTGTTCAAAAGCTTGTTCCCTTCCACACTTCAATTGTATATCAGTTTTCAATGGAATCCAAACTTCAATTGATATTATATGTCTTTCAACATGGAAACTCTACTATTTCATGCAAAGGTGGTAAAAAGATCATGGAAAAGGTGATGGAATGTGAAAAAGATGCTTACACACTTCACAAAATCATCAAAAAGCTAGTTTTTGTCGAAGCACATGCAGAACCAGGGGAGCATGTAGACTATGGGCCTTCAAATCATGGGTATATAGAATTTTTTACCGTTTTAGTGGAGTAAACAACGCGCTCGCATTATAACGCGCACGCGTTATAACGTGAGTGTGTTATGTGAAATTTGGTTTTCTTAGTGTATTTTTGAGAGTATAGGAGTTTCTGAGAGAGTGGGAGGGAGAGAGGGGGAGAGTGGGAGGGAGAAGGGGAGATTGGGAGAAAGAGAGAGTGGGAGGGAGAGAGGGAGAGAGTGGGAGATGAGTGGGAGGGAGAGAGGGGAGAGGGAGATAGAGTGAGGGAGAGGAGAGTGGGAGAAGGGGAGGAAGCAAAGAGCGGGCAGAGAGAGGAGGGAGATGGGTGAGAGGGAGAAGGAAGCTGAGAGGGAGCATAGAGAGGAGGGAGAGATGATGAGAGTGGGGAGAGATAGAGGGGAGGAGAGTGGGGAGAGAGGGAGAAAGAGAGAGTGGGAGGGAGAGAGGGGAGAGTGGAAGATAGAGAGGGAGGGAGAGAGGAGAGGAGAAAGAGAGAGAGTGGGAGAAGGGGAGAAGCAGAGAGTGGGAGACCGAGAGAGTGGGAGAGAGTGGGAGATAGAGAGGGAGGGAGAGAGGGTGAGAGTGGGAGAAAGATAGAGTGGGAGGGAGAGAGGGGGAGAGTGGAAGATAGAGTGGGAGGGAGAGAGGGGGAGAGTGGGAGATAGAGAGGGAGGGAGAGAGGGGGAGAGTGGGAGAAGGGGAGAAGTGGAGAGTGGGAGAGCGAGAGAGTGGGAGAGAGTGGGAGATAGAGGGGGAGGGAGAGAGGGGGAGAGTGGGAGATAGAGAGGGAGGAAGAGATGGTGAGAGTGGGAGAAAGATAATCTGTCAACCCTCAACCCTCAACCCTTAAACCCTAATCCCTCAACCCCTATACCCTCATAATCCGTCAACCCTCAACCCTCAACCCTCAACCCTTAAAACCTAATCCCTTAATCCTCAACCCTTAAACCCTAATCCCTCAACCCTCAAACCTTTAACCCTAATCCCTCAACCCCTATACCCTCTTAATCCATCAACCCTCAACCCTCAACCCTTAAACCCTAATCCATCAACCCCTATACCCTCTTAATCCCTCAACCCTTAAACCCTAATCCCTCAACCCCTATACCCTCTTAATCCCTCAACCCTTAAACCCCGGTCCCTCAACCCCTATACCCTCATAATCCATCAACCCTCAACCCTCAACCCTCAAACCTCAACACTTAAACCCTAATCCCTCAACCCCTATACCCTCTTAATCCCTCAACCCTTAAACCCTAATCCCTCAATCCCTATACCCTCTTAACCCCTCAACCCTCAACCTTCAACCCTTAAACCTTAATCCCTCTACCCCTATAACCTCTTAATCCTTGAATCCCTCGACCCTCAACCCTTAAACCCTAATCCCTCAACCCCTATACCCTCTTAATCCTTGAACCCTTAACCCTCAACCCTTAAATCCTAATCCCTCAATCCCTCAACCCTCAACCCTCAACCCTCAACTCTTAAACCCTAATCCCTCAATAATCCCTCAACCTTCAATCCTCAACCCTTAAACCCTAATCCCTCAACCCCTATACCCTCTTAATCCCTCAACCTTCAATCCTCAACCCTTAAACCCTAATCCCTCAACCCCTATACCCTCAACCATTAAAGCCTAATCCCTCAACCCCTAAACCCTGATCTCTCAACCCCTAAACCCTGATCTCTCAACCCCTATACCCTCTTAATCCTTGAACCCTCAACCCTCAACCCTTAAATCCTAATCCCTCAATCCCTATACCCGCTTAATCCCTCAACCCTCAACCCTTAAACCCTAATCCCTCAATCCCTATACCCTCTTAATCCCTCAACCCTCAACCCTCAACCCTTAAACCCTAATCCATCAACCCCTATACCCTCTTAATCCCTCAACCCTTAAACCTTGATCCCTCAATCCCTATACCCTCTGAATCCCTCAACCCTCAACCCTCAACCCTTCAACCTTAATCCCTCTACCCCTATACCCTCTTAATCCCTCAACTCTCAACCCTCAACCCTCAACCCTTAAACCCTAATCTCTCAACCCCTATACCTTCTTAATCCCTCAACCCTCAACCCTCAACCAACCCTTAAAACCTAATCCCTCAACCCCTATACCCTCTTAATCCTTGAACCCTCAGCCATTAAAGCCTAATCCCTCAACCCCTATACCCTCTTAATCCCTCAACCCTCAACCCTTAAACCCTAATCCCTCAACTCCTATAACCTCTACCCTATAACCTATTAATCCCTCATCCCTAAACCCTAACCCATAAATCCTCTACCCTCTACCGCCAATCCTCTACCCTCTACCCTTAACCCTAATCCCCCAAACCTTAAACCCAATTATTAAATTCTCTACCTTAATCCCTCAACCCTCTTGACCCTTAAACCCCCAACCCTTAAACCCTTAAACACTCAACCCTAAACCCTCAACCCTCAACCCTAACCCCTTAAACCCTAAACTATTAAACCCTTTACCCTCTACCCTCTACCCTCTAACCTCTACCATCAACCCAATACTCTCTACCCTAAACCCTAATCCCTCAACCCTAATCTCTCAACCCTATAACCTCTACCCTATATATTGGACCCTCAACCCTAATCCCTTGACCCTATACCTTAAACCCTCAATCTTCAACCCTCAACCCTTAAACCCTCTACCCTTTACCCTATACATTAAACACTCAACCCTCAATTCTCAACCCTCAACCCTCAATCCCTCAAGCCTCAATCCTTAAACCCTAAACCCTCTACCCCTTACGTTGGACCCTGAACCTAATACTTCAACCATATACCCTCAAAAATATACCCTAAACCATCTACCCTCAACCAAGTAAACCCTCAACCCTAAACCCTTAACCCCAAACCCTTCAACCCTAAACACTTAAACCTTAAACCTTCTACCTTATACCCTCAACCAAATACCATCTACCATCAAACCTATTCCATCAACCCTCAAACGTTAAACCCTAATACCCTAGAAACCATCAACCCTATAGGTCCTCAACCCTATACCTTCAACCCCTATCACTTTCTCTCTATTTATACATCTCACCTCTCCCTCCTTCCCTCTCTCCCACCCTCTCTAATTGTCTCTATCTACTGTCTCCCTCTTTCTGCGTACCTCTCGTTGAATCAATCCCTACCACCCTCTCTCACTCCCTCTATCCATCTCTCTTTATTTCCCTCCCACTCCATCCCACTCTCTCCCACTACCTCTCTCTCCCTCTCTCTCATGTCTCTTCCTCCCACCCCCTCTCTCTCTAAGGTCTCTCCCTCTGGCAACCTACCTAGGTAACTCTCTCTTTTTCTCTCTCCCCTCTCTCTATCTATCCCTCCAACCCTACCTAGATAAGTCCCTCTCACTCCACCCCCCTCTTTCTCTACCTCTATCAGGTCACTCCCTCTCACATCCTCTCCCTCTCTCAAGTCTCTCAATCTCACTCCCTCTCTCTCCCACTCCATCTCTCTCCCACTCCCTCTCTCTCACACTCCCTCTCATTACCTATCTCTCAAGTCTCTCCCTCTCACCCCCCTCACACTCTCAAGTCTCTCCCTTTTTCACCCTACCTACATAACCCTCTCTTTCTCTTTGTCTCTCTCTCTCTCCCTCTCCCTCAATTCTCTCTCTCCGACCCCCCCCTCTCTCTCTCTCCCTCTATCCCTCCCACCCTACCTAGCTAAGTCCCCCTTAATCCAACCCCTTCTCTCCCACTTCCTCTCTCTTAAACTCTCACTTAGACCCCCTCTCCATCTCTCTAGACTCTATCTAAATTCTCCCTTCGTCTAAAGACATACATAAATGCATACATACAAGCATAATACATATGTACATATAATCTTACATCCATACAAGCATACATACATACATGTACATAAAAATATATCAGCATACATTAATATATAAGAATTTAACATAAAGTAAGACATAACGCGAGTGCGTTATAATGCGCTCGCGTTATGCGCTAGTAGACATGTTCCCCGCAGAAGCAAAAACCATGTCAAAAGTGAGATATAACGCGAGCGCATTATAACACGCTCGCGTTATATCTTGCTTTGGGAATTAAAAAACTTTAAGCTTGGTATTTATCTTGGAATTCCAACCCAAAGGCTTGGAGGGCATTCCCAACGACCAGAGACGTGCTTTTAAAAAATCCACCATATTTCTCATAATCGAGTTCGTGCTCACCGTCAAGATTGCATGTGGTTCAATATCGAAAAAATTGAGCACATGGGTAATGTTGGGTTATCTCTTAGCTATCCAACGATGTAATTTTTTTCGCTTTCTGAAAATGTTAAGTCTTTCATCCATAATTTATTTTATCTGTATGTCTTTTTTTTTCCAAAAAGCAGTGTTTGATATTTTTTTCGTTATAAATTAACCGTTCATTATTTTTTCGAATAAATTACATTTTTAGAAACTAGACTCCATTCTACAAAATTAAAAAATTAAAAAAAAAAAAAATCAATTAGTTTCCAAAATTTGTAGGGGTAGCACGGCCAAAATTCTATTTTCAGGATATGTCCACTTCACAAATTAGTAAAAAATCAAATATTCATTAAAAAATTATCATAAAAATCGTGCATCAACTAGATATTGTTAGCTAACTTCTAACCATTGCAATTTTAAAAATACTAAAAAAAATTTCACAGTACGAGGGTCGTACAAGAGTTGTTATGTTATGTTTTTCTAAAAAAAACAACACCAATTTGTGTACGTCCCTTGTTTGAACCCCTTAATCTCAATAATTTTCAAAATAAATTAGTAGTTTAGAAAGTAGACTCGGAGCACTTGAATCCTTCTTTTTGTTTCATCTCAAAATTTTGAGTCTAAGTATCCTCAATTTCACGTCCAAGGTCAGTATTTCCTGATTTTAGAAAAAAGCTGTCCACTTAAGTCACCTTTTTGGGAACCATCTTGGTGCACTTACCCATTGATTCTCATCAAATAAGAAACATTTATGCTTCATAAAACCACTGGCATACAGATAGATTATAATTCATCAACCTCATCCATGAACTCAATTACAAAACAATATTGTGTAAAAACCTGTATTTGTATTCAACTGTATTGGAAAAATAACAATGTATCTCTGTAAAACTGTAAAAATCCTATCTACTACTATTAGGTGGCCAATTCTATTCTTTATTAGCCGACCCTTACAATATGGTATCCTACTGGTTTATATAGATGTACAAAATATTAAGTCTTTTCTATCTTAGGCCAAGATCCACCTTTTCAGGAACTTCAATTTTCTTGGAAACACAGACCAGTTGGTCTCTAGTTCCCACATTGATCATTTAGTAAACTAGAGAGAAGAAAGAAAGAGAGAAGAAGATAAAGCCATGCACCCATGAGACTGCTAGTCATGCATGCAGAGTTTGGTTTGAGGTGTACTCAACATAATTGGAGAAGACTTGTTGAAGCATATCCAAATCTGGTTCATCAATCCAACTATCTTCGAACTTGATTCTCTTCAACTCAGTAGCACCAAACTCTTTCATATCTTTCAGCTTTGTTAAATCCCTTCTACCAACCCTTACCTCTCCTCTAATATCCATTAGCCGATCCAACAACAGGTCTTCTCCATCATCTCCTTTTTGCATGACCTCCTTAAGTCTACCATCCCATTTCTCTTTTATCTAACTTAAAGGCAAGCCTTCCTTTACCTGTATATCCACATTTATTAGAATAGCTATAACTGCTTCTAAATAATCAATTTGTTCATTTAGATCTTTGTTGGCATCCTGGACTTCATTCTTATGTTTATACAAGAGATCAGATCTAAACCGGATGATATTGGAGGCCTTTTCTAGGAAATCTGCATTGTCTTCCTCAAGTATGGACTGCTCCAGAAGGGTAGATTTTGGAAACTTCTTAATTTCTTTAATCTTCTGAATATACCCTTTGTACTCCTCTTCTTGCTCCTCCAATGTCTTGGCATGCTCATTCATCTCTTCTATTAGTTTCAATGCATCCTCATGAACTTTAAAACTGTTTGCCAACACCTCACCTATATCTTGGTTGAGCCTATCAACCCACGTGTCCATCATTCCAGCCTTATTCCTTACCTGTACCAAGTCATCCACTTCCTTTTTACTCAGTAAAATTGGTGTTTCTATGGTGGTGACCTCTTGTGACCTTGGAGAAGAAACATCTTTCAAAAACATGTGTAATTGATCCAATTGAGCCTTAAGCTCATCCTTCCTTTGTTTATCCTTTAACATTCTTGATTTGGTGGATGATGCTACCACATCAATTAGGTTCATTTATTGATTCCTTGTGGGTCTCCCTAAATTTACTATGTCTAATTGGTAATCAGTTAGCTGCATATCCCCTACATCCTTATCCACCACTGGTATTGCACACTCAACAAAAATTTCTCCTCCTTATGTGAGTCTAGTGGAATGTAGGATTTTGGCCTTCTTTTTGGGTATTTCCTTTTTGATCTCTTTCATCATATCATCCCAGTTGAGAGGCTGTGAAGGTGTCACTGGTCTCTTTTGCAAATCAATTTTTAACCAAGTGGGAGCACTTGGAGTAGTGGCCATCATGGTAGAAGAGGAAGCAACAGTTGTAAAGGGTAAAGGTTGTAACACATTAACCTTAGGTTGAGTATCAACCTCTTGCACATCCTATTGTTCTTTCTCCACACTTTCTTGTGCCAAATTTTCAGCTTCTTCCCTATCCTTCTGCTCTTGCACTCTTTTATCTTCTTGTTCCTTCTTCAACTATTCTTCTTCCAACCTCTTCTCTTCCAATAACTTGTTTCTTTCTTCTTCTAATGCTTTGAGTTCGTCTGAAATTTCCTTTTCCTTTTGTAGTTTCTTGGCCAACTCCTCAACATATTTCTCTTTTTGCATTCGTTTCGCTTCCTCCTTCTTATAAGCATCTTCTATTATTTTAAACTTAGCCTCAAGGGATTCTCTCTCTCTCCTTTGCTTAGCTTTCTCTTCCTCTAACTCTTGAATCTTTTGTACCATTTCTAATTTGTCATTATCTTCTTTAGTTTTGAGCTCCTGCTCCTTTTTCTTTTGTTGTCTCTGCAGTTCATCAACTCTTCTCTTGGCTTCCACTTGTTGTTTTAGTAAGGCATCCATTTGTGCTTTAGCATCTTCTACCTTTTGCTTCTCCACTTCCTCTACATGTGATTTTGCATCCAAAGCTTTCTTTGCTTCTTGAAACAATGCCCATTGATCTTCTTCAGTCAACAAATGTCTAGTCTCTAGGGGCATCTCTTCTTGCACATATTTTTCTGACAAGGTTTCATCAAAATCAGTTGCAATGTCATGAATCTCCACTTTTGCCTCATTTCCCTTCAAGGTCTCAGCTATATCATGAAGAGTGCCTCTAGGCACCTCTTCATACTACTGCTCTGTATGTGAGACTTGAGCAGATGACTCTCCTACAAATGATGTTGGGGATAAGGAGTTCGGTCTATCATCAGGATAAACATCTAAGACACCAATGCCTTAGTGATTTCAATTCAAAATCACAACAAAGACACACCCAACTATTCCATAAAGCAAAAATAGGCACAATTGATCCTCCATTCATCCTCTGAGAGAAGTAAATGCTTGACAAATAACAAATTCAACACAAGCTAAGATTTAAGAACATGAATCAAACAATCATGAAAAAAAAAACTATGAACACACAGATTAATGTGGGGAAAACCCTTTCGGGTAAAAAACCCCACCCTCCAAAACACTCAGCTCACATGTATTATTCAGTAACAAAATGGTTACAATACAAAACCAGAGCTATGCTCTTCAAGAGATTACATCTTGTTCATCTGGAGAAAGAATACAGGCTACACAAACCAGAATCTTACACAGTTATAATGTACTCAAGACATACTTTGTAGATTCCCTTTAGCTCCTCTCAAATGACTTTCATAGTATGCCTCATGACCAGCTCAGTCACTCGACCTCCACAGGCTCACATGTTACTAGATCCGAGAGTTAAAGTGTTCATGGTTGAACCGCTCAAACACTCTCAACATCTCTCTGTTATCACTCATTCTCTGTATCGATCTGCAGACTAGAATACATTTACTGTGTGCCAACCTATTCAGCCTATCCCTGCCTACAATGGTCATCAGGATAATAAATTATCCAATTGCAAGCACCCATACTTCACCGATAATGTGCATCGCTCAAACAACATGCATTGAGCCGCACAACATTAAACAGGTTGTTGAAAACATGTCCATCAACCTCCATCCAATAATGTAGCCCAATCGTAATCAAGAAATAAAGCATCGACCAATGGGATCACAAAGAACCTACCACATGTTGCCAAACAATTTGCAGTCGCACTTTGACTGTCAGTCTGGCTTGATCAAGCTTGGTCAACCTTTCTTTGAGCTCACCTGAGCTCCTAACGCGCTACCGTTGCACAGACCAACACGCCTTATGGTATGGCGGTAAGCCATCCGAGCTCCTTCGAGCTCTGGCCCATTGACCACCACTGTGCTACCGCTTTGACATCGAGTTCAAAACAGTCAAACTCTACCCTGAGCTCATTCAAGCTCTTACCGAGTTACCGCCGAGTCCATTTGACCCAGTCATGGTATGGCGGTGAGCTCGCCCAAGCTCACCCAAGTCTTCACCATGCTTCGTCGCTCCTTCTTACTGCACTACCACAACCCTATTGGCATTGCCTCGCGGTATGGCAATAACCGCCTAACAGATCGTCAGAGGTCTTATTGCGACCACCGTGGTCACACTGCACACCGACCATGGTAGGGCGGTAATTGCCAACGCTGACCACTAGAGGTCTTACCGTGGCCACTGCAGTCACTCCGAACACCAACCATGGTAGGGCAGTAACTGCCAGCACTGACTGCCAGTGGAGTTACCACGACCACCACGGCTTAACCGAACACTGCCCATGGTAAACAACTTCTGCCAGCCTGCCACCACTGCGCCGCTTATCACATTACCTCACCACCAACAGGAGCACCCCGCGGTATGGCGGTAAGCCAAACCTTCGCCACTCAGCCACATCACCTCTAAGAGACCTCTGCGGTATAGTGGTAGCACCACCCAACTGCCAGACAGTCTGGCCTACGGTAAAACATAAACCGCAAAACCATGCCACCAAGGAAAAATTAGGCAGTAGTATGGTGGTAAAGGCCATAAACATGAAGAAATTGCCTGTCTTTAATGGAAAAGACCAGAAAGTTGAGGAAAAATTTCCCAACAATCTCCCACTTGCCGAAGACTTTCAGGCTTCCTCCAAAACCTGAATAAGGACCACAACAATGTTCTCATGCTCCAACCAAGACCACAACAAACGAAATTCAAAATGTCCACCATTTCAGGCAACTGCTCCAAACATCCAAGGCAGGAAAAGGAACAAGCCAAGGTGTAAATGCACCAATCTCATGAACGAAAGAAAATGACCCTTCAGGCGGCAAAGGCAAAACAACAACAAACAAAAAAGGAACCAACGCGAGCACAAGAAATAGGACACAAAATGCAACTATCCATAACAAGAACACCAATCAGCCAGAACAACAACCAGTGACCTGACTATCCTCATCTAGCTGACCAAACCAACGTGACTGAATATAGCACCCACAACTCGTGCTAATCCGTACAACCACCCATACCTCAAAATTATGATAAACCACCAGTAGACTCATGCCATTATAAAACCACCCATCTCAGAAACAAACAAGCACCCTGTGTCAACTAGTCAAAAGACAAAACACGTCCAGGTACTCCCACTGCAAGGGTACTGTCCGGATGAATGCAAACAAAGCACCATCACACATGATCCAGGCATACTAAGTTGACCAATCCCTACACATAGAAATGAGTAACCATGTAGTTCCAAGGAACATTCACACTAATCTGCAACACCTGCAACCACCTGCTGCAAGAAACGTTTCTCTCAACTGTCTTCCACAGTTCTTCCAAACTCCTCCAAACTTGACTGAAGAAAGAAGCATAGGCACCTTCGTGTCATCACCCAAGTGACAACACATGACCACAAACTATGACCAAATTGGCACCACAAAGGCAACTCACATCTAAATTCAAAAGAACAATTAGGAAGAACAAGACCAGATTAGAGAGAAATAACAAATAAAAAATATGCCCTTCTACAAACACTTCTATATGCCAGTTGTGTCAAGAATGATTTTCTTCACATCCCAAAGGAAACGTCTTAACAACATCCAACAAATTCGTGGATGTAAGCACCACAAAGAAGATCAGAATAACCCATATGAACATCTCCTATCAGTCCTCAAAAGCACAAGGAGATCCATTATGCTATCAAACTTCCATTATGAATCCTCTAGAATCTTTAAAAATAGCAACTCAAGATTCATACCAATGAAAGATAAAGCATAACAAACCTGAAAAGTATAATGGGAAAATACCTTTCATAGGAACACTGCCGAGCAGACCAAGGAGAAAATAAACATGCTCATCCAAGATATACAAGTCACCGTGACTTACCCAAGAGCATTCTCCTTCAAGGTCTCTGTTGAATTCACATTCAACCAAGGTGTAGGCTACTCAGACTTTCAGCTGTAACAACAACATTCTCAAAAGAATTTCAGCCTCACCTTATTCTCCATGCATCCATGAGTATCAACACCTATCATCTCATGCTAACTCCAAATTGAATCATTGCAATAAATATGAAGTCCTCCATCATATGACCAATGTACTCAAAACAAAGAGAAAACCCAGACCATTGTCAAATCTCCAAACCTAGGACAGGAACTTATCATGACAACATGATCTACACATCTCCTTAGGAGATACCATGCTTCAAGTGAACTATCCATGGTATCAAGAGCAAAGAAACATGCCAAAAATATAATGCACAAGCAAGAGTATATCATAACATAAATTAAACAAACTCTAAACCGACATCACTTGTCAAGCACCACCAACATCTCAGCTAAAGACTACCAAGGTCCTTCATGGCTCCAAGAGGTTCCACATCTTCAAATAGTGACCATGTAGATGCGAAAGAAATATTCTGTAGCAATAGGATCTAAGAGTCCTCAAGAAGCATCTACAACACCAAAGAAGATCATTCATCACCAAGTGATGAATCCACAGTCACTGCTAAAGCTCCCACTGAACTGTGACACCGAGCTCTCCAAGCATCATGACTGACCACACCATCATTGTCAAAAGCTTACACTAGCCACTGTATCCAACTCTCCATGACACCATGATTCACATGCTTCAGGTCCCCATCACTAACTATTCAGGTACTCAAACGCCATTCCTCCTCTTATCTCAAAACAACCACACCAATGCACAAGTGACCACATACAAGTTCAGCTAATCAGATCTGCACCACACAATTACAACCTCATGGATATTGATAGTCCACTTTTGAGTCATCTCACAACAAACATGTAGGTAAGGACAACCCACAACATTGCACAACTCGTGGATACAACCAAATGAAACTGAAAATCTATCATTGCACTAGAAACTGCAAAACTGAGATAATCAAAGAGAACAACCTAAGCTAACAAGCATGACTGAAACACCAGATCAGCAACAAATCCGATTTGCCAGTTACGTCCACAACTCAAGCACCAAAGTCTAGGTAACCAAAAAGAAACACCACAAGAATGCTGAAAGTAAACACATACCAACACTCTTATGCAGAGAAGACAACTCTCATCCAATCACACCCCAAAAGCCAGGATTTGGAAAATAACAGACAACAGCTCCACACAATGCAATTTTTATCTTACCATGTAAAACCTACAAAACCATAGGGTTTATAAAACACCCACACATCTCCATATTCACTGCTCATCTTCAGATCCAAAGACATGAATCTAAACCATGTGAGTGCAAGACACAGGTAAGAACAGAACAATAGGTCTATTTCAGACCAGTTCCAAAAACCACAGTCATGCACAAGCATACGAGAGAGCCAGGCTATCCAATAGTTTTAGAACACCAAGGTCACTTCATAGACGCCATGCAATTAGGACAACAAAGAAACACATCTTTAGTGCTAAGTCAAAACACCCAGCACAAGCACACAACTTCGTTGTTGAACAACAACACAAGCAACTCCATACCACCAGGGAGCCTCTCACACAAACACCCAGTATGAACGCCACGCTTCATTGCAACACAACCTCAAGTACATATCACACCCTTTGCATCATGAAGATTTGCTGTGAGCCAGGAGTCTCAGACCATGTTGCCACAACATGACCAACTCCAGTCATCTCCAATGTCTTTCAAACTATGTGTGTAATCAAAGCACACACTTCCACTCATCAAAGGATAAATCACCAAATGATTTCTCCAAACTTCCTCAAGCTTGCCAGGTTAAGAAATCATCACAGGAGAAATATCGAGAACTCCAACAACTAGGAGAAGACTTTGATACCACTGGTTGGTATCATCAAGCCTTGACCTCCTTCAACCATGTTCTGATACCACTTGTTGGGGATAAGGAGTTCGGTCTGTCATTAGGATAGACATCTAAGACAATAGTGCCTTAGTTATTTCAATTCAAAATCACAACAAAGACACAACCAACTATGCCATAAAACAAAAATAGGCACAATTGATCCCCCATTGATCCTCTGAGAGAAGTAAATGCTTGACAAATAACATATTCAACACAAGCTAAGATTCAAGAACATGAATCAAACAACAATGAAAAACAAAACTATGAACACATAGATTAACATGGGGAAAACCCTTTCGGGTAAAAAACCCCACCCTCCAAAACACTCAGCTCACATGTATTATTCAGAAACAAAATGGTTACAATACAAAACCAGAGCTATTCTCTTCAGGAGATTACATCTTGTTCATCTAGAGAAAGAATATAGGCTACACAAACCTGAATCTCACATAGTTACAATTTTCTCAAGACATACTGTGTAGATTCCCTTCAACTCCTCTCAAATGACTACCATAGCCAGCCTCATGGCCAGCCCAGCCACTCGACCTCCACAAGTTCACATGTTACTAGATCCGAGAGTCAAAGTGTTCATAGTTGAACCGATCGAAAACTCTCAGCCTCTCTCTATTATCACTCATTCTCTGTATCGATTTGCACACCAGAATACATATACTGTGTTCCAAATTGTTCAGCCTATCCCTGCCTACAACGGTCATCAAGATAATAAATTATCCACCTGCAAGCACCCATACTTCACTGATAACGTGCATCACTCAAATAGCATGCATCGAGCCGCACAACATTAAAAAGGTTGTTGAAAATATGTCCATCAACCTCCATCCAATAATGCATCCCAATCGTAATCAAGAAATAAAGCATCGACCAATGGGATCACAAAGAACCTGCCACGTGTCACCAAAAAATTCACAGTCGTACTCTGACTGTCGGTCCAGCTCAGTCAAGTTCGGTCAACCAATCTCTGAGCTCCTACCGCGCTACCGCTGCACAAACCAACACGCCCCATGGTATGGCGATAAGCCATCCGAGCTCTTTCAAATTTTGGCCCATTGACTGCCACCGTGCTACCACTCTGACACCAAGTCTAAAATGGTCAAACTTTGCCCTGAGCTCATTCGAGCTCTTACCACGTTACCGCCGAGTCCATTCGACCCAGCCGTGGTATGGCAGTGAGCTCGCTCGAGCTCACCCAAGTCTTCACTGTGCTCCGTCGCTCCTTCTTACCATGCTACCGCAACCCTATTGGCATTGCCTCGTGGTATGGTGGTAACCGCCCAATAGACCGTCAGAGGTCTTACCGCGGCCACCACAGTCATAGAGAGCATCGACCGCGGTAGGGCGGTAACCACTAGCACTGACCGCCAGAGGTCTTACCATGGCCACCACGGTCACTCTGAACACCAACCACGGTAGGGCGATAATCGCCAGCGCTGAACGCCAATGGACTTACCACGACCACCGTGGCTTAACCGAACACTACCCACGGTACAACAGTAAAAAACTTTTGCCAGCCCGCCACCACTGCTTCGCTTATCGCATTACCTCACCACGAACAGGGGCACCCAACAGTATGACAGTAAGCCAAGCCTCTACCACTCAGCCGCTCACCGCGGATCTGCACCACCTCCAAGAGACATTTGCGATATAATGGTAGCATGACCCAACCGCCAGATAGAGTGGCCCATGGTAAAGCGGTAAACCGCACAACCACGCCACCAAAGAAAGAACAGGTAGCGGTATGGCGGTAAAGGCCATAAACATGAAGAAATCACCTAAGTCTAATGGAAAAGACCAGAAAGCTGAGGGAAACATTCCCAACAAATGATGTTGGAGCCACCAATCCTGTTGGAACATCTTCCTCTAATGTTTCAGGTACATCTTGAGCTAAAGCCTCAAGCTCAATTTCTTCTATGTTAGGAGGGAAGAACTCCAATGGTTCATTCAGAGGCATCTTCCTCTTGGTTCTTTTATATCCCTTTCCCTTCTTGGGAGCTACACCTCTAGGAGCCTTGGCTCTGAGAACAACCCACTGGATACTCCTATCCAGCACCGGCCCTTCTATAAGTTTGATATCTATGGTCTTTTTCGCCTCCCAATCCACTGGATCTGGACTTTTTGTTCCTATGCTTTGTGCCTCATAGGATGGATCCAATACTACACCATCATCAGATAGTGCATCAGGAACATTTGTTGTTACTCCAAATTCTATCATAAGAGGAACATGTAATCTCTCATAGTTACTCTTTCTCAGGTCATACTCGTCTTGGAGATCACTCCAGAAGTCTTCCAACAAGTTAAAGTGTTTGTCAAAGACTGAAGCCAATAATACATTCATCTTCTTCTTTGGATCAAAGTATTTTCGGGCAGTGTATAAGACCAAATTGAAATGCACTAGTTCACTGCAAATCACTTTATCTCCCACAAGATGTGGGCAACTATATTCACCCAATTTCATTGGGAAATTATGACAACCCGACTTGTGTTTTAATGGCAACTGAGCATTTACCCCCAGAGCTTGGTAAACAAACTCCATCAGAATCAGCCTGTTGCTGCAACATCTTGGTAGTAGGTGGGGATGACCCTCAAATCCTACCAACTTGAAATAAGTGAATCTGGGGTATTGGATATACCAACATCCCCATTTTGTAATAAAGGCCATGACCTCTTGAATCAACCTATACCTTGCATCTCTTGTAAGTTGGTTAATGATTACATATAAGAATGCATCATTAACCCTCCTGAAATGTGACTCTGAGACATGTAGGGATAGTTGATCATAATGATCCCATACCTTCTTCTGTCCATCAGCTTCCCCTAATATGCCTACTCTGTTCAATCCTAGAAAGATTCCTCATCTAGCTATTGCATAGACCACATAGGAAGTCATGAAGAAAAATTTAGTTTCTCTTATATTGACCAATTGATTGTGTATGTTGTCATATACAATCATTGGCTAATCAAATTGTTGTCTCCCATCCAAGATTGTTTGAATGAAAGGAAACATCCATTCCTTGAAATGAGAAGCATCCCACTTTTCAAATACCCTTGATAGCATCATTATTATATCCGCCACCTCCTTGTAGAAATTCACCCTCTTTGGCTGATCTGCAAGCTTGGTTAAAGATTTCTTTTATGTTCTTAGGCATTTCTTGTTCAAATGGGGTTTGTTTGTTTCCTTGTTGTTTTTGTATATCTCCAAGGCCTTTGCCTCATTCAGGTGTCTCATATTCTTTGGGTTGGGAACATTAAACATGTATTGTAACATTTGTGGTGTCAGGTTTATGATGACAATGTCCTGCGAATCCACACACTACCTAGTGACAGGATTATAAGCCCCAGCTGTTGTCATAATCAATTCTTGGCATTGAATAGAAAGTGGAAATACAACAATATGTGCTAGGCCAGACTCCACTATTCTTTGTGTTCTTCCTGTAACCTCTTCTACAAAAGTCTCTGAACATAGCTCGTCATAATTGAATGGACTCAAGTTGGTATCAATTATATCAACCCATTCTGATTCCACTTTATTGGCTTTGACCACAAGACCCTTATGTTTATACGTCAAAGTATAAGGCAGTTGCTTCGGTTTGATCTTCTTGGTCTTAGTTGATGCCTTTGAAGTTTCTGCAAGCTGCTTCCTCTGAGAAGCTTCTCCTGATATTCTATGCATCCTTTAGCTTCCTGCAATCAAAACCTTAAATTAGATCCTTGAATATATACAACAAAATATGCTTTAAGATCTTACCCTTCACATATATACCAGAGGTGGAACAAAGCAGAAAACACTCTAGACAGTCTCTTTTAAAACACTGTTGGGGTCGGAGTCAAAATAGTTATTGAAATTGTAGTAATAACAAGGTGGGACTGGAGTTGGAGTTGGAATGGTAACCGGAATCGAAATCGGAATTAAAACCGATTAGGTTCTATGAAGATTTTCTAAGTGTGAATTTCATTTCAGTTCTGCTTCCGCCTGGGTTACCATCATTTTGAAAGTTCTTTCCTATTGTGGGCGGAGCCGGAGATAGGATGGAAATGGAATCGATAGTTACTAAAAAAAGCATGGTTCAAAGTCTAAGTAGATTTCGATCTCGCTTCCACTCAACATAATCATGACATCATAAATGCTTTCAACAGGATAATAGGTGATACCATGATTTAAGAACTAGGTCACATGAAAATGAAAAGGGCTTAAACATAAAATTTAAAAGAACTGCCCATATGACCAAAAGAAAACTATACCAATCAGGGCATCCTATTCAAAAATGGAAAACGCGCCAAAACCCTATTTTCAAAACCTCAACCTCTAACAACCTAGGGCATGAATTTAATCTAATTCTAATTAACCAAACAATGCATAATAGAAATCTTAAGCTAAAATGTAATCTACCAAACGATATAAACGAAAGCATTGCAACTAATCTATGAAATTTAAAACCTAGGGCATCATAGTATGGTCACGTTTAAACGTGAAAACGACTGTGAGAAAAAATGAATAAATGAAAAACTAACCTACTAAACAAAGAAAAACAAAAACAAACAAACTTTAAAATAAAAACATATAAACAACACAAACCATAGGAACTCAAAAGAAGATTGATCAACCATGAGTTCATGCAAGCAACCCAAACAAAATGCAAAAGAACTAAAGAAAAGAATAAGAAACCCTACCTCAACTGTAAATAAATAGGTTAGTTCCCTGAAGCAATCCCACACACAATTATCTCTCTTCCAATCGAATCACATGCGAAAATACTCCACTGCAACTCTGGTTCACTCTTGATCTTTTAATTAATGAGGATAACTTTGAGTTAATCCCTAATTAAGGTAAGAACTCACAGTTTGATACATGCAGAGCACCTATAATTAATGCCATAAATGAGGTCGAGCAGAGTCGGAACTGCAGAGGAACTGACACATTACTGTTGTACAACTTCAGTAAAGTCAACGACTGAAAACAACGAGACCGAAGTCGGAGTTGGAATTATTTTGAATTTTTTTCCAAGTTTCGCGTTTGGTTCCCATTTTGGCTTTGGTTCCGCTAACAATGAAGAAAACATAAAAAAAAAAAAACACAAAGACCAAAATAAGAAAATTCAACATAAAAACTAAAATCAAACAATCAAAATAAAATGCGGAAGCGGAGGCGGAAAGAATTGATTTTGAAACTTGAACTTCGTTTAAGCTTAATTTCTACTCCGGCTTCGGCTCCGATAAAGATAAAGCCCAAAAGACTAAAAATCACAGTTGGGACCGGGATCGGGATGAGGTCTTTGAAGAGAGTTCCAAAACCCAATTCAATTTTGGTTTCGGCAAAGCAATAAAACAAAAGAAAACAAAGTGTTTTGAAAAGAAATACAACACACCTTGTTTGAAAATCAACTAAGGAAGAAAACAAAAAGGGGGGCCCATTTTCACTAGGGAAAAAGATGGGGTGGTTATGCAAGGCATTAAAAATGGCGACTCGATTGGGAAAATGGTTTACCCATTTTCAAGAGACCCGAGAAAAATTTAGTCACCCAAAAACTACTTGACTTATGGAACATGCTAACTTGAATAAGATCAGATAGATATTTAGGATAAGACTGAGCTGGAATCTTAGGATCATGTGCTCATTGAAATTCTCTGAATCTGAGTGTGTGCTTATATTGTGCATCATTCTTTATAGACACTTTTTCTACTTCTAAACAACTATACCTAAGATTCAGGCTACATAGGTTGATTCTTTTAACCATCGTGCAATAAAATCCTGGGCATTGCTTTGCTGCCAATTAGGCATCAATAGCCCCGATGAAGATACCTCTAGTTCTCTCTAAGCATTTCTCTACTTCTAGTCAGGCGTCCATAGCCCCGATAGAGATACTTGATTCACCCATTTGATATTGACTTGCCTTCTCTTTCCTTTTCTTTTTTTTTTTTTTTACTTTTCTTGCAGAAATCTTTTATAAAATTTTCT
Source organism: Sequoiadendron giganteum (assembly GCA_007115665.2). Lineage (NCBI taxonomy): Eukaryota > Viridiplantae > Streptophyta > Pinopsida > Cupressales > Cupressaceae > Sequoiadendron > Sequoiadendron giganteum. The sequence goes on along the minus strand of CM021100.1, from coordinate 912,135,414 downwards.
CAATACTCAGACACAAGTGGTCTGACATGTGGGTTGAGAACTACAATGGATTTCATGACAGTCTTGGAATCAGATTTTTCACTTGAATCAAAGGTAGAGCTACTCTAAAACATATAGGAATTTACTTAGGTAGATGTTTTATCTATTGTGGTGACATATTTTTGATCAAAATTCATGAGATATTCACAGTATATCTTCTATCCCCAAATATCCTTTCAAACCAACATCAAAATGATCATAAGACATGAGTTTCAAAATGAAATCCTTTTCAATGATAATAATTAAAATACCTAAACCAATTTCTCTCCTAGTGCCTGTAGCATACTTTGAATAACAACCCCTTTTCTTGAGATGGACAAAATGAAGAATCCCCAACGAAACAAAACACAACAAAACAAACAAAGACAAAAATAAGAAACAAAAATAAAAACAAACAAACAAAACCAAAAAAAGAAACTAACATAAAACAACTAACTAAGAAACCAAAAATTAATTACATATGATACAATATAATACATCCTTTTCAAACATCAAAGCTTTCATGAACCAAAATAGTGCTTGAGAAACTGACCATTAACTGGAAATGGAACAGGTTCTCCTATCAAGGTACTTAAACGAAAAGCATTCTTGCCTAGTATCTCAACCACTTGATACAGACCTAACTAGAGTCTATCAAACTTTTGGTGATCTCCCTTCTTTTCTCTGATTTTATCCCATAGTAATACAAGATCTGATATCCTAAAGGCTTTTATCTTGGCTCTTTTGTCAAACCAGCGTTTGACAACAACTTGATGCTTAGAGAATTGCTGCAAAGCAGCATCTCTTTGCTCCTCCATGTTAAGTAAATTGAGTAACCTGACCTCATCCTATCATCCTTGGTATAAAACTCCTGTATGAACTTAAGAATAGGTATTTGCAAATGAATCAGGAAGACAGGGACTTGGCCATAGACTAACTTAAAAGGTGAATTCCCTAGGGCAGCTTTAATTCGAGTTCAATCTACCCATAAGGAAAATCTTAACTGGGTGTGCCAGTCCTTAGGATTATTTTCTAACAACTTCCTTATTACTTCCAACATATTTTTATTAGTGGACTCAACCACTTCATTTCCTCGAGGGTAGTAATTAGATGAATACTTCAGAATAATTTTATGCTTATAGGCCCATTGAATGAATTTAGCTAAAGAAAAAGCAGGGCGATTATCACATACCAAAGCAAATGGAACTCTAAACTTGGTTGTGATGTTCTCAGTCAAAAAATTGATTAACACCTCTGTGGTGCTATTTTTGTAGGGTTGGGCCTCAGTCCAGCATATACAGTAGTCTGTTGCAGTCAAAATGAACTTACGTCCTACAGAAGAATTGGGATTAATAACACCTACAAAATACAGGGCCCATTGAGAAAATGACCTTACCTCATACACTGGTTGCAAAGGCATTGCCAGATTTATTTCCCTGGGTGCAGTAATTTGACATACATGACAGGTCCTGACATGTTGGTGTGCATCCTAAAATACATAAGGCCAATAATAGCCCGATCTAAGAATTTGATGGGCCAAAGAATCCGTAGATCCATGTCTCATTCCATGTCTTCCATGAAACTCAAAAATAGCATGCTTGGCCTCTTGCTGATCTAAACAATGCAAATAAATCCCTCAAAAATTCTTTCTATAGATGGATCCCCCTTTAAGAATACAGTGAGCACTCTTCATACTCAATGCTCTCCTCTGAGTAGCATTCATTCCTTTTGGACATCTTTTATTGAGGAGGAGGAAAACCAAGTCTGTGTACCAGGGATCCTTAGTAAATGACTAAACAATATATTGTTGACAAGTGATGTTTTTGTCCACATCTGCCATTGGTTTTGATAGACCCTTCCCTCAGAAAAATTTCATCGGTTGAATCTCTAAGTCAAACTCTTGTAGAATTTCCATCCACTTTCCTCTTCGTTCTCCCAATTCACTTTTCATCAATAGGGACTTCATAGTTGGATCAAGAACTATAGCCATTACTTGACTTCGAAGAATGTAATGTTTGAACTTCTTTACCGCTCGTACTAATGCAAAGGATTATTTCTCCAGGGGTGGGTATCTCACTTCTGCATTCTTAAATGGAGAGCTCATGAAGGCAATAGGTCTTTCCTCTCCCTCTCCTGTTTGTTGTGTTAACACAGCTGCACATGAATGATCAGATGCAAAAGAATAAATATAAAAAGGCTTTAAATAATCTGGGCTTATCAAAATAGGTGCCTCATAAATTGATTGTTTGATTTGCAAGAAGGCAGATTTAGCCTCATTAGTCCACTCAATCTTTGCCTCTTTCTTCATCATTTCATTTAGAGGTTTGACGATCTCTGCAAACCTTGTTATAAGTTTTCTAACAAAATTGATCCTCCCGAAGAAGGATCTCATTTCTTTCTTGCTACTTGGCCTCGTTAGCTTCAAGATAGCTTCTACTCGATCGAGGTCTATGGATATCCCTTCTTCTGATATAATGTGTCCCAAGAGCTTCCCTTTAGATACTCCAAACACACACTTCTTCAGGTTAAGAGATACACCATAGCTTATACATTTCTTGAGAACTTTTTCCAGATCAGCAACATGATCTTCTCGATTCTTAGAGAAGATAGTTAAATCATCCACATAAATAATAATGCATTTCCCTATTAAGTCCTTGAAGGCTACGTCTATTTCTCATTGAAAAGTTGCTCTAGCATTGATGAGACCAAACAACATCCTTCTAAAGGAAAATGTGCCCCATTTAGTAGTGAAAGCAATTTTCATCCTGTCTTCATGATTGACAAGAACCTAATTGTACCTAGAATAGCCATCCAAGAATGACATCATCTGGGACCCATTAACCTTTTGTAGCACTTCATCAAGAGAAGGCAATGGATAATTTTCTTTCTCGGAAGCTTTATTCAGGTTCCTAAAATCAACACATAATCTGATTTCACCATTCTTTTTGCGTAAAGAAACTAAAATTTGCCACCCAAGTGGAATGTCTAACAAGAAAGATTATTCTTGCTGATAGGAGTTTTTGTACCTCTTTCTAGATTAGGGGCTCAATCAAATCATTCACTAGGAGTTTCTTCTGACGAAAGGGCTTAGCTTCTAGCTTAAGAGGTATTGTATGAGTGATCACCAAAGTGTCAAAAATCTTTAGATCATCATACCCCCAAGCAATAGCTGCAATGTTCTGCTCTAAAAATTTAACTATTTTCTATTTAATCTCTGCATGACAGGTTTTCCCTATAAGAAAATTCCTTTTAGGGCTTGAGTGAGCTAAATTGATAGATTCATACTTGCCTCCTTCACTCTCTGTTGGTACCCTCTGACGAGCCCGTGGGTCAAATTCAAATATCATCTCTAAGGCTACCATCCCTTTTGGAATGTTGTTGTTTTTTAGCTCTAATATCCCTTCTTCTGGAACAACATTCTCAGGATCCCAATCTCCCTGATCTCTTTTAGAGTCATCTATAATTTTTCCTTCAAAAACATCTCAACTTGCTAGAAAGGCCAAGATATGTTGATCATCATCAAATACCTAAAAATTTTAGACATTATTTGGGACAGCTGGGACTGAGATCAACTCAACTGAGAATCTTTTAAGCTTAGAGTCTTGCATAGGCTCTAAAGTGATAGATGTAATAGCAAGGGCATCTGCAATTTGATTGGCTTCCCTAGGGATTAGAGCAATCCCAAAAGCATCGAAACCTTCAATTAAGTTCCATACTCTGTATTTGTATACAACCAGTCTTTTATTATGGCATGTGTATTGGCTACGTACCTTTTTTACAATTAGTTCTGAATCTCCCATTACCATGAGAGAAATAACCTTCTTCTGATGTGCGAACATAAGTTTGTGAGCAAGAACTTCATACTTAGCCACGTTGTTTGTACAACCAAAATGCAACCTGTAAGACGCAAAGTAATTTTTCCCTTTTGGGTTGGTTAATTCAATCCTTGCTCCACTTCCTGCCTTGGATTTGGAACCATCAAATTTGAGACTCCACAATTGGTCTTTTGTTGGGAGCTCTTTTGTTTTAGGGATGCTAGGGGGTGACTTACTTGGGATATGTGGCAGCTCAGACTTTTGCTGATCATTAGAGATTAACTTGGGGCAAGGCTCACTTGAAAGATTTTTTGTATCTACAACTTGCTCAAGAATTACTTCCTGAGTGACTCCTTGGATTTGATTGAATTCTAATTCCCTTTTCATTAATTCCCTTGGAATTGGTAGATTATTTGGGGCAGGTGTATTGGAAAAGAACTGAGACACCTCCATCTCTTCTTGAATGTTGGAGGATAGAACTTGGGCCTGATGAAACTGTGAGGAATCTTTTTCTGGAATAAGGCCGGTCCTAGTAAGAATAGAAGCATCCTTAACCTTAAAAGGAAACTCATTGACTTGGGGTTCTTCTTAACAGATTTGATGAGGTTGGCCTATATGATTTAAAATCTCTAGACATGGTAGGCAAGTTAACTCAGAATGGTTATGATAATGAATCCTACACCAATTAGGAAGAAACAAACTGCTCAAATAAGTTTGTTCCCCTAATACCAACCTATCTTGTTGCAATTTCCTTGTGAGAAATTGTTGGTTGATGGTGATCATTGGGTCACTGTATTCTAAGGGAAATGTATCCTCAGGATTATGTACAGAGAAGGTGAGAACTTCTTCTCGCTTGTAAACTCCTATCTCAGTCTCAAAATATGCTACCTCATTTGGAGCATCAATTATGTGATCATATGCTTGAGCCTAGGTTCACTCTCAATCCTTATCTAGGTTGCTACTCCCTTCTAGGGTAACCACATGTGGGAGAAATCTAAGGACAAATATCTGCCTATAATTTTCATTAGTTCCCGACTTAGGAGCATACCATATGTCTTTGGGATGTCAGCCACTTGGATATCTATATAGGTTTGGATCCTTGGATCTAATCCAACCTGTACATGCATGCTTTTTAGTTCTCCTACAACATTGAACTTGGTTTTTTCTAACTTGATTACCTTCTTATTGGTCTGGGTAGGGTTTAATCCTAACTTCTTACATATTGAAAAGGGCATAACATTATTCGATGCACCATAGTCCAATAAACAATTATGCAGATTCCTCTCAAAAATCCTTAAAATTAAAAGAAAAGGTGGGGTATTGGTCTTACCTTTGTAAATCAATGCATTGGTCTCCTTTGTCGGAGTCAATTTAACTTTTCCATTTGAGTGGTCGGCCTCCTCCAAGGCCTTCAATACCACTTCACGTTGGGCTAGACACCATTTCATTATGTCAAAGAATGACAATGATGTCTTCTATCTCTGCAATTCTGCAATAAAATCAAATTTTGAATTAGTCCTAACTTGATATTTAGGAAAAGGAGGTGGATTACCTCTATTCTGAAAGTCAGAAGGTCCCTTTGGTGGTGATGGATTGTTATTTGCATTTTGGTTCGGTGGGACCATATTATTCGGGGGTGCAAATGTAGTAAAAGGACCCTTATTCTGATTTCTCAGAAAGTGACCACCCTTGGACTGGAAAGCTTGGGCATCATACACATCCTCCTCTAGTTCATTATCTTCCTGCATGGGAAATTGATATTTCTCTTCAACAGTCTCAAAAGTCATGGTAGTACTTACTGGTCCATTGTCCTGATTAGAATTTGTTGGTGGGGGATGAGAATAAACTTGTGCAATCTTTACTATTTTCTCCATCTCAGGGTAGTTAACCTGAGAATGTGTTGAAGTATCATGTAGCATGCACCAATTAGTCATGAAATTAAGGTCAGCTACATTAGCAGTATGTGACTTATCCTCACCTGGCTAATAATTGTGAGAAAATCCCCCACTGTTAGGTCCAGTATTCCATTGTCTATTGTTGTTGTTGGACCTTTGGTTATATCCTTTGTTTTGATTTTGGTGATTCTGATTAGAGGAATTCTGATTCTGGAACGTCCGGCTGGTGTTCTGATTGGAGTAATTCCCTTGGTTGTTGTAACTTCCTTGGTTTTGGTAATTCTGGTTGTGGTGGGGAGGGTTTTGCCTAAGCCGTGCCATGTCATTGGACATCTGAGACATAGTCTTTTTTAGGGTCTCTACCTCATTGGTCAATTGAACAGTTTGTTCATTTTGCACATTTTGCACTATGGGTGGGGGTTGAACATGGGTTGATCCTCTCACTTGCTGTTGGTGATTTTGAACTTGTTGGGAAGAATCTTGTACACCATTACTAAAAAAGGGCATAGTAGGTGGGGCTTGTAACTTAGGCACAGGTCCATATTGGGAATAAGACATCCCTGAGACAGTGTTGTATAATAGTGGGCTAGGCATCTGGTAATTCATGGGAGGAAGAGCTACTCCTAAACCTCCTGATTGCATACTTATCTGCTATTGCAGTTTTATAGCTAGATGATACACCTTAGATAAAGAGTCTATTTCACTGGCCTCATAAGTTCTCTGCATGAATAGTCCAATCAAAGGATCAATAGCTCTTAAGTATGCCAGAATAGCAATATTCTCAGCCACTAAGTAAGGATCTTGGAGCCTACGATACATACTTTGAAATCTAGAGTTAAATAGAGGCAATGGCTCATGGTGTTCCTTTCTTATGGTGGAAAATTGATGATAGAGGATAGTAGGGTCTACATAAACCCTGAACTGGTTAATAAAAGCATTTTCTAAATCTGCCCAACTCAAAATAGAAGCTCTAGGTAGGTTTAAGTACCATTTATATGCCATGTCTCCCAAACAATAAGGAAAAAATCTACATACCACATCCTGATGATCCACTTGAGCATGAGTACAAGCATCTTTGAATGCTTGTATATGCTCCTCAACACTTCTTGATTCACCATGCATGTACTTGGGGCAAAACCTTTCAGGATTCTTAGGTAAATCATGGATCCCCCTTGGAATAGTCCCTAACGGAGAGGGGTTATTCACAAAGTAAGCCATGGGTGGGTTTGGTTGAGCAGGTGATGGTGATATAGGTTGAACTGGTGGTGTTGAAAATGGTCTAACAGGTAATGGTTTTGGTTGCACTGGTGGTGGTGTTCGTGGACTTGATTGAAATCTAGGTGGAGTAAGCAGTGGTGGCAATGGTGGTATCAAAATTCTATGAGCCTGGGGTCTATATCCAACTAGGGTTTGAAGCTCTAACAATGGTTTAGGGTTGGTAGAGGATCTGAGGATCCTACCATACTTTTCCAGTGAGAATGACCAAATCCGAGCTAGCTTGTTCCTTCTAGCACCAGTTTTGTTGATGGTGAAAATGTAACAAACAACGTTAAACAAAATATTCATTAATATATTTCTCCTAAAAGAGAAAGACACACATAGTGGCCTAACTCCCAAGGTCTTGGTAGTTGGCTCTCAACTATCTGATGTCACTCAATTGGTTCATGCAACTGTAATATTCAAGGGGCCTTTGGTGGTAACAAGGAATGTAAGCAACACAGATTCATCGATCTTATACTTATCAATAAAGGGGTTTTCAATAAACAAAAAAAGATAGGTCAGGGCATGCATCAATAAAACATGAATAAAATTATCTCGTATCCAGACATATATTATCGACAATGAATGTTCCTCTAGCAGATCAAGAAAACCATAGCATAATGCAACTTACAAAATAACCCATACTATTGCATGCATCCATGGTGCTTAGTTTAATCATCACAATCAAACATCATAGTATTTTAAAGATAAAAGAACAAACTCCCATTCGTTGCTAAAACCATAGATCAATAGACATTCAATAATTCAATTCATAGACAATTTAATGAAATAACCTTTAAATATGGTTTCTTCTATTGATTCTCATAAAATAAGAAACATTTATGCTTCAAAAAACCACAGGCATACAGATAGATTATAATTCATCAACCTCATCCATAAACCCAATTCTAAAACAATATTGCATAAAAACTTGTATTTGTATTCAACTGTACTGGAAAAACAACAATGTATATCTGTAAAATTGTAAAAATCCTATCTACTACTATCAGGTGGCCAATTCTATTATTTATTAGCCGACCCTTACAATATGGTATCCTACTGGTATATATTTATGTAGAAAATATGAAGTCTTTTCTATCTTAGGTCGAGATCCACCTTTTCAGGAACTTAAATTTTCTTGGAAACTCAAACCAGTTGATCTCTAGTTCCCACATTGATCATTTAGTAAACTAGAGAGAAGAAAGAAAGAGAGAAGAAGATAAAGCCATGCGCCCATGAGACTGCCAATCATGCATGCAGAGTTTGCTCTGAGGTGTACTCATCATAACTGGAGAAGACTTGTCGAAGCATATCCAAATCTGGTCCATCGATCCAACTATCTTCGAACTTGATTCTCTTCAACTTAGTAGCACCAAAATCTTTCATATCTTTGAGCTTTGTTAACTCCCTTCTACCAACCCTTACCTCTCCTCTAATATCCATTAGCTGATCCAACAATGGGTCTTCTCCATCATCTCCTTTTTGCGTGATCTCCTTAAGTCTACGATCCCATTTCTCTTTTATCTGACTTAAAGGTAGACCTTCCTTTACCGGTATGTCCACATTTATTAGAATAGTTATAACCGCTTCTAATTCATCAAGTTGTTCATTTAGATCTTTTCTGGGATCCTGCACTTCATTCTTATGTTTATACAAGAGATCAGATCTAAACTGGATGATATTGGAGGCCTTTTCTAAAAACTCTGCATTGTCTTCCTCAAGTATGGACTGCTCTAGAAGGGTAGATTTTGGTAACTTATTAATTTCTTTAATCTTCTGAAGATACCCTCTGTACTCCTCTTCCTGCTCCTCCAGTGTCTTGGCATGCTCATTCATCTCTTCTATTAGTTTCAAGGCATCCTCATGAACTTTCAAACTATTTGCCAGTGCCTCACCTATTTATTGGTTGAGCCTATCAACCCACCTGTCCATCATTCCAGCCTTATTCTTTACCTGTACCAAGTCATCCACTTCCCTTTTACTCAGTAAAACTAGTGTTTCTATGGTGGTGACCTGTTGTGACCTTGGAGCAAAAAAATATTTCAAGAACTTGTGTAATTGATCCAATTGAGCCTTAAGCTCATCCTTCCTCTGTTTATCCTTTAACAGTCTTGATTTGGTGGATGATGCTACCACATCAGTTAGGTTCATCTGTTGATTCCTTGTGGGTCTCCATAAATTCACTGTGCCTAACTGGTAATCAGTTAGTTGCATATCCCCTACATCCTTATCCACCATTGGTATTACACACTCAACAACAATTTCTCCTCCTTCTGTGAGTCTAGTGGAATGTAGGATTTTGGCCTTATTTTTGGATCTTTCCTTTTGGATCTCTTTCATCATATAATCCCAGTTAAGAGGCTGTGAAGGTGCAAATGGTCTCTTTTGAAAATCAGTTTTTAACCAAGTGGGAGCACTTGGAGTAGTGGCCATCATGGTAGAAGAGGAAGCAATAGTTGTAAAGGGTAAAGGATGTAACACATTAACCTTAGGTTGAGTATCAACCTCTTGCACATCCTATTGTTCTTTCTCCACACTTTGTTGTGCGAGATTTTCAGCTTCTTCCCTGTCCTTCTGCTCTTGCACTCTTTTATCTTCTTGTTCCTTCTTCAACTGTTCTTCTTCCAACCTCTTCTCTTCCAATAAATTGTTTCTTTCTTCCTCCAATGCTTTGAGTTTGTCTGAAACTTCCTTTTCCTTTTGTAGTTGCTTGGCCAACTCCTCAACATCTTTCTCTTTTTGCATTCGTTCTACTTCCTCCTTCTTCTTACAAGCATCTTCTATTATTTTAAACTTAGCCTCAAGGGCTTCTCTCTCTCTCTCTCCTTTTCTTAGCTTTCTCTTCCTCTAACTCATGAATCATTTGTACCATTTCTAATTTTTCATTATCTTCTTTAGTTTTGAGCTTTTGCTCCTTTTGCTTTTGTTGTCTCAGCAGTTCATCAACTCTTCTCTTGGCTTCCACTTGTTGTTGTTGTAGTAAGGCATCCGCTTGTGCTTTAACATCTTCTTCCTTTTGCTTCTCCACTGCCTTTGCATGTGCTTTTGCATCCGAAGCTTTCTTTGCTTCTTGAAACAACGCCCATTGATCTTCTTTAGTCAACACATGTTCAGTCTCTAGGGGCATCTCTTCTTGCACATCTTTTTCTGACAAGGTTTCATCAGAATGTGTTGCAATGTGATGAATCTCCATTTCTACCTCCTTTCCCTTCAAGGTCTCAGTTGTATCATGAAGAGTGCCTCTAGGAACCTCTTCATCTTGTTTCTCTGTATGTGAGACTTGTGTAGATGACTCTCTTGCAAATGATGTTGGAGCCACCAATCCTGTTGGAACATCTTCCTCTAATGTTTCAGGTATATCTTGAGCTGAAGCCTCAAGCTCAATGTCTTCTATGTCAGGAGAGAAGAAATCCAATGGTTCCTTTAGAGGTATCTTCCGCTTGGTTATTTTATATCCCTTTCCCTTATTGGGAGCTTCACCTCTAGGATCCTTGGCTCTGTGAATAACCCATTGGATACTCCTATCTAGTACAGGCCTTGCTATAAGTTTGATATCTTTGGTCTCTTCCGCCTCCCAATCCATTGGATCTAAACTTTTTGTTCCTATGCTTTGTGCCTCATAGGATGGATCCAATACTAAACCATCATCAGATAGTGCATCAGGAACATCTGTTGTTACTCCAAATTATATCATAAGAGCAACAGGTAATCTCTCGTAGTTTCTCTTTCTCAGGTCATACTCGTCTTGGAGATCACTCCATAAGTCTTCCAACAAGTTGAAGTGTTTGTTGAAGACTAAAGCTAATAATACATTCATCTTCTTCTTTGGATCAAAGTATTTTCGGGCAGTGTATAAGACCAAATTCAAATGCACTAGTTCATTGCAAATCACTTTATCTCCCACAAGATGTGGGAAACTATATTCACCCAATTTCATTGGGAAATTATGACAACCCAACTTGTGTTTTAATGGAAACCAAGCATTTACCCCCAGAGCTTGGTAGACAAACTCCATCAGAATTAGCTTGTTGCCGCAACATCTTGGTAGTAGGTGGGGATGACCCTCAAATCCTACCAACTTGAAATAAGTGAATCTGGGGTATTGGATATACCAACATCCCCATTTTGTAATAAAGGCCATGACCTCTTGACTCAACCTATACCTTGCATGTAAGTTGGTTAATGATTACATATAAGAATGCATCATTAACCCTCCTGAAATGTGACTCTAAGACATGTACGAATAGTTGATCATAATGATCCCATACCTTCTTTTGTCCATTAGCTTCCCCTAATATGCCTACTATGTTCAATCCTGGAAATATTCCTCCTCTAGCTGTTGTATAGACCACATAGGAAGTCATGAAGAAAAATTTAGTTTCTCTTATATTGACCAGTTGATTGTGTATGTTGTCAGATACAATCATTGTCCAATCAAATTGTTGTCTCCCATCCAAGAGTGTTTGAATGAAAGGAAACATCCATTCCTTGAAATGAGAAGCATCCAACTTTCCAAAGACCCTTGATAACATGATTATTATATCTGCCACCTCCTTGTAGAAATCTGCCCTCTTTGGCTGATCTGCAAGCTTGGTTAAAGATTTATTTTCTGTTCTTAGCCATTTCTTGTTCAAATGGGATTTGTTTGTTTCCTTGTTGTTGCTGTTTATCTCCAAGGCCTTTGCCTCATTCAGGTGTCCCAGATTCTTTGGGTTGGGACTATTAAACATGTATTGGAACATTTGTGGTGTCAAGTCTATGATGACATTATCCTGTGAATCCACACACTGCCTAGTGATAGGATTATAAGCCCCAATTACTGTCATAATCAATTTTGGGCATTGGATAGAAAGTGGGAATACAACAATATGTGCTAGGCCAAACTCCATTATTCTTTGTGTTCTTCCTGTAACCTCTTCTACAAAAGTATTCGAATATAGCTCCTCATAATTGAATGGACCCAAGTTGGTATCAGTTATATCAGCCCATTCAGATTCCACTTTACTGGCTGTGACCACAAGACCCTTATGTTTATACCTCAAAGTATAAGGAAACTGCTCCGGTTTGATCTTCTTGGTCTTAGTTGATGCCTTTGAAGTTTCTGCAGGTTGATTCCTCTGAGAAGCTTCTCTTGATATTCCTGAAATCCTTTAGCTTCCTGCAATCAAAACCTTAAATTAGATCCTTAAATAGATGCAACAAAATATGCTTTAAAATCTTACCCTTCACATATATACTGGAGGTGGAACCAGGCAGAAAACACCCTAAACAATCTCTTTTAAAATACTTTCGGGGTCGGAATCAAAATAGTTATTGAAATTGTAGTAATAACAAGGTGGGACCAGAGTTAGAGTTGGAATGGTAACCAGAACCATAATCGGAATGAAACCCAATCAGGTTCTATGAATATTTTCTATGTGTGAATTTCGTTCCGCTTCCACTTCCACCTGGGTTACCATCGTTTTGAAAGTTCTTTCCTATTGTGGGCGGAGCCGGAGACGAGATGGAAATGGAATCAATACTTACTACAAAAACATGGTTCAAAGTCTAAGTAGATGCCAATCCCACTTCCACTCAATGTAATCATGACATCATAAATGCTTTGGACAGGATAATAGGTGATACCATGATTTAAGAATTAGGTTGCATGAAAATGAAAAGGGCTTAAACATAAACTTTAAAAGAACTGCCCATATGACCAAAAGAAAACTATACCAATTAGGGCATCCTATTCAAAAATGGAAAACGTGCCAAAACCCTATTTTCAAAACCTTGACCTCTAACAACCTAGGGCATGAATTTAATCTAATTCTAATTAACCAAACAATGCGTAATAGAAATCTTAAGCTAAAACGTAATCTACCAAACCATATAAATGAAAGCACTACAACTAATCTATGCCATTTAAAACCTAGTGCATCATAGTATGGTCACGTATAAACGTGAAAATGACTATGAGAAAAAATGAATAAATGAAAAACTAACCTACTAAACAAAGCAAAACAAAAACAAACAAACTTTAAACAAAAACATATAAACAACACAAACCACAGGAACTCAAAAGAAGATCTATCAACCACGAGTTCACGCAAACAACCCGAATGAAATGCAAAAGAACAAAAGAAAAGAATAAGAAACCCTACCTCAACCGTAAATAAATAGGTTAGTTCCTTGAAGCAATCCCACACACAATTATCTCTCTTCCAATCGAATCACACACGAAAATACTCCACTGCAACTCTGGTTCACTCTTGATCTTTTAAACAATGAGGATAACTTCGAGTTATTCCCTAATTAAGATAAAAACCCGCAGTTTCATACGTGCAACTCCCTGTAATTAATTCCATAAATGAGGTAGAGCGGAGTTGGAACTACAGAGGAACTGGCACAATACTGTTGTACGACTTCAGTAAAGTCAACGATCGAAAACAGTGAGACCAGAGTCAGAGTTGGAATTATTTTTAAAACTTTGTCCAAGTTTTGTGTTTGGTTCCCATTCTGGCTCCAGTCCCGCTAACAATGAAGAAAGCGAAACAAAAAGTCAAAAAAAAAACACGAAGACCAAAATAAGAAAATTCAACATAAAAACTTAAATCAAACAAACAAAATAAAAGGCAGAAACGGAGGCAGAAAGAGAATTGATTTTGAAACTTGAACTTCGTTCAAGCTTAATTTATACTCTGGCTCCGGCTCTGATAAATATAAAACCCAAAAGACTAAAAAGCACAGTTGGGACCAGGATCGGGATGAGGTCTTTGAAGAGAGTTCCAAAACCCAATTCAGTTCTGGTTCCGGTAGAGCAATAAAACAAAAGAAAACAAAGTGTTTTGAAAAGAAATACTCCACACCTTGTTTGAAAATCAACTAAGGACGAAAACAAAAAGGGGGACCCATTTTGACTAGGGCAAAAGGTGGGGTGGTTATGCAAGGCATAACACATATGTAGCACCATTTTTAGGCCAATTTACCAAAAAAATAAAATTATTTGAAAAACTTGATGTTTCAACAACTGCTAGATTCATGTAAATAATATTTTAAAAAATAAAAAATACCCTTTTGTAGATCTATAAATGTATTTTTCAGGTATATATAGTTTTTAATGTTTTCAGTTTTTATACTAAAAGTAGGTTATCAACACCAAAATATAAGGTTGATTATCTTATCAAGAAAAATACTAAAATTTATTAAAAACTATGGTGCACTAGATAAAAGATTTCACATCAAGATGGTGTAGTTTTTTTTTTCTATCTTGGTTGAATAGTTAAGACAAAAGGTGCCATCCCATACAAATAGTTGTGCTTTCAATACACATATTTTAATATTTATTTCCAAGAATATATATATATATATATATATTAAAATTAGGGGAAAAATAAATCTATGCACTAAAGCTTTAACTTTATATATTAAAAAAATTGAAGGGAAAAAGTAAAATTTACTACATAAAGAGCAAAGTTTGTTTAATTCATTTTTCAAAATTCTAGAATCAACAACTAAATTATAGTGTCAATTTTATAAAAAGTATATTGAAATAATTTTTATTTTTATTTTTAAATACGAACATAAAATACACTAAAAAATAAATATTTATTAGTTTACATAATTTTAAAATTCAAAACATATATGTCATGTTTTACTCATTCAAGTTAAAATTTGGATTAACTTGTTGGCCAATTACTTTATAAAAGTGTGACACAGCTTTATGCTTTTATCCTAAAACAATATATTGTTTAGTTAAACTTAACATTACATAAGCTTTGCACTATACAATCAACAAACTTATTACTAAATTACACTCCCTTATCCCAATTGTTGCACTCATAGAAAAGCTCATTTTTCATATTAAAAATTAAGGCAAATTATTATTGACATCTCTCATCTTATGGATGGCTTCTATTTATTCATTTCCTAAAACTTCAAAAGAGGGTAATTATGTCACTTGTTCTCTATTTCTAAAAGTATAAACAATTGAGTTGTAAAAGTTTACCTTCCCCTCATTGGACTTAAACTAGAAATCTTGTATATATCATTAATGATGACCAATCAAATTAATTGGAATTAGCACTCTCTTAAAGTCATTATTTCCATGCATTTTAGTTTTTGCTTTATCAACACTATCCTCAAAATCATGTGTTTTCACACCCTTTGTTTGTCAACTTCCACATCCATAACTTTCACTTCACAACTTCCCACATGTGGGAAAACTAACTCTAAGATTTTATTTTATTTTAGTGCTTGCATCCTTGTTGTTAGAATCTAGATGCTATAAACCTTGCAAGTCCTTGTAATTATTTAATTTTATAATATGTTGTAAAAATGACCATGGAATGAGATGCCACCTTTGGAGGAATCTTTAAGATTTCTTGTATGATGCATCCTACCACTTAGATTGTATGATATGACATGTGTAAGGAAATATATGATATTGTAAGGTACATAAGAGAACCTATGGTACATCTAAGAACATTAAAATAACATTTTTGAGGCATATTAAATAGGATACTAGAGGTCTAACATCTTTCACCACTATTTACTAGCACTTGCACCAGAAGGGGTGCAAGGGTTACACCGATAGAAAAATATAACACCATGTTTCCCTCTATGATGAACCTCAATTTGTAGGAGAGAAAAACAAAATACATTAAAAATAGTAATCAAAAGGGCTAGTTGTTTTAGAGGACTTGGTGTTGCAGACATTTTCTCATATGAAAATGATTGGAACTCTGCTATGTTTTTCTTTTCTTGGGCCAACAAATATCTAGGGTATATACATGGTACCTTATAATCTAATGTTGAATATTCTAGGCAAGCATAATTGTTTTGTGATAATGTGGAAGCTAGTGGTTTCTGTCACTTTCTCAGGCTTTTCCCCTGTTGTCGACCATTCTGATGTCAACATCGTTGGTAATCTATGATGGTCACATCAATGAAATAGTGGAATACTTCGGTGCCATGTTGGAATCTCTGGAAGTTGGGCTGCCCGACGAGGGTTTGGCCATGACCATGTGTGATGGAGCACATCTTCATCGCTCCCAAGATTCGAACATGGGTTGTGGCTTCGCACGACAAAGGCTTAGTGGAGGACAAGCTATGACACCTTCTGAGTAAGTGTGGATTCAACGACATTGGCATTGAAAAATATTTTTGTGCACTAAAACTATTTGTGTTATGAAAGAAGAAGAGTATAAATAGTCAAAAAATCCAAAACCAATGCACAAACATAACCCCTCTTTGGTCACAAATGAAACTTTCAATATAGTGATAAGAAGGTATGCAATTGCCCACATGGTAGAAAGAGCAATCAAAACATTCTACAAGCAGATGGAATTTGGCTTGAAACTCAATACACCGACATTTCAAGTTCTTTTGGATGCTCTCTGCAAAGCTAGACACATGTCCAAGAAGCAGAGGCTTTGTTTAATTTGAAGCAATAGGAATATAAACCTGATATGAAAAGTAGGAACATAATTCTCAATGGATGGTGTGGTTTCCCAAATTTGAGGGAGTCAAAGAGGTTCTAAAATGAGATGAACAAGAAGCTATGTAAGCCCAATTTGATAACATACCCTATTTATATAAATGCTTTGGCAATGAATCAATATTAGGGGTAGCATGGATTGTCAAACAAGATGATAACCTAAGAAGAACAACTCGCCTCAGCTTAAAAACAATACTCAAGTTGGCGATTCCACAAAATTTTCAACATTTATAAGCTTCGATACCATGTCTATACCCTAGCTGCTTGTTGGCCCAAGAAAAGAAAAAGATAGTAGAGTTCCAATCTTTTTTCATATGATAAAATGCAAGTCCTCTAAAACAACTAGCCCTTTTGAATATTGTTTCTAATATCTTTTGCTTTTCTCTCCTACAAATCGAGATTGGAGATCTCTATTTATCAAACTAATCTTTTGCTTTAACATTTTTTTTGAATGATTTGTAATACATAAATAAATGTCTGTGAGATTTAAATTTAGGTTTTTGAATCAAACATATTTTTTCTTACAGTTTGAATTTAGAGTTTTCTAGTAATGAAAGCCTGGTTAAGCTTATAGCAGCTGACAAATTAAATATAGGGTTTTACAGTAATGAAGGCTTTCTTAAGCTTATTTCAGCTTACATGACTAAAATTTACTGTTATATTTATTGTCTTAATATATACTTATGGCCTCCTCATCTAACCTTAAACTTTATTACCCTTGTTAAAGTCATTTCGAAATAGATTATATTTTATCATTAGTGTCTAGAACTGTATAATATTTAAAAAATTTAGAATTACTCTTCCAACAATCAAGTAACATATCTACGAGAGTGAGGGTGTAGAGTGCTTCTTTGATTTAAATTCATGCCTACTATATCTAGGAGAGATTCGAACTTGTTGCCTTGTAGTCGAAGCTATTAATTTCGAGAAAAAGTTTTGAAAATTTTGTCATCCTCTTTTTGTTCATTTGACCTCCTAGGGGTTTTGTTTTGCAACTCTGTTCAAATATCTGTTGTATGAACTCAGCATGCCTAGAATTTGATGGTCATTCATGCCTGTCATTTGAAAATTTTGTGACGATTTGTTCATTTAAATGCCTGTCATTTTACGTTTTATGAAAAAATTTAATTGTCAAAATAATATTTAATTATTATTTTTATATATTAACTCTTTTATATTAAAACATTATTAATCATACATATTAAATATGAAGTTTTTTATAAATTTCTATTTTTGATGTTACACAAGTAATTTGGTTGTTTTTTAAACTAGCATACCTATATTTAAAAAATATATGTAATGTACGTCGAGAAATATCTTTTGGAGGCACCTGTAATATAAATAACATGTTTTGTAGTATAGTATATATGCTCCTTTATATTAATGTACACATCTTGCTAAAGGAGTACTTACGCAAAAGTACAAACTGAGGCTGATGATTATTTTCTATTACAAACCCAACCTCCATTAACATGTGTTGATGTGTGTATATATATGTACATGGGTTGCAGCCTGTTGTGTATATACTTTGTAAATATTCGCTGATCCATAGAATGAATGAATGAAAGATTTTAATGACACCCACAAGACTAAACAATCTATGGGACCAAGACAAACAACTTAATTTGTTTTCATGCTCTTTCCTAGGTCGGATCTCTATGAGACTGAATAGTCATTGAAAGCAGACAAATTTGCCGCAGTTACAAAGTAAAAAATTTATGTACCCTCCTAATAAATATATCTAGGATAAAGACTCCCCAGAGGGGCTTTGAAAGGTATACCCTTTCTTTTTCTTGTTGTTTTGTAATTTGTTATCATGGGTGGAGGAGTTTGGGGTGAGATGTCTTGTGAAATGTTGCTTTTGGGGCTGCAATTGATCACAGTTGTCTCTTCGCTTGAGTTATCACCATGGCTAGCTTGTTCTTGGCCTTTCTTGTATGCATTGATTAAATCCTTAAGATTGAAATTGTTCCTGAAACTCTTTTGAATCTTCTGTCTCTTGTAAGAAGTTGAATTTTGATCAGATTCAGCCCCTCCTTGTTGTTGGTGTTGCTACAGTTTTGGCTGTAACAAAAATGTCATGTTGCAAAGATCATGTCTTATACCCACTGCGTAAAAAAACACAAACAATAGACCTAATTTAGTAGTCCAATTGTTATGGTAAAAAAAATACAAAATCACACTCCCCTCACAGATTTCTAAATATTTCCTATGATTACATTATGGTAGGAAGATCTTCGTATCTGTTCATAAGAAAAGGAATACAGTAAACACCATGAAAAACTATCACTTAACCGATTATATTTAGCTTTCATAGTTCACAAATTATTAAGGTTGGGAGTAACCCTTGTTCATTCATCATCAACATTTACAATCTTACTAATTTGATTATTTTCAAATAGATAACTTTATAGTTCTAAAATTCCTAATCCAAATGCATTCTTCACCCTAATGATGATTCACTAAGGTAACCCTTGACATAGATAACTTCACAATTCACAAATTCCTAATCAAAATGCATTTTTCACTCTATCATGATCCACTAAAAATAACCCAAATATTAAATTTAGAAAAATCTCATATTTTTGTGAAAACTTCTTCAATAACACCACTGCAAAACCTAACAGTGCCCAAATTGAACGAAAACACCATGTAAGATCAATAGGATAGGGAAACTCAATTAGGCAAATACAAAACAATCTTCCACTCTTAAATAGACAATTATACAACAAGAACATAGGAAATTACTATTCATTGTCTCAAAACAGGTATAGGGGTCGCACTCTATTCTTGAAGATTAGCCTAACCACTGAGCTTGACGGGTTTTTCATTTCTAATTATTTCATCAAAACAGGTATAGAGGGGACACTATGAATCCTTGAAGAATGGCTTAAACACTGAGCTTGATGGGTTTTTCATTACTAACCATTTTTCTCAAAAGAGGTATAGGGGACACTTTTCAGCACTGAGTTTGATAGGTTTTCATCTTTGTTATACTTAGGAAAGAGCTAAGGCCATTTCAAACGTAATCCTTAACTGCTACTATTTCAAGACTCAAGCAGACAATCATACAATGTTGATAAGGTCCTCCAATAACAATTAGGCTATGCAAGCTCTTAAACTTTAATGCTTTTCACAAAGACTGTTATACCTAAACAATGTGATGATCATTGTGATGTTCAAGGCAATAGGTGCATAATCCACCTGCTATACAATCAAGGCAATACACATTGCACTTGCATCAGTTGGAATCTCCATGAATTTTGTAAGGAATGAAGAAGCTTGTGTGCAACAATAGCTTCAACCATGGAGGCCCAATTTCATTCTCCTCTAAAGTCAACATCCCTCTTATGTGCACGTACCCAACTCCAATATAAACCAAATTTTATCACCCATATCAAGTATTAACATTTTTTATCAGCAAAAATAGTATTCCAAAAACAACTTATTCCACCTCAAATGCATATCACACAGAACAAACATAGACCAATATAATGCTGCCAATGCTAATACACTGTCTCATATATCCACTCTATACAATCTAGAATCTGTCCCATGCTCTAACAACAAACCATGTAAACCAAATCAAGAACAAACAAAAACCCACCCACCATTGGAAGACAAAAATCAAATTCAATAGAGTGTTGGATGAGAACTGATAATATAAACCTGCAGAGGAGTTGAAGAAGACAAGTCAATATGCATACGATGAGTTCTTGCTTTCTTTTAGTTTTGCAAAGACAAGCTTTCATGTGAGTGTCTTTAGCCAATTTTTTCGCTATCGATGTGTGGAATTTGCTTGCTAGACCTGCACTAATGATGACAGACCCAGTTTTCTTTTTGTAAAAGGATTGAAATGAAAGGATGGGGGAAATTCATGTGCGAAGCGGCTTCTAGGAATAGGAGAGATTTTTGAAAAATGGGTTACGCTGAAACTCCTCTTTCTCCAAGTCCTGTAAAGCCATAGTGATTGATGCTTCCAAAAATTCCACTCCGCCATCATTGCAATCGATCTCTGGTCTGCCCGATATTTTCCCAATAACCAACTATCCTGCAAATGGATAGAAATGCACCAGAACCCTAAAGAGGCTTTTCTTCAAGTTGTCTACCACGGAAGAAAAATCATATGCAGGGAACAATCTGTAGAAAAGAAGCCTCTGTGGTTTTCTCACGGGTAGCCAAAAGAAGTCCAGGTTGCAAACAAACATGCGCTTCTTGCACGATGTGACCACTGAAGCCACTATGGAAATTTTGAGCACTTCAACCTTCAGATCTTCCATTGCTGCAACTCACGAGTATAATCACAAAGAAACCTTGAGATCTTATCGATTCCCGAATATGAATCATAATTTTTTCAAATAAAGAAAGCCCTAAAACGATAACCGAAGGAAACCAAAGAAAACCTAAGAAAACAGTTACCGGCTCGCGAAAATAAAAAACCTAATGGCAAAAGCATTTGCGGGCGTTCGATTTTCTGGCGTCCGACGAATTCTGACATCTCATGGTTTCCGAGAGCAAAAACAATACATGACTTCCATCTGCCTGTCATTTTAAATGCAACTTCAAAATGTTTACACATTGCTTTCACTGTATAACGCCTTTTGGCGTAAATATATTATTATGTATCATATAAATTAATTAAGTATTTTTAATAGGAATCCAAATTCTTAAAAATACCAATAAACATTAAAAAATATAATAATTTGACATAAACCTTCATTATATAATTTGCATATATTTAAACACAAAAAACAACTTTTCAAAGAAATTAACTATTTTATTTTATTATTTTAAATTGAGATGCAAAAAATTTAATGACGCATTACATAGAAAATAAACAAAAATAAATGTTATCAAATGTCAAGAATTCTTCTTGACTTTGTATTCTTCCATATTTGATATACTTTATTCCAATTTACATCATTTTCTTGTGGTCCATTTAAAGACACTCTCATTAATGCATCCAATAGCAAACAGAACTTGCCATAATTTCATCATATGAGAATAGCTTTTATGCCAACATTCTGTGTTACCAAAAACTCTCCATTCATCTTTCATCTTGAAACCCTCACAACTCAAATGCAATGAATCAAAGCTCACAAACACCTACAGAAAAAAAAAATGCTATAAAATAAATACTCTTTAAATTTTTTTAAAGCTGCTAATCATTGTAAAATAAATGTTGTTCAAAAAATAGTGAAAATTTGTGTTATGTTATTATTCATATGGTATCCTATATATATTTAAAAAATGTAAAATTAGAAAGTATTGGTAATTAGAAATAAATGTAAAAATCTTATATTTAACAAGAAGTTTCTAAATTCATATAGAAAATAAATCTTGTGAAAATATTCAAAAAGTTAAAAAAAAAAATATTCTATTTTGAAAAGATTTTGAATTAATATAAAACAATGATAACTATTAGTAAAAATGTCAAAATCTTAAATTTACCCTTACAATTAAAAAGAAGTTTTTAAATTTATTCAAAATGTTAAAAAACAATTATATTCTATTTTGAAAAGATTTTGAATTAATATATATTTATAAATCATATATATTAATATAAAGCAATGATAATTATTAGTAAAAATATCAAAATCTTAAATTTATCCTTACAATTAACATGAAGTTTCTAAATTCATATAGAAAATAAATCTTTTAAAATATTCAAAATGTTAAAAAACAATTATTTCTATTTTGAAAAGATTTTGAATTAATAATATTTATATAATAAATATTATAAATCATATTTATTAATATATTAGTAAAAATGTTGAAATTTAAAAAATTAATTTTTTTTTAGAAAGAACTATATTTAATCTTGAAAAGATTCTATTTTGAACAAATTTTGAATTAATAAATATATAAAGTGAAATTAGAAAGAATTATTCCAACTCTAAACTAATTTATATTTTTATCATAAAGATATAAAGATATATATGTATATATATATACCTACAATAAATATTTACGGTTTAATAATAATTTTAAGTGTCATTTTTACGGTTATTTAAAAATATATCAAGTCAAATAATACGGTCTAATAAATTTTTAGGTTGTAATATACGGTCCAAAATGCAAAAATCAGTCAAATAGACCATCAAATTCCAGGCCTTGTATGAAACATGTGGAAGAATGATAAACCCTATACATGGAGCTGTCTGTTTACTGTAGATGGGAAAATGGAAAATTTTCTAGGCAACAGTTCAGAAAGTTCTCGAAGAAGGCAACCTGGAGCGGCCCCTGACACCTCCCAGTTGTCCGCCAATTGACGCAAATGGTGCCATTGTTCCTACTTTTCCCTCAATGG
Organism: Sequoiadendron giganteum; assembly: GCA_007115665.2. Lineage (NCBI taxonomy): Eukaryota > Viridiplantae > Streptophyta > Pinopsida > Cupressales > Cupressaceae > Sequoiadendron > Sequoiadendron giganteum. The sequence goes on along the minus strand of CM021100.1, from coordinate 912,112,638 downwards.
GCACCGACGTAGCTGTCACACCGATTTTCTGATCCAATGACATTGTTGAATCTCAGACTCAAGATGTCGACTCATCACAAGATAAATTCAACATCCATAGACAGACTGACATTTCAGATTTTTCTGTCGTTGACAATCAAGGAGCCTGCAAAATATCAGTTGGGCTTAACCAACACACTCTAAGCGTTGACCGCTTAGAGTGTTCTAGTGGGCCCGCCTAATCTGTTTCGTTCCCCTAGTCATTTTCGTTCCAATAAATACTGTTTTTAATAGTTAGATACTCATTGTTACAACTAGCGATCAACAGTTCCTGCACGTGAAAAAAATCAAACCCAAATCTCAAACAATATTCTCACACATGAAAAAAATCAAACTCAAATCTCAAACAATATTCCCACGCCGTTGCAGAAGTTTAGTGGGTGGCATAAAGTGCACTGTTTCACCATATGCAACAAATAGGTCTCCAACACCGATCATTAAACATATTCTAGCGTATTCTCAGCCTGTACCAAAATGGGAGCATTGGAAAAGGGTTTAGGTATCGAGCAAAAGCATAAAGAATAGACGACTTTTATCAGCTGTGGTTGGAAATAGCCTAGTAGGCATGCTTTTAAAATGGTTTCATGGAACACCATGATTGCAGGATATGCACAAAATGGATTTTTTGAAAAGGCTTTAGAAACGTTTATTTCAAGCAAATACAATTGGCAAGTGTGAAACTAGCCTTTGCAATCTTTGGCAACATCCTCCACGCCTGCGCCAAAATGAGATCTTTGGAGTAGCGTATGGGCATCCATGAAAGCATAAAGTGTGGAGGAAATGTGTCAGATGTTGTAGTTGCTACTGCTCTGGTAAACGTGTATGCAAGAAGTGAAATCATAGAAAAAGCACATGAACTATTCGAAAAAATGCCTCGAAGAAATGTCGCCTCTTTGACCAAATGCCTCAAAGAAATGTGATCTCATGGAATGCAATAATTTTAGGATATGAACAAAATTGAATTTTGCAAAAAATGTCTTTGAAATCTTCAAATTAATGAAGCACTTCTCATTGAGGAATGCTTCTTAAAAAAATTACAGAATGTTATTGAAATTTTTTAGAGTATTTTAAAGTGAGTGGTCTCATGAATTTTGTAGTGCAAGTTTAAGCTTCAAAGTTTAAGAGATTGGTGGTCTCATGAGTTTTTTTATTTTGTGTAATAAAGTATAGAAATATAAAATGATAAAATGAAATAATTGATGGGAATCTAAAAACTCTAAATTATTGACAAGTAGCAAAAAAATTCATAGACTGGTTGAGACAATTTTTGGCCCCACCCTAAATGCACTAGTTTAAAATTATGAACTAAAAAGTAGAGACTTCTAATTATTTAAAAATAGAATTTAATTACTCTTATATCATTTTTTGGCCTCATGGAACCCCCTATTCCATAAAAATAGTTCTTCAAGCTCCTCCACAAGACCACGGTCTTAGAATTACTTTACAAAGACATTGCTTCTTGATTTGGATCTTAAAATAGATGTGCTTTCTCAACCATCTATGCAGAAGTGGGAAAATGGTTTGACGTTCAAATGGTAAAGAGTTTAATGAAAGATAAAAGAATTAGAAGATCCCTAGATGTAGTTGGAGTGAAGGCCATAAAATGGTACATGCATTTTGTGTAGGAGACAAACCATATCGGACATAGAAGATTTATGCAAAGTTGGAGAAAATGGCTTGGGAGATTAAGGTAGAGGATATTTTCCAGATTCAAGACATTTACTTAGTGACGTGGACAAGGAGGAAAAACAATTTTGTCTCTACCATGATGGTGAAAAGTTGGCAATTGCTATAAAGAGCGAAACTGTTTAATTCAAAACATCGACAATACTTTAAATAAATTTATTTATATTCAAAAGAAAGTTGACACTTCATTCATTAGACATCATATAATCCAAAAGATTCCAAAACAATGACTTAAAGTCGATAAAAAGATTCATAATACTTCTAGTTAAACTCATACACGTGTCATATTACACGACATTGATAATAATACAAAAGTATTTGTAACATAAGTTTACAATTCGAGACTTAGGCATTTTGTCGCCTTAAGCTCTACAATACATAATTTAAAGAATACAATAATACATAAATGAAGAAAACATCCTTTGATCTTCAATCCATAGCTTATCTTCAATAATGAAGACAAGAACAAGAATTAGGCGCTTTTTCTGTCCAACCTCGAAGCCTACGCTTCCCCGAAATTCCTTAGTCATTCAAAGAATACCCGACCCTGCATGAATCGCTTAGCAAATAGTATTCAACAAGCAAGATGGAATCTGGTGCCTGCCTAGTATAACTAGTAAAATGACAAGCATTTTATTTTTTCTAATTCATTTAAGAAACAAGCAAGTTCGATACTAAGATATGGTAGAGAGTTCATTCATTCCATCTATTTCAATGGTCCTTAAGTTACTTGGCCAAGTAAAATGTCATGCATGACAAATAAAAGCAGTTTTGGAAAAAATAAAACTACACTCTCTAATAACCCATATTCGACACCCGTCTTGCAAGGTAACTTTCCAAACACATGACATGCACATTCATTTATCAAGCATGCATGGTTCCATTCAAATAAATATAATCTTTCACAAACATCTTTAACTGCAATCTAGTTTCAAGCAAAAATGGTTTAAATGTAGTATTTTCATCGTTTTAAAATATAGACATCGTTAAATTAATATTTAAAATAACAAAAAGAAGGTGTATCTCAAGTATGTAAATCAAGTACATATTTAAACAGGCATAAATGAGCACACGTTCTTTCGGTTTATTTACTCATTTAATTTATTTTGACTTTGAAATAATCCTGTTCTAATTCGTTTTGTTTCCAAATAATTCATATTTTAATTTACTTGATTTATTTTCTATTTTTCATGTTTCCAGAAAATAAAATAATTAATTTTTATTTATGTTTCATAAAAATTTGAGTTTTATCCACAAAAATCACTGATTTTAACTCTTATTTTTCAAACACATTTAATATATAAAAAGTATTTTATCAAAATCTTTATCTTTTATGTTTCATTTGTGAAATTTAAATCTATCTGACAGTTTTGGTTTTTTGAAGTTTTTCCAAATCTAATTCAAATATACGTTTTTCGGTGTGAATCTTTTCCTAAATCTGAATTTTCCTAAAATAATAAATCAACTGGTTTTGATTGTTTTCTAATCAAATTTGTTCTACAATTTTCTGTTTCTAATTGTTTAATGGTTTTCTAGCAAAAATCACAGTTTGATGTTTGAAATTTCATCAAAATTTAATGGAAACAGTGATAATTTTTAATAGATAATATAAAAATAAAATCTGGTGTTTGATCTTTTCCTAAATTGATAAAAACAAAGATTTTCTTTCCAATTCAAAACTAAAATACAAGAATTAGAAAATAATTTTAACTCCTTAATAAATTGGCTGTGAATTGGTTTTCAATTTATCTACCTATCAAATTCTTGAATTTGGAAATTGAATATTTTTCTGTCAATTTTCCTTTCCTATTGTTGATTGTGATTTCTTCGTTCTCTTTCCTGGCTCTTCTTCTTTTTATCTCTAATCTCCCTTCTTCCTGGGCACCTCTCTTTCTTCTGTTGTAGGGTGAGATGAAGTTAACACTCCATGGAAATTCATTTATTTCTTGTCAAATGCCCTGCCTCTTTCCTTCTCTCCACACACACCTCCTTCCCCGCCTTCTCCCTGCTCACCTCACTTCACCCTCTACCTGCTGGCTGTGTCCCATCTCCTATAGCCTATGTATCAAGGAGGGCAGGTTGTTGTTTTGTTCCCTCTTGGAACCACACCTTCCTTTCACTCCCTTCTCCTACACATGGGAGATCAAAAACTATTATTTTTAAATTCCTAGACCTCTCTCCTAGCTGCGTGTGATGGGAATGAGGGGAGTGTTATAAACATAAACAAAAAAAATCCCAGACTCCTCTGGCCATGTGTGGGGTTTAGAAGGTGAGAAAAAAATTCAACAAAAACTTATAGAATCTCCCTGGTGTATGCTCATACAAGGAATCAACAAATGAATATTACCAAATTCATTCCCTCTACTGGATGCACCTTCTCTCAAGTCAGATAAAGCCAATAAAATATCAAAAGATTGTGTGTTTTTTTGTCCAATGTTCAAAAATGGATTTTCACTCTCCTTTTCCAATTTCGAATTTCTCTTTGACTGATTGGTACTCATTCAAAATGATGGAGTTATTCACAAAGCTAGATCCACTTTTCATGTTTGATCTCCAATCTAAATTTATCAAACTCCAAGTTTTAAATTTTGATTGCATTCACATTAATTGAAAGATATTTTCTTTTCAATTTGTTAACTGTTGTTTTGAATTCAATTCCAATTTTGATTGCAAACGTGTTGCTTGTTTTGATTTGTTTTCAAAAACTTATTTTTTTATTTATCTAATTCTTTAAGAAAATCTTACCTCTTTAATTTATCAAATGAGAAGATATCCAATAAATTAATAACACTATTTTATATTTTAATAAATTTCCACAATTAAAAATTTATTCCAAAAATTTGAAATAACAACATTATCATTTTTAACTAATAATAAAATATTGATACAAGGAATTCAATTATCTAAATAAAATCAATTTTCTCACAAAATAATCAAATCGTCATTTAAAGCAACATATTATTTTCACATATATTTGAGAAATCAATTAAACATATTTTAAATTTGCAAGTACAATCATCACAAAAATACATTAAAATAATAACTAAGTGTGTGTGTGAGATTCCATCATCCTCATAAACGTCTAATGGCTAAAATGACTCTACCTGATCAATGTTCTTGCCTTCATTCTCGTTCACCTATTCCTACATTCACTTGCACTCGATTTTTCATCAGCAATGACAAACCCCAAATTTAATCAAAATGCTTTTCAAATCATTTCATTTGCATTTTAATTTCAATTTCAATTTAAATTTCACTTTCAATTCAACTTTAAATAATCATCTAACATAATAATTAAAAATCTCATGATTAATAATTCCATTTAAATAATCGACAAAAATTGATACGTGACATCCTTCCCCTCTTGGAAGAGACATCATCTTGATGTCTTATTAATCATTTAATAAGCATAGCATCTCAATCAGTAAAACATAGTATCTCAAGCATAAAACATAGTATCTCAATTGCAATGCAATAATAACTATCAACATAGTTCTCAAAAACATAAGCATAAACAAATCATAGTAGCATCCACACTATCAAAGTTCACAACATGTTCAAATCAAAACCAGAGTATCAAGTATCTAAGCATAAAGCAAATGCTAATCTATGAAAGAAAATGAGGAAAATGACGATCAACCGTCTCAGAATCCTCCCATGTAGCACTATCCTTAGTATACTGGTCCCACTGGACCTTGTACTGAGTACTATCCTTGTTACGCAACTTAATGCTATGCCTATCTAGGATTCAGATGGGCTCCACTAGCACCACCTAAGGATCCTATACCTATAATGAATGCCAATCAAGAATATGAGATGCATCATGATGGTATGGTTTCAACAAAGAAACATGGAATACATTATCGAGTCGAGCTAGAGTGGGTGGTAACACTAGTCTATGAGAAACTGGATTAATAACTTCTAGTACATCAAAGGGTCCCACAAATCTCGGTGCCAAATTTGATGATTTCCCAAATTAGATAGAGCTCTTATGAGGCTTAACCCTCAAAAAGACTATCTCCCGCAACAAACTTTCTGAAAGTCTTGTTCCTATCAGCATAGCTCTTCTATCTATCGGTTGCTTCCTTCAACCTACCCTTGATCAACTTCATTTGCTCATCCATTTCCTTGAGCATATCTAGACCAATGATGATCCTATCTTCCATCATGTCCCAACTAATGGGTGTGAGATATTTCCGTCCATAAAGTGCCTCAAAACGTGCCATACCCAAAGATGCATGAAATGAGTTGTTGTAGGCAAACTCAACCAATGGAAAATATTCCTCCCACTTGTACTGCTGATCCATACAGTTATCCTTAGTAAATCCTCAACAACCTGATTGACCCTTTCAGTCTGGCCATCAGTTTGTGGGTGATATGCAAAACTAAAATTCAATTTAGTTCCTAAAGCTGCATTCAGTGTTGTCCAAAACCTAGATTTCATCTTGGTATCCCTATCAGAAATAATGGTCTCTGGTACACCATGCAATCAAAATATCTCTTGCACAAATTTCTTCGCAAGAGTCAATGATCCATCTTTCAGATTCTCAGGTATGAAGTGTGACAACTTTGTTAGCTTATCAACAACTACTAAGATGGTATCATGCCTATTCCTACTCAATGGTAATCCTTGGATAAAATCCATACTGATTACTTGCCACTTATACTTAGGTATATCGTGGGGATACAAAAGTCCAGCTGGATGCACATGCTCAACTTTGAATCGCTGGCATTCCAAACATCTAGCCACATACTCCATAACACATTTCTTGAGCTCAGGTCAAAAATACAAAGCCTTCAACTCTACTACCATCTTCGTAACTCTTGGATGCCCTGAGTAAGGTGCATCATGCACTTCCTCAAGTCTCCACCCTCAGGGATATACATCCTTTCTGATATGTCACAATTCCATCGTACTCCATCACATATCCATCAAATCTATGATCTAAAGGATATTCCTCTAAGGCTTGCTTGACCCTATCATAATGCTCATCTGCTGGAAGATACTCCAACACTTGTTGTCTCAAATTTGACCTTATGGTCAACATAGCAAAGAGATGTCTTCTCCTGCTAAGAGCATTTGCAACTTTGTTTTCCTTACCCTTGATATACTCAATACCAAAATCATACTCACTTAGGAACTCAAGCCACCTCCTCTGTCTTGCATTGAGGTTTGGTTGTGTGAAGATGTACTTAAGTCCTAAATGATCTGTCTTAAGTTCAAATGGTTTCCCTAGGAGAGAATATCTCCACATCTGTAATGCATGTACAATAGATGCAAGCTCAAGATCATGTGGCGCATAATTCAATTCATATTGTTTCAGTTTCCTAGACTCATATGCAACCACTTTCCCTTCCTGTATCAACACAACTCCTACACCTTCACCTGAAGCATCTGTAATCACTATAAAGTGCCCATTAGGATCTGGTATAGTCAACACTGGTGCTGATGTCAACTTTTGTTTAAGAATTTGAAATGCTTCCTCGCACTTCTCAGTCCACTCATATTTACTTCCCTTCTTCTAAAGAGAAGTTATAGGTGTTGCTATCCTAGAAAACCCTTCCACATACATCCTGTAGTATCCTGCAAGTCCCATGAAACTACAAACTTCAGTAACACTCTGTGGTGTTGGCCAATCCACAATTGCCTCTATCTTCACAGGATCAACTGAGATTCCCTCATCAGTTATGACATGTCCCAAATAGTGAACCTTCTTCTGAAAGAAAGTACACTTCAAAAACTTACCAAAAAGCTTTTGATCTCTTAGTCGTTGCAAGACTATTCTTAAGTGCTTCTCATGCTCCTCTTCTGTCTTAGAGTAAATTAGAATATCATCTATGAATATAAGTACAAAATCATCTAAACAATCTCTAAAGATGTTCATAAGGTTCATGAATGTTGTTGGGGCATTCATTAGACCAAAAGGTACCACTGTGAACTCGTAATTTCCATACCGAGTTAGGAAGGTTGTCTTTGGAATATCCTCATCCTTAATCCTTAGCTAGTGGTAACCTGATCTAAGATCAATCTTAGAAAACACTGTAGCCCCTTTCATCTGTTCAAATAACTCATCTATCCTAGGTAAAGGATACATGTTCTTAATGGTAACCTTGTTCAACAACCTGTAATCAATACACAGTCTCAAGGTCCCATCCCTCTTCTTAACGAAGATTACCGGTGCACCCCATGGAGATACACTTGGTCTAATAAATCCCTGCTTCAGTAACTCCTACAATTGAATCTTCAGTTCATATAACTCTGTAGTAGTCATTCTATATGGAGCCTTGGATTGAGACTCCATTCCAGGTAAAAGTTCAATCGAGAAATCAAATTCTCTATTCAGTGGCAACTTAGTAAGTTCTTCAGGAAAGATATCCATGAACTCCTTGAGAACTGGATAGTTCTCTGGTCTTTGCTGGACATTATCCAAGTCACTCACCAAAATAGCAAATATGGAACATCCTTTCCGATGTGCTTTCTTTAGCTGCATGGTTGAGATATGTCTCAACTCTAGAGGCTCTCAAGATCCTAAAATCTCAACTAGATGTCCAAAATCATCCATACAACTCACAACCTTATCCTCAAAGTTCATTATGGCTTTATGCCCAGTTAACCAATTGATCCCTAAGATCACATCATATGAAACCAACGGTGCTACATATAGGTTAACTTGGGTTTGGAAATTAGGTAGCTCTAAATAGTTGCATGATAGACATGAATCTACCCTCTTCTCTGCTTGATTTCCATACTGAACCATCCATGCATGTGACATATAACCAGGTCTAATAGGTAATTTAGAAAATACTTTAGGATCAATAAAGCATTAAGTAGCTCCTGTATCTATCAAAATAGAAACTGATTGACAAAAATTCTTACCTATCATTTGAATAGGTGAAGCTTGAAAGTCTGCTTGATGGTTGTCAATCGTTGCATGAATCTGGTGTTGCGATGCTCGCCTATTGTTTCCACCTCGTTGACCTCCTGTACGCTGAGTGCATTTGGAGGCATAGTGATCTCCTCCACCATCCACCTTGTGGCCCTGGGTGACCACCTGTCCCGTTCCTGATATTGGAGAAGTTGGTATTATTATTATTCACTTTCTTGTTTCCACCATAGCTTCCTTCTCCTTTACCCTGAGTGTTTGTTCCTCTCTTCAGGTTCCTTATTTGCTGATTATTATTACCCCTCTAGTTATTACTGTTATTATTTTGGAATTTCCTATTTCCAAATCTGGGTTTAGAATTCACTCTCTTTCTATAGTTTGCTACCTGTTGCAACTTATGTTCCTGTTTTATGGCCTTCTCAAAGACCTCATCCATAGTCAATGGATTCTGAATATCCACATCAGCTCCAATCTGTGGCCTCAATCCTAGGATGAATTTCTGAATACAAAATCTCTCATCCATCTGATATTGTGGTACGTACTTCAGGAGATTAGTGAACCTCTCCCAGTACTGAGTAACTGTCAAACCACCCTGAGTCAGATTATGAAACTCTATCATCTTCCTATCAAAGAACAACTGTGGAAGCCATCTCTTCTTGAAAAGTTGCAAGAACACTTCCCATGTAGTTCCACCTGGTAGTAACTTCTTCTCAGTCTTCTCATTATCCCACCAAGTAGCAACTTCTCCAATAAGTTGATATGCAACCCAAACTACCTTGGTCTCATTGGGCATATTCCTGAGCTCAAAGTAATTTTCCATTTCAATTACCCAAGCTTCAGCTCCATCACCGATGTTCTTACCATCAAACTTGGGCGGTGCTACCCTTTTCAAGTCCTTCGCCAGCTCCCCTTCAATCCTAGCTTCAGGATTTGGTGGTTATTCAACCCTTGGATTCTCATTATTGGGTTGCTCCTAATTTTGGGGAATTTCACTCTGAGGGTTTTGTCCTTCCTTGACGCCTCGAACTTCCTCTTCCAGATTATCCGTTCTAGAACCCTACTGATTCAAAAGACTGAGAATCTGATTCAACCTGTCATTCTCATTACTTGCAACAGCTCCTTTTCCTCTTGTACCCATTATGTATCAACAATTCCTGCATCAAGGAATGTTTCTTTAGCGTGATGGAAAAAGGACCCTAGTGTTCAAACTTAGGGCTCTGATACCAAACGTAAAGAGCAAAACTCTTTAATTCAAAATATCGACAATACTTTAAATAAATTCATTTATATTCAAAAGAAAGTCGACACTTCATACATTAGACATCATATAATCCAAACGATTCCAAAACAATGACTTAAAGTTGATAAAAAGATTCATAATACTTCTAGTTAAATTCATACAAGTGTCATATGACATGACATTGATAATAATACAAAAGTATTTGTAACATAAGTTTACAATTCGAGACTTAGGCATTTTGTTGCCTTAAGCTCTACAATACATAATTCAAAGAATACAATAATACATAAATGAAGAAAACATCCTTTGATCTTCAATCCATAGCTTATCTTCAATAATGAAGATGAGAACAAGAATTAGACACTTTTTCCACCCAACCTCGAAGCTTACGATTCCCCAGAATTCCTTAGTCATTCGAAGAATACCCGACCCTACATGAATTGCTTAGCAAAAAGCAGTCGACAAGCAAGATGGAATCTAGTGCATGCCTAGTATAACTAGTAAAACCACAAGCATTTATTTTTCTAATTCATTTAAGAAACAAGCAAGTTCGATACTAGGATATGGTAGAGAGTTCATTCATTCCATCTATTTCAATGGTCCTTAAGTTACTTGGCCAAGTAAAATGTCATGCACGACAAATAAAAGGAGTTTTGGAAAAGCAAAACTACACTCTCTAATAACCCATATTCGACACTCGTCCCGAAAGGTAAATTTCCAAACACATGACATGCACATTCATTTATCAAGCATGCATGGTTCCATTCAAATAAATATAATCTTTCACAAACATCTTTAACTGCAATCTAGTTTCAAGCAAAAGTGGTTTAAATGCAGTATTTTCATCATTTTAAAATATAGACATCATTAAATTAATATTTAAATCGAATAATTAAAATAACAAAAAGAAGGTGTATCTCAAGTATGTAAATAAAGTACATATTTAAACAAGCATACATGAGCACATGTTCTTTCTATTTATTTACTCATTTAATTTATTTTCACTTTGAAATATTCCTGTTCTAATTTGTTTTGTTTCCAAATAATTCATATTTTAATTTACTTGATTTATTTTTTGTTTTTCACGTTTCCAAAACATAAAATAATTACTTTTTCAAAAACATGTTTAATAACTCATTTTTATTTATGTTTCGTAATAATTTGAGTTTTATTCATGAAAATCAATGATTTTAACTCTTAGTTTTCAAACACATTTAATATACAAAAAGTATTTTATCAAAATCTTTATCTTTTCTATTTCATTCGTTGTGAAATTTAAATCCATTTGACAATTTTGATTTTTTGAACTTTTTCCAAATCTAATTTAAATATACGTTTTTCGGTGTGAATCTTTTCCTAAATCTGAATTTTCCTAAAATAATAAATCAACTATTTTTGATTGTTTTCTAATCAAATTTGTTCTACAATTTTCTGTTTCTAATTGTTAAATGGTTTTCTGGAAAAAATCACAGTTTGATGTTTGAAATTTCATCAAAATTTAATGGAAACAGTGATAATTTTTAATAGATAATATAAAAATAAAATTTGGTGTTTGATCTTTTCCTAAATTGATAAAAACAAAGATTTTCTTTCCAATTCAAAATTAAAATACAAGAATTAGAAAATAATTTTAACTCCTTATTAAATTGATTGTGAATTGGTTTTCAATTTATCTACCTGGAAAATTCTTGAATTTGGAAATTGAATATTTTTCTGTCAATTTTCTTTTCCTGTTGTTGATTGTGATTTCTTTGTTCTCTTTCCTGGCTCTTCTTCTTCTTATCTCTAATCTCCCTTCTTCTTGGGCGTGTCTCTTTCTTCTGTTGTTGGGTGAGATGAAGTTAACACTCCATGGAAATTCATTTATTTCCTGTCAAATTCCCTGCCTTTTTCCTTCTCTCCACACACACCTCCTTCCCTGCCTTCTCCCTGCTCACCTCACTTCACCCTCTACCTGCTGGTTGCGTCCCATCTCCTATAGCCTGTGTATCAAGGAGGGCAGGTTGTTGTTTTGTTCCCTCTTGGAATCGCACCTTCCTTTCACTCCCTTCTCCTGCGCATGGGAGATCATAAACTATTCTTTTTAAATTCCCAGACCTCTCTCCCAGCCACGTGTGATGGGAATGAGGGGAGTGTTATAAACATAAACAAAAAAAATCCCAGACTCCTCTGGCCACACATGGGGTTCAGAAGGTGAGAAAAACCTTCAACAAAAACTTATAGAATCTCCCTTGTGTATGATCATACAAGGAATCAACAAATATATATTAACAAATTCATTCCCTCTACTGGATGCGCCTTCTCTCAAGTCAGATAAAGCCAATAAAATATCAAAAGATTGTGTGTTTTTTTGTCCAATGTTCAAAAATGGATTTTCACTCTCCTTTTCCAATTTCGAATTTCTCTTTGACTGATTGGTACTCATTCAAAATGATGGAGTTATTCACAAAGCCAGATCCACTTTTCATGTTTGATCTCCAATCTAAATTTATCAAACTCCAAGTTTTAAATTTTGATTGCATTCACATTAATTGAAAGATATTTTCTTTTCAATTTGTTAACTGTTGTTTTGAATTCAATTCCAATTTTGATTGCAAACGTGTTGCTTGTTTTGATTTGTTTTCAAAAACTTATTTTTTTATTTATCTAATTCTTTAAGAAAATCTTACCTCTTTAATTTATCAAATGAGAAGATATCCAATAAATTAATAACACTATTTTACATTTTAATAAATTTTCACAATTAAAAATTTATTCCAAAAATTTGAAATAACAACATTATCATTTTTAACTAATAATAAAATATTGATACAAGGAATTCAATTATCTAAATAAAATCAATTTTCTCACAAAATAATCAAATCATCATTTAAAGCAACATATTCTTTTCACATATATTTGAGAAATCAATTAAACATATTTTAAATTTGCAAGTATAGTCATCACAAAAATACATTAAAATAATAACTAAGTGTGTGTGTGAGATTCCATCATCCTCATAAATGTCTAATGGCTAAAATGACCCTACCTGATCAATGTTCTCGGCTTCATTCTCGTTCACCTGTTCCTGCATTCACTTGCACTCGATTTTCATCAGCAATGACAAACCCCAAATTTAATAAAAAAGCATTTCAAATCATTTCATTTGCATTTTAATTTCAATTTCACTTTCAATTCAACTTTAAATAATCATCTAACATAATAATTAAAAATCTAATGATTAATAATTGTATTTAGATAATCGACAAAAATCAATACGTGACAATTGCTTTTGGTTTGTAGACATTCCCCTCAAGAACAACTTTAGAGTTGTGAAGAACCTTCAAGTATGTGTTGATTGACACATTGTAATAAAATTAATCTCCCCAATTACTACAAGATAAATTATTGTGAGGGATGCAAATATTTTCCATGATTTTAAACATGGAGAATTTTTCTTTATGGAGATTATTGGTGACATTAAATGAAGTGATTTAAAAAATAGGCTCACACTATAATAATGTGCACCATTTCATGTGTACCTAAACTAATATTGAAGGAGCCATTTTTTTCAATTTTTAGAAACTTAGATTTTTCTTTTATTTTTTGTTTTGAGAATTTAAGAGTATAGAATTTGACATTGGCTTCATAATATTATATGCATAGGGTGCAATGTAGATCACTACTTATATATGCTCTGGGTATCTATAAAAGATTAATTTCATGAATATCTAATTGAATTACTTTCATAAAATCAACATATATATGATACATGAAAAGTTAGAGGAGGAAGTGAAGAACGAGTAAAAAATAAAAGGTGAGGAACACTTCAAGTAAATTGAAAGATGCTTGAATGACAAGAAATGGGTGAGGGATGCTCACAATTACTTGATATTTTGTATAATTCTTTTGTTTGGATTAATTATGTTATTTTTTGTCTATGTTAGATTGACCATTTAATTACAATAATATAGTGGACCCCTTCAAACAATGATATGCATTTTCATTGATACTTTGAGCAATTGGTAATTTTGTACATGGCCATGCAATAACAAGATCCTCCAGTCATGACATGATATTTTAAGTAGGCCCACTTTGTCTTTGGACGGATCATCAATAGAAAAAAGCATGAGGAGGTGGTATTGTACTTAACACTTTATAAGCCATTCAAGCTAAGATCTAATAGCTCATGATAGTTAAGATAATTCATAAGAAGAAATGCTTGTGGGTTCTCATTGGTCATTCAATGTATATGCTACAATATTGTGTATAATGTCTAGCATGAATGTAGATCTTGCCTCTTGGTTTAATGTTGTGGATCTTTACTTGAATGCTTGCTTGAATCATAAGAACCTACATCACAAATGTTAGCTCAAAAACAAACATGATGCATGGTGACTTTGACATGATGCTTGAATCTTTAATAATGCTCCAAAATTATTGATAATCAACTCTTGAATGCTCTTGTAAACTCTCTTGATCATAAATTTTCTATACGAACGCTCTCATCAACTTGCTAGGAGAAAATATGTGAAATAACCTTGTATTTATACTTGTTTATGCCAAATTTCTTGAAATTACAACACTACAAGTCAACATCAAATCTAGGATTTAAAATCTCACCAAGAATTTGATTCAGAATAGGTCCAAGTTAAAGAGGGACTCATACGCTAGTTGTGGTGTATGACTCCCAGTAGCTAAAACTCGGGACACAGATTTCTAGGAGTGTCTTGTTTAATGTGCAACTTGAAATCAGCTCCTAAGATCTAGGCGGGACTCATATGCCCAAGGTGGTGTATGAGTCCCAAATCACTAGATCTAGAACACAACCCCCCAAACATTGAATTATGATAGGTCATTTTATGAATGTCAAGATTATCCACAAAAAGATGCAATTAATAAGGCTTGTGGATGCAAAATAGGACCAAATAATGCATAAATAAGCCCAATTAATTAATGAAGCCCTAGATTAGTGTGAAAGTGTTAAGATACACTTTATAACACCCTAAATAAGGCATAACTAGGTCCATTTTATCATTAACTATTCATTCCCAAATTAAATGTGAAAAAGGGTTACTTTTTCCTACACTATATTATGGTTGTTAAGACTTGTGAACACATATTTTATTTTAAATTTTTTATAAATAAATTTGTGCATTCCTATCTATAAGTCATGAGATTGTCCATCTAAGTGAACATCCAAGTGTTATTCTTCCATACAAAATTATAAATAAATTATCTTTAAGGTATTGACCATTTCTAAAATGTTTCATATTTTTGTATGTATCATTTGTAATATAATTTATATATTTCTTATTTAGTAAAAAATGTGTAACAATTTGTCTATGATATTTTCAATTATTGAGATATGGTTCACTTCTAACAATTAGAGTAATACAATAATTTAATGAAATAAATTATATTCCCTTGTCAAGTACTAACCAACTCATCAAATATTTCATGTATCGTGAAATCGATAAATCTATGCTATCAATATAAAAGCTACATAAGCCTAACTTGTCATATGCGTTAAAATCACAACCATCATAAATATTCACTATTGAACTAGGTTTTTATTAGTACACATTGGAACAACCCTTAGGAAAGTACACATTTCATATAATAGAATATATATTTGGAAAGGGTGTTTCCATCTTTCATAATCAAGTAATGTCCTCAAACCTTCCAATGACCTTGTCCAAATGGAGAAATCAATAATTTAATAATTATAACATCTCAATAAAGGTTTTAAGATATGATGGTTAGCATTCAAGTGGACAATCCAGATCAAGAAATGTTTTTTCTTACTCAAGTATATTATTTGTGATATCCAATGGAAAGTAAGTGATATAATATAACTTTGAAATCTATATAAGATAATAAAATTAGATAAATTTTAAAAAACCTTAATTGTCATGTATATGTAAATGATTATATGAAATAGGGCAATACTTTATTTTCTTGGAAATCAATTTCTCCAAACACTCTAGTTGTGAATTTTTCATCCATTATATCTTGGGTCTACAATACAAATTTCAAAGAAACAACAAATAAAATAAACTCATTTGTTCTCTCTTATATCTTAGAGAGGTATTGCTTCAATTAGAATTTTCATGTCATTTTTAGTACCTTGATGTGATATTAAGAACCCATCTATGCCCCTCCAAATACAAGCCATATATCTATACATGGAATCAGAATACAACCTCTTACAACTTCGTATATAATGATCATAAAACAAATGCTCCTTGTCCAATAAGAATCCTTGCGTGATCTAGAATCTCATCCCTAGTTGTTCTAGGGTTGTTTCTCATAAAAAATTCTATTGATTGAGCAATCTCTCCATGTTCTTTCTCATGCTTTAACAACAATTATAAGAAAAAATGTGTTATGGAATTTTCTATTAAACATCAAAATACAATTCAGAATTAAATCCAAATTTATATTATGAAATATGATAGATAGGTACCTAACAATATTTGGAGTCATTGATTAATTGACAAACCAAGGCTACACTACTTTCAAACTTATTAACTTTCTTCAAAATGTCATCTAGGAAATGGGTGTCAATTAAAATCGAGGGAAATAATGTAGCCACATGAACACTAGAAGATACTAAGGAATTCTTTAAATACTTACATAAAGTTGGACAATAGTCATTAGCAATCCATTTAGCATCTTATAATTTTGCCCAAATTATTGTCTTCCACTACAATATGAGATATGAAATGAAAATGAAAATTAATAGCACTAAATATTTTTTTAGAGAATCATAAATGAATAAAATTAATATGTATAGATTTATAAACATCAACTTGCTAATAAATCACAGCCCATAACTTAAATAATCTCATCCATTGTTGCACACGAGGACCATGTATCGTTTCAGCCTTAATAGCTATATTCATATATATGTTTTATGGGAAAATTGAAGACTAATTTGCATATAGTATGGAAGTTGATCTATCATTGGCATATCCCAATAACATATTGAAGTTAGAATAAATAACTTTATATACCAAGTAAACTCAAAATAAAAAGATAAAGACATGTAAATTATTACATGATTTTAAAAAATATTTTATTTTCAAATTAGACTATGATAGTAATAAACTCTATGATAAATAACTTACTTGATCAAAGCCTCCCTAAAGGGTATGAGCTCATCAATTGTTCCATAACTATAAAAAATATCATCAATAATAATGTGTACCCAATTTGACATAGCAAGATCTTGTTGCTATAAATTCACTCATATAATCCACATGTATAACAAAAATAATATTTCACATCAATGCCTAAAGAAACTTAGTTTCTTCACAATCACTTCATCCCACCATCTAAATATTTGTATCACTACAAATACATAACTCAATTTAAAGGATAAACAACCATAAGCTTTCAATGAGTTTAAACTTCACTCACTATCTTGAGGCTAAATTAATGAGCATGCATGTCATGAAAGATAGATTGAATATTTTTAATGTACTTTTGATTCTATTCCTTTTCAATCTTCTAGAAAATATTGTTGAGTTAATTCTTACACACAATCAATATAAAATTTGATATTAACCATCACAAAGAATTTAGATATAGTTGTACTACTTGACCAATTGTTTGAGTTCATTTTGTTCGTGAGATTGTAAGATATTGAAATCCACCATTGCTAGTTCTAAAACCTTTTTGCTCCATACACTTGGCACCCTAAAAGAAAGAATTATCAAAACAATTAAGATCTTTCTATTTTAGAAAAGGTTGTTAGGGGTTACTTATAAATTCCTTGCAACAACATCCAAACATTTGTGTCTTATATAAATATTTGAATAGAGTTCCATGCCTCCCATTTGGCTGCTCTACATCTCCATGGGCATATCATAACATATTCCACCTATAAGAAATAGAGTTATGATATCATCTGGGTGTTAACACAATATGAATTTGAATAGAAATAGAATATTAAAAGGAGAGTTTGTATGCTTGCCTCTGCTAAAATCTGTGTTTTGTCTTTTAATTCATTACTCTTTTTGAATGCTTGTATTAGATATCTAGAGGCAAATACTTTAGCCTCTCATGATATTCTCTCCCAAAAAAGAAATCTTAAGAGGTTAGGTATAAACCCAACATAGTTCTTATTTTGCTTTCAAATTATTTTGTAGGGAAAATAAATTTCCCTTTTGATTCTTAAAGTTGTGAAATACATCTAAAAGACATCTCTAGAAGATAAAACTCTTGTATGAAGGCTTTAATAGAAAATTAAAACATGAAGAATTTGAAACCCCAATGCAATAGTGTTGAGATCAACAGTATCATTTTCTCTCCCCCAAGAAATGCCTTTTTCACTCCGATATCTAATCATGTAGAAGCATAACATATATTTAATTAGTAAATATAATGGGATCATTTTCTCTCCCCCAAGAAATGCCTTTTTCACTCCGATATCTAATCATGTAGAAGAATAACATATATTTAATTTGTAAATATAATATATTACATACACAACTAGTATTTTTTTAAGCAATGGAGGGGGAGATAATAAGGTAAAAAGTGTATATACATACTTGTATATATTTAATTCAATATTGCTTTTATTTCTTCTTCAAAATGACTCGATTCTACAGAGATGCTGGGGAAGGTTGCAGAGAGTGGCTTCACACCTGCCAATTTCATTTGCTTGAATGCCTCTAAAGCCCTGTAAACAAAACCATTTTGTGCCTTTCCTACAAACGTGGCATTCTACAAAACCATATTTCTTTGAGGCATTTTGTCAAACAGTTCACATGCCTTGTCTATGATTTCACTTCTTGCATACACGTTTACCAGAGTAGTAGCAACTATAACATTTGACACAATTCCTCTGCGCATTATGCTTTGATGGATGCCCATATGCTGCTCCAAAGCTCTCATTTTGGCGCGGGCTGGGAGGATGCCGCCAAAGGTTGTAGAGGATGGCTTCGCACTTGCCAATTGCATTTCTTGAAATAAACGTTTCTAAAGCCTTTTCAAAAAAGTCCATTTTGTGCATATCCTGCAATCATGGTGTTCCATGAAACCATTTTAAAAGCATGCGTACCAGACTATTTGCAACCATAGCTGATAAAAGTCGTCTATTCTTTATGCTTTTGCTCGATACCCAAACCCTTTTCCAACGCTCCCATTTTGGCTCAGGCTGAGAATACGCTGGCAAAAGTTTAATGATCGGTTAGAGACCTGTTTGTTGCATATGGTGAAACAGTGCACTTTATGCCACCCACTAACTTCAGCAGCTGCGCGGGAATAGTGTTTGAAATTTGAGTTTGATTTTCTTCACGTGCGGCAACTATTGATCGCTAGGTGTAACGGCGAGTGGCTAACTGTAACTAGGAGTA
This sequence comes from Sequoiadendron giganteum, assembly GCA_007115665.2. Taxonomy (NCBI): domain Eukaryota; kingdom Viridiplantae; phylum Streptophyta; class Pinopsida; order Cupressales; family Cupressaceae; genus Sequoiadendron; species Sequoiadendron giganteum. Next base: position 912,093,445 of record CM021100.1, on the reverse strand, counting down.
TTTAGTGGAACGAAAATGAGTAGAGGAACGGGGCAGATTAGGCGGGTCCACCAGAGCACTCTAAGGGTATGATCTTATGGAGGGGGGCTTCCTAAAAAATTTCAGTGGGTGCTGCTTAGATCTTTTAGGAATATTTTAAGCCTAGTGGTCCCATGAATTCAATTTTTCAATTCAGCTTAAAAGTTTGAGCTCCAAAATTTAAGGATCGAACTGGAGTATTTTTGGTAAAAATTAATAAATAAATAAAAATTCTCTCATTTTTAATTTTTTTTAGGAATTTAAAATTTTAAGTGATAGACAAGTGGCAAAAAATTTCTAAAAAATTCCTAAGCTGTAGGGGCAATTTCTAGCTCCACCTCAATTTCACCGTTGAAAGATTCATTTCTAAAAGGTAGGGGCTCCTATTTTTCTGGAAAAGATTCTAATTAATCCCGTAGCACAATTTTTTGCTTTGTTCTTGCTCCAGCCCAAAATGCCTTGTCGAACAGTTCACATGCCTTGTCTAAGATTCTAATTAATCCTATTTTACTCCAAATATCAAAGATCTCCATGACAATACTTATGTAATTGTGTCACATAATCTATTTATAAACAATATAATCACAATGCTCTATCTTGTTAGGTTTTCTTGAAAGTATTTTCTAGAGGGTAGATTATGTTGTTGCTATTGTTTATCTATTAAAATTATTCAATCATATTTCTTATTTTGTATTTATTTCCTTTAAGATTAAACACACATTTAATTATACTTAATTTGCCAACATATACACTTCCTATTATGTTAATGCAAAAGTGACAATTTGGTGACGACTATTAAACTCTCATCCATATGCATAGTGGGATTGTTATGGGGATTTCAACATGATTGAATATGTAGAAGATAAAAAGGGATTCTTCATATGCATAGATACCTAGGGATGCATTTCAAGGTTCTAAATCTATAATTGGGCTAGTGTTTGCAAGTTCAACCATCACCAAAAATATTTAACCACAACCATCTTGTTTACTTGACCCTAATTTTAAACAAATAGATTAATTCCTTCAATGACATGATATAGCCATGATGGCTTAGTGGGGCCTTTTCTACTTTTTTCCTAGATGCTATTAGTGTGATTTCATATGGGTTTCATTTCTATCTCCTCACCATTATATTTTCATTGAATCCACTGTTCTCCTCATATGCCAAGACCTAAGCCCCATTTTTAAAATCTTAATATTGCTCATTTTTTACAATAAGTAGGTCATGCCATACATTAGTCAAATTTACAATCTTGTTCCACATATGTCAAGACCCACTAGATGTATCGAGTGATCTATTGAATAACACTATTATTTTAACTCTTTAATCTCTATGCTCTATTTGATATGGAGAGCCTACAAGATATTTTTGTTTTTGGCATGGAGATTAGGGGAGAAAGGGTGAGCATAATTTTTTTGGAGGAAGTACGCTCCATTTTACAATGGTCCAAGTTATGGGTTTTTAGATTAGTGTGTGTTCTTTGAAACTAGATGGTATAGATGACACAAGCCACATGTCCTTAATGTGAGTAATATTAAAATAAATTTGAATGATAAGGTTAGCACTAGACTAGAGATTGCCCACATTGTGGGATTCCTAGGGAGTTATATGTATCACTAGACCATAGTACATAGGTCTTTAGTTAATTTTCATGTTTATGTGTATGTTACCAAAGGAGACAAACTTTGTACAAGATAATGTCTACATGAAGACTTGAGATTGTGAATAGGGAGGGATATATATGTGGAGTGGGTAGAAGGATATCTAACAGCGAGTATGCATTTAACCTAATTTTTGGTGTGATTAGTTAGGTGTGTGAAAAATGCTACGCTCATTATTCTAGCTACCTAGGCAAGTACTTGCTTTATTTTGATAAAGGGATTCATAGTGATGATCTAAGAAACTTAAAAAGTGATTTGACATATTATAATATAGTTTCTTTATTGAGTTTTGAGATGGAATACTTTATAGTTAACTTCACCTTCATAAAGCAAGGTCATATGGGATCTAACCCTCTAGTTTTTTCTTCTTGCCAAGCTTGTTCATGAAGTTGAGTGAGGAGAGAGTCTTTTTCAAGTCTAATGACTTTAGAGAGGGGGTCCATTTGAGAAAGTTGCTCATTTCCCCCAATCTAAGTAGAAGATAATGCTTAGGTGTAGTATAGGAAATATAAGACTTATACATATCTTGAAATCTAATTTTAATCTACAGATTTTGATTTTCTAAGTATCTTGGGCATTGTTGGAAGAACATCCAAAGTTCCAACTATGCTCAATTGAGCTAAGTATCCTTATTTTTATTGCTACCACTATTCAAGAATATTAGTTTATTGTTGGTGACCAAACTTTGAATATTTTTACAAGAATCAAGTTACAAGGCTTTCTTTTTTCAATTTAAGAGAATGCAGAGCCAACAATGCCTTTTGGAGACAACATAGTTGGAACTATAAGAATTCAAGAAAGTAAAGAGAGCTCCCTAGATCAAATTTTGAGGAAAAGCTAACAATTACTTTGGTGAGGTGTTGGTATACCTAACAATGAGATTGCAAAAAAACTAAAAAGTCACGATACTTGGTGATGCTCTTTACTACAAGCTAAAAAGTTGAAATAGATAGTTAGATGAGGAAAATTTTATTACAAAAACAAATTTTCCTAGGGAATTTATTTAATTTTGATACATTGAAAAGTCTCAAGAGTCAATTCCACTCAATAAACTCTAAAAATACAAATTTCAAAAAGGTAGAAAATATTAAAAAATAGATTTGTGATTACTAGATTATGTCATGTGATTGTCACCTTGATGTCCTAGGATGTTAGTTGGACCAAAGAGCTATTTCTACAATTGTGCATCTAACTAGGTTAATTTTCTAAGATTAAAGACTCATATTATGTTCCAACTATCAACAATTTGCAATTATAAAAAGAATAAACAATTCAAAATGAATCCAAAATTAAAAATACAAGATATTTAATTTTTACCACTAAAAAGCTAAATATATATGATATAATCTATTAAATCATAACATTTATGATTTTTATTTTCATATTATAAAATATCATTTTTCTTAAAATTCGACTTTTATCATTTTTTACTAAACATACATATATAATTGATAAATATTAATATTTTTAACTATGACTAATAATTAAAAAGACATATTCATTAAACTTGAATTTCAATTAATTAATTTTTACAACCATCCATCTATCCATAGTGTGCTGGATGGACATTACTTTAAATGGAGATAGGGGCTTTTATATCTGAATACTATTTCTACTTGTGAAACCTCTAAATTTGTGCCTCTTCATCTCAAAAAATAAAATTGACGGTTGATCTGACCGTTGGTAAAATTTATGTGGCGGTTCTTTAGAATTTTTGACAATTTATACACAAAGTTTGGCCTTTGGTTTAATAGTCTTAACAAAAAATTGATTGTATTTTCCACTTAGAAAATATATATTTTTTTAAAATGCCCCACAAATTAAAGTAAAATAAAATTTTAAAAAATTGATTGTATTTTACACTTAGAAAATAAAATTTAAATAAAATTGTCTGAGTCTCTGCTCTGTAACTTATCTCATGTCTGATTCCAACAAAACACATTCTGTTTATCTATATAAGTAATATCAACATTATTTTACCATATTTTTATGGGTAGGCCTTTACTGCAGCTTTAGAAACATTTCCTGTGAACAATAGGTGGACCTGTCTCTTCATACTCAGTTTTTGTTATCCACATCTGCAACAAAGAGATTGTAAAATATAGAGTATTGGCATTCAACTCTACCATGAAGCAACAGAAAAACAATGCAAGCTTCATAAACTAATTTTGCAAGAACAAATTATACCTGTTGGAATGAGCTGAGAGATGCCAAAATAGAGCCACCAATCCAAACACTATATTTCCTCTCAGGAGGTGCAATTACTTTGATTCTCAAGCCATTGGGAGCCAGGGCAGTCAACTCCTTGTTCATTCTGTCAGCAATACCAGTAAACATGGTGGATCCCCCACTGAGAACCACATTTGCATACAAGTCCTTCCTTACATCAATGTCACATTTCATGATTGAATTGTGGGTACTCTCATGAATGCCTCCAGCTTCCATTCCAATGAGAGAAGGCTGAAACAAGACCTCAGGGCATCTAAATCTCTCATTGCCAATTGTTACAATCTGCCCATCAGGAAGCTCATAACTCTTCTCAATCGAGGAGCTTTGTCTTGCTTGCTCAAGCTCCTGCTCATAGTCGAGTGCCACATATGAAAGCCTCTCTTTCATGTCCCGAGCAATTTCTCTTTCTGCAGTTGTAGTGAATGAGTATCCTCTCTCAGTCAGGATCTTCATCAACCAATCTGTCAAATCTTGCCCAGCAAGATCCAACCTAAGGATAGCATGAGGAAGGGAATATCCTTCATAAATTGGTACAGTGTGAGTAACCCCATCTCCTGAATCTAAAACAACACCTGCAAGTTATGACAATTGATAGTGAATTAGGATCACAACTTCTCAACTAATTTCTTCAAAGCTCAAAAACACAGGAATATAAATGTTGTTCAAGGGCCAAAAATTACCCACCAGTTGTCCTGCCACTGGCATACAAGGACAGTATAGCCTGAATGGCTACATACAAAGCAGGCACATTAAAAGTCTCAAACATAATCTCAGTCATCTTCTCTCTGTTTGCCTTTGGATTTAAAGGAGCTTCTGTAAGAAGAATTGGGTGCAGTTCTGATTCTGCTCTAAGCTCATTACAAAATGTGTGTTGCCAAATTTTCTCCATGTCATCCCAGTTTGAGATAATACCATGTTCAATTGGATACTTTAATGTAAGTATACCTCTTTTTGACTGAGCCTCATCACCTATATAAGCATCCTTCATCCCCATACCCACCATGACTCCAGTGTGTCTTGGCCTGCCTATGACACTAGGGAATACAGCTCTAGGAGCATCATCTCCAGCAAATCCAACCTGTTGAAGAATGATGGGTTCTCAGAGCAAAGTTTCTCATTAGAACCAAATATTTTTTTAAACATATGTAAGACATTAGAAAACTCCAGCAGGCACTAAGTAACACCAAGAAAGAATCAGATCTGAAGCATAATCAACTCACCTTAACCATTCCTGAACCATTGTCACAAACAACAGGTACGCCACCTTCAAAATCCATTTTGAAAACTGCCACCATTACAAGACAGCAAATTCAGCAAAGAAATAAGTTTCTGTTATAATCTACCACACCAAAAAGAAATCATCCAATTAAAAAGGAAAACATGAAATGAAGCCGAAAATTGCAAACCATTTTTCCTAAAGAAATACCTTACAAAGATTCAATGCTGCTAGTATTTCGCTAAATTTTTCATAGGCAATTCAAATACAAACTGGTAACTGTAAATTTTATTTTAGATCAGCAAACCATGCGAACTGAAAAAACTCTAAATCATGTCTGTACATTTATAGATAAGAAAACGAAAAGGTGAGACCCAACTTTTCTTTAAGAATATGAAACGTTTGCTTGATGGATGGGTTTGAGAGCCTCGCTCAACATCCACCGTTTCGATTTTTTAAACTAACACAATTGTTAGGAGAGTTATCAAATTTGATGCCACCTATTTTAATTTTAATTTTTTCGCTTGAAAACCATTTCCAATCACGTCTCTTGATGGTTTGAAAACTCTTTCCACGGATTGTTATAACCAAAATATGCAATTTTCTATTGTAACGTTTGAAATTCCAAGAATAAAATGATATTAAAAATATTTACATGATCTTGTAATGGTGAAATTACATCCCCTTCACTTTTACAGGGTCATTTACATTTTGATGGGTGTTCTTATCTTGCACTTTCTTATGCATTTTTTTTAATTAAATTAGAAAAGGTGTCTTTAAATTCAGATTTTTAATATTATATATTTATTATCATATCTATTTTAAATAATTTTATATGTAAAAGATAGTGAGAGATATCTGTCACGAGGTTTTTATTTTTCAATCAATATATTATATATAAGTGAAATAGACACTTTGGAAAAGATATATTTCATTTTATTTTACATAGATTTATCTTAAGATAGATATTTTACTTAAAAATTATTTTATTATTAAATTAATATTATGTTTATCGTTAAATAGTTATCAATATTTTGACATATAAATGATTGTCAAATTTAAGGTAAAAATAAAACCTTACATGCTCACAATATGGGACACTTTTAAGTCACTGTAGAATATCTCTCAAAATAATTATTTGTTGTATTTATTTATTATTTTTGTCGTCACATTAGACATGGGGCATCCTACTTTGAGGTTGGACTCTTTGTAATGTATCAATCATCATGAAATGTGTGTTAGAAATTGTAAAAGCATCTAATGTAATTATAATGTTCAAGAGCACCCTCACTTTTGGGGTCCACCTAGAATGTCATGTGGACCAATTTTTTTTAAAAAAATCTACCTTTGCAATTCTAGCGTGGACAATAATATTTTATTTTGAGGGGTGTCCAACTCATCTACCATGTGGATGATGAGGAGAGGTGGAGCAAGGTGTTTTCATGTTTGTTTTGAAGGCTAACCAACAGTGGATCATAAGGACCCTTGATCCCTGTGTACCATTAAAGAGAGGTACGTGTTCACCATGCCATGTGGCAAGTGGGCACAACACTACATTTTTTGAAACATGCTAACAGTAAACATGTGTTGCCTCCTCTTTCCTTCTTGACCCACCGCATTAACTTTGCATTCATTTCCATATACTTGTATGGGATGGCAATAGATTTCCATGCCATGCAACCTTCAATGCTTCAATACCTCAAGTTTAATGGTCAATGATGCCCTATTACCAAGACTCGTCTTCCTAAAATTTCATTGCATTTGACACCAAAACATGTTTTCTCTAACTATGTATGGGCGATGGCTTTTACAAAAGGAATGATCGCCAATGTTGGCTTGTTGTTTGTTTCTCGTCTTCTAGGCCATTGTTTGTATGCCTTCGACCTACATGAGGATTCTACAACTCACTAAGGTAGTAAACCAACAATGTAGTCTATTTCGAGGTGTTCGTTTTGTTTCATTTATTCTCTTTTCTTATTATTTTGCTTCACTTCTCTGTGTTATGAGGTTTTTGCTGTGTTTATTATTTTTTTCATTTTTTATTCATTATGGTTATCACTCTTCTTACTCCTCCAACTAGTTTCAAATGGAAATATAGTTTTAAGCAGTTTTAAATTCAAACATAGTTTTAAATGGTTTTAAATTGAAACATAGTGGACCAATGGGGTTTAAGGCCATGCTCCACTATTTTTTAATCTGTACTACTTCAAATGGAATTTCATCATTTCACTCCTCTTAGTGGTTGTAAGTAAAGCTGCTTTTTGGTTTTTTGGGTGTTTTTATCATTAAAGAATTGACCCAACTAGTTTTTTTCGTTTTCTTTCTGATTCTGAAAATCAAGAAATACACAATAACAGTTGGTGGAATTCTAGTTGAATGCTTGAGGCTTTTTGTTTCTTTAACTTTCTACTAGAAATATTCCAAAAATTCCAAAATTCAAAATTGGTGTTTAAGGGTGTTTATCAATAGAGGCACATTTTGTGTTTTGTAACACTTACTTGTTATGTAAATTCAAATCTTCCTTAAGAGCATCAATATGGCCTCTCTAATTTTAGTTATAAATATAAGTTTGTAGTTCTTTCCATTGGTAATTTTAGACTAACAAAATTTATGGAAATGGGTTATCAAAAGTTTTATTGGTTTCCAAAAATATTTTAAAGTTGGCTTCTTTGTTCATTAGCGTCTCTACATATCTTGTGTGTAATAATGTTTAAATATATTACTTAAACCATTTTTAGGTTTAGGGTTTAGCTACATTTGTTCATGATGTATTGAAAGGGGCTTTAATTTGTGCGTGTTTTAATCTATGTTTAAAAATAAATTACTTTATATAATATGTAGGAATATAATTCATGCATATGTGAAGTTGAAATGTACTCCTTTTATGAAGGGGGAAATCTATGCTTGTTGTAATCTATGTTTAAAAATACTTATATTTATATAATATGTGGAAATATCACTTACACGACTGTGAAGTTAAATGTAATTATTTTATGAAAGGGGTGATTTGTGCTTGTTGTAATTAGTGTTTATGAAATTAGTCTTCTTTTTAGGTATGTATGAGTTGGTGTTGGTATAATTGAAGGTATTTATGTACCATATAGTAGTGAATAGGGAGTGTCTCCTATTGGTTTTGAATGCTTGTGTAGTATTTCTTAAGGAATTGTAATTGCACATGTCAATTACTGTCATGCCCATCCACCATTTTATGAAAGATTTTAACAATTTTTTTATTAGTGGCTTTAGCTTGGTCATTTATTTGTATATAAATTAGAGAAGACAAGCATTTTTAAATTGAAATGTATTACCAAACTTCTTAACTTCTTAGTTTTTAATGGATGTATACCATTATCTATAATAATAAAAGTATGTAAACAAAAGCATGCCAATATTTTTGTAGTGTAGGAAAAAGTAATCCCTTTTTCACATTTAATTTGAAAATAATTAATAATAAAATGAGATTAATTATGCTTTTATTTAGTGTTGTAATATGCGTTTCATATTCACATTAAGTTTAGGGCCCTTTTAAATAAAATGGACTTAATTGTGCCTTATTTTTGGAGTTGTAAGGTGTACCTTTACACTTTCACACTAATAGAGGGCTTTATTAATTGATTGAGGTTAATTTTCCTTAATTGGTCTCTTTAATTCAAATCCAAGCCTAATTAAATGCAGTTTCTGAGGGATAAAACCCGACATTCATAAATGCCATTACACAACACTTAACTTTGGAAGATGTGTGTTCTTTAGACCTAAGATCCTAATTTTACATAATGTTTAACATTGACCGATGTGTGTCCTAGGTAAGTGGCCTAGGACCCATTTTCCATATGGTGAATGGGTTCTCACTTAGACCTAGGAACCCCCTTTAAAATATGTTTTTGGTGGTATTTTAATGATTTCAAATCCATAATTCAATGTCGGCTTGTGATATTTGAATTTTGGGAATTAATCTTAAGATATGTAAAAATACAAGGTTATTTCACTTAGTTTCACCTAGAAAATTAAAGCTATCTTAAGAGCACTTTCAAGAGAGCATTATAGGAGCATTCAAGAGAATTTTCAAGGCATTCAAGAGCAGATTTGTAGAAGATTATTGAAGCAATCAAGATTCCATTGTCATGTCAAAGATTTATTGCATCATGCATTTTGTTTGAGCTAATATGGTGATGTAGAGTTCAAGATCTATTCAAGAATATCAAAGGAATTGTTTCTAATCAAGTTTCATGATCAACATCTACATTCATTGAGGCCACTTCATGCTAGTTTGTAGATTTTTTATCCAAGGTTTCAAATAAGGTTTGGTGAGTTGCTACATAGTGTTTTTCATTCATCATTCCTTCATGCTTTTCTATTTCATTTCAAGGTTTAATTACCAAAACGGGGTTTGACCAAGGAAAACCCCCATTCACCTAAAAAACAACATTTTTCTCTCTTTGATGTGTGATTACAGATTTTAAGTTGAAGATCCTTTGAAGAGCAAAATTGAAGAGAGTTGCAAAGTTGTCAAAGTTGCAAGAAAAGTTGTTAAATCATGGAAACTATTCTACAAAATTTATTTTCGATTGTTCGATAGTGAACACCTAGAATCTGGAAGTGCAAACACATCATAAGAGAACCCATAAAGCATTTTTCAGGATCCCTAGCTAGGACCCATTCGCCATAGGGTGAATGAGTCCCCAGTGTGCTTCAAAGGGTGACTTTTGGTGAAAGGTACACATTGTTTTCCCCTTTCTAGATCTTCCTTTTGATTACTATTTTAGTCAAATTTAATTTCAATGTTCTTCATTTGCATTTTATAACTTACATTTTGAATGAAATAAGGGAAAATAGGCCATTTTGGTGAACCCCCCTTTCATAACATTTTCCCACCAACCAACCCACATTTTTTTTTTGTTTTAATTTTCCATTACAAAAATTACAAATGTCTAAGGACCTAGTAAATTTGAATGGAGTGATCTCCACCCATTTAGTTAAATAATTAATTGCATTGATTGAAGCATCACATCTCTTCCTTGGTATGTGCTATTTTGTATAGCCTGAAAAGAGGTTTTACTCACAAACAAGAAAGTCCTAAGAATTTCTTATACACAGTAGATCCTAATATTATTTTTTAGCATAAACTATGTTTCATATATAGATATTGAAGACAAAGGTGTATATAATATCAATGAAACAAAATTTTGTAGTAACCAAACTTGATCATACAAAAGAAAAGCATCATTTAATCACACCATAGGTGTGACCTAGTCCAATACTCATACTGTATATTTATCACATACTTATTATTGAACATTCAATTTTAGATTTCTAATTTCGATTGTTAATAATAAAAATAAAATCTTCATCATCATAAACATGTTAATAAATATATAAGCACTTATAATCCTTCTATTATTACAAGGAACTATTTTAGCTTTGAATTATCTAGGCCTAATTATTATTTGATATTTTATTACTCAACTATAAATTTAAATTAATTTAGGGTGTGTTTTATTTCTTACATAGAATACACTATAATATGGATTCTTCCAAATCCTTATCTCTCCATCTTCAATTTTTCAATTGAGCTTATCCTTGTCTAAATACACTACATCACAACAAGAAATTAGTGTTGACTTTCGCGCCGAAATTTAGTGTATTTGAGTGCATGAATTGAATAATTTGGCTAGTACCAAACTTGGAGCAAACAGGCATGGCCAACTCGGCATCAGATTTAGCGTCGAAAAATCATAGCGCCTCTGTTGGCGCCTAAAATTGTGTCGAGTAGTAACATAGGAAATTGCGCCGAAATGGGAGCCGAATTTGGCTTCCAATTTTACTTCCATGTCTACTCCCATTTTTGCTTCTAGTTTTGCTTCCAATTTGAAGTCCAATTTTGCCTCCAGGTTTGCTTCCAATGTTGCTTCCAGTTTTGCTTCCGGTTTTCCTTCTAGTTTTACTTCTGGATTTCCTTCCAGTTTTGCTTCCAAGTTTGCTTCCGGGTTCGCTTCCGATTTTTCTTCTAGTTTTGCTTCTAAGTTTGCTTCCGGTTTTGCTTCCAGTTTTGCTTCCGATTTTGTTTCCATGTTTTCTTGCGGTTTTGCTTCCAGGTTTGCTTTTGGGTTTGCTTCCAGGTTTGCTTTCAGGTTTTCTTTCGGGTTTGCTTCCAAGTTTTCTTCTAGGTTTGCTTCCAGTTTTGCTTCCAATTTTTCTTTCAAGATTGCTTTTAGTTTGGCTTCCATTGTTGTTTCCTTTTTTGCTTCTAAAAATGCTTCTTGTTTTGCTTCCATTTATTAATTTAATATGTTTTATTTCAATTTGATTAGTTAAATATATCATGCATCTTAAATAACTCATATGATTATAGAGTAAGTAATTTAATTATTTAACTCATATGATTAAATAACAATATAATTATTGTAACATGACCATCATCTATAATTAAAACAAGTGAGTCAAATATCTATAATTTAATTGAATTTGACAACATCCATCCTGAGCAGTAAATTAAAATCATCATACTTAATAAATATCCATCCAAAAATCATCAACCACTTTTAATATATATAAATTGACAAGTCAATACTGATAAGATCATCATCATATATAACTAAAACAAGTGAAAGTCAAATATGCCAGTACATCAAAAGCATGTCAAAATGATACATGTCCAATAATCGACATAAGTGAAAATGATACATGTACAAATGATATAAATAAAATTGATAAATTATGTAACTCAAATTGATACAAGTCAAGATGATACATGTCCAAATGATATACTGAAAATGATACATGTCAATATGATACAACTCAACAATATAGTACTGTAGGCCGTGAAAATGATACATATGATAGTAACCATGAAAAGAGTCATCATAACGATATATCAACAATGATCCATGATGTAGTCTATATGATCATGAATGTCACTGGTTACTATCACCAACTGTCTCATCATCATCATTGTCATCGGCCTAGGTTTCTTCTGTATTTGCGTCATCATCATCCTCTGCCATGTGATCTGTACTAGCAAAACCAATATTTTGTGGATCTATATCATGTTGAGGATCATCTTGATCTTCTGGAAGACTCGTGTTCTATGAAAAAAAAATATTTAAAATGAAAAGTTATTATTTATTTCATGCAATAATTTATTTTTCTGTTATATATCTAATATTACAACATATGTGATGAAACCATAATCATATTACATCATATCAAAGTGCACATACCATAATAAATTTTTTAAAAAGTTATAGCTAATATTGGTGAGTCAGGAGAAACTTCAGCTTTCAAAAACAAAGCCAATTAGGCTGGCAGACTTGTGGATCATTCCAACATTTGGTGGAAGAGGAAGAAAGATGATTGGAACTCTAGAGGCCCACCATAATGGATTTCAGTATTCAACCATGAGAGTAGAAGAGACAGCTGATATCATGTATCAAAACATTAAGCATGCATTCTTCCAGCCAGTGGAGAAGGAGATGATTACTTTGCTTTATTTTCATTTGCATAACCATATCATGGCGTGGGAACCAAGAAGACCAAGGATGTCCAGTTTTATGTGGAGGTAATGGATGTGGTCCAAAATTTAGGAGTGGCAAGAAGGTCAATGTATGATCCTGATGAAATTGAGGAAGAACAACAAGAGAGGGACAAGAAAAATAAAATCAATACAGAGTTTCAAGGATTTGTCAAGCGAGTAAGAGAGCTATGGGAGCAACCTCATCTAAAATATTTCAAACTAGAGTTTGATATACCATTTAGAGAGCTTGGTTTTTATGGAGTTCTTTTAAATCCTATGCTTTTATTGTTCCTACGGTAAACTATTTGGTAGAGTTGGTGGAATTACCTTTCTTAGTAATCGCTATTAGTGAGATTGAAAATTGTTAACCTTGAGAGAGTAGGACTTGGAAAAAAGGCATTTGATATGGCTATCATTTTCAAAGACTTCAAGCGAGATGTACTTTGAATGTACGCCATTCCTCAATCTTCGCTTGATGGCATCAAGGAATGGCTGAACTCCATAGATAAAAAGTATTATGAAAGCAAAATGAACTTGAACTGGTGGCCAATTTTGAAGACTATTACTGATGATCCAGATAAATTTATTGAAGATGGTGGTTGGGATTTTTTGAATATGGAAGCTAGTGATTTTGCTTCTGATAATTCAGAAGAGTCGGATCAAGGATATGAACCCTTTGATGTAGAAGAGGAATCGGAATCAGATTTCATGTAGCCACCATCAAGAGTGTTACAAGCCAACAAGATGGAGGGAATTCTTATATAAGGACAATTTTCAATGTTGCAGGTACCAACTTTAATGCCAGCTACAATGTCAGCATTGAAATTCCCTAGCAGTATTTGTGTTAAGGAAATTTCCTTTAGATGCAAGGATTCAAAGCACATCAACCATGTGGTACAAATGATTAAATCCTAGAGATGATCTGTAGCAATAAGAGTCTAAAAAGGCAGAGAGAGCTACACTAGTGACTCAAGAGAAACTCTAGCTTTAGAAAACAAAGCGAATTAGGTTGGCAGACGTGTAGATCAGGCCAACATTTGGTGGAAGAGGATGAAAGATGACTGGAACTCTGGAGGCCCACCATAATGGATTTCAATATTCAACCATGAGAGCAGAAGAGAGCTGATATCATGTATCAAAACATTAAGCATGCATTCTTCTAGCCAGCGGAGAAGGAGATGATTACTTTGCTTCATTTTCATTTGCATAACCATATCATGGCATGGGAACCGAGAAGACCAAGGATGTCCAGTTTTATGTGGAGGTAATGGATGTGGTCCAAACTTTAGGAGGGGAAAGAAGGTCAATGTATGATCTTGATGAAATTGAGGAAGAATAGCAAGAGCGGGACAGGATTGCAAAAACACAAAACATGTAAGAGAGTTATGGGAGCAGCCTCATCTAAAATATTAGATTACATAATCATGGACTGCAGAAACACAAAACATGTAAAAAAGGAAAGATGCTAAAAATGCAGACTGATTATATCCCGCAAATAAGATCATGCTATCTATAATGCACACACTAATTTTAAGGCATTGAAGAAACAAAATAGAGATATAGTCTCCCCACTAAAATAAAAGCATACATAGTAACCAAGGATTAAATTCCTTTAACAATTCTCTCAAAAACATACGATGATAAAACAATTAGCTTTGAATTAACAAGGATAAGGACACAAAATTATGATTCACCTCTAGATGTAGAAGGGCGCTTCACTTGAGCACCCCCCATGTAGCTCTCCTCCCTTCCTCTCTTCATTTATATGACCACCAGTCTCACCTCAAGTTGCTCTTGCAAAACAATATATATATCATATTTATTACAATTAGTCTAGGTTTCTTGTTTCTACAATGCCCTCCTCCTCCTTCCCTTACAATCACAAAAAGCATGAATCCTTCACAGACAAAACCTGAAATTCTCAATAGTCAAAATGGATATAAATTAAAAAAATAAAATAATCAAACACCAAAATTAAGATCAGGCTCCTCTAAAACCCAAGAAGAAAAAGCAAAAAAGAATCAAATAAAATTGAAGCTTTTGGAACAAAAGTATTCAACCACATATTTGTGTCCAGAGGTCAAGAGATCGAGACTTGCGAAGCTTATTTCATTTTCACTACCTTGTCTCACATTTTTTTCTTTCTTTAACAAATCCAATCCTCGCAAGCTTAATGGCAGATTGAAAATAAATGCTTTCATTGAAACCCCAACTATTACTAAAGCCTTCCTAAAAAGGAGCATCAATTTAAAACATATACATGCAAGGCCTTTCAGGGCTTAAATAGACTAGCCTCTACACTAAACACTTTCCACAAACAAACAAAGGGCATTGCAATATAATACAAAATAAAATAAAAAACAAAAGTAAATTGTGAACCAAGATGAGCACCACATACCTTGTTTTGAAGCACAAAAATCCATTGTTCAAAAAAATTTGAACCTCCGCCGATCTGCTGCAACAAAAATCAATCACAATTCCATCAAATCCATGAAATACTAAGGCATAAAAATATCCTTGTCCTCCTTCCGCTCCTCCTCCTTAGGGATTTGTCAAGCGAGTAAGAGAGCTATGGGAGCAGCCTCATCTAAAAGATTTTGGTACTCAACCATGAGAGCAGAAGAGAGAGTTGATATCACGTATCAAAACATTAAGCATGCAGTCTTCCAGCCAGCGGAGAAGGAGATGATTACTTTGCTTCATTTTCATTTGCATAACCATATCATGGCGTGGGAACCAAGAAGACCAAGGATGTCCAGTTTTATGTGGAGGTAATGGATGTGGTCCAAACTTTAGGAGAGGCAAGAAGGTCAATGTATGATCCTGATTAAATTGAGGAAGAACAACAAGAGAGGGACATGACTGGATAAACACAAAACATGTAAGAGAGCTATGGGAGCAACCTCATCTAAAAGATTAGATTACATAATCATGGACTGCAGAAACACAAAACATGTAAAAAAGGAAAGATGCTAAAACTGCAGACTGATTATATCCCACAAATAAGATCATGCTATCCATAATGCACACACTCATTTTAAGGCATTGAAAAAACAAAATAGAGATATAGTATCCCCACTAAAATACAAGCATACATAGTAACCAAGGATTAAATTCCTTTAACAGCTCTCTCAAAAACATACGATGATAAAACAATTAGCTTTGAATTAAAAAGGATAAGGACAAGAACTTACAATTCACATCTAAATGTACAAGGGTGCTTCACTTGGGCACCCCCCATGTAGCTCTCCTCCCTTCCTCTCGTCATTTATATGACCACCAATCTCACCTCAAGCTGCTCTTGCAAAAAAATAATATCATATTCATTACAACTAGTCTAGGTTTCTTATTTCTACAACCCCCTCCTCCTCCTTCCCTTACAATCACAAAAAGCATGAATCCTTCGTAGACAAAACCCAAAATTCTCAGCAGTCAAAATGGATATAAATTAAAAACACAAATTACTCAAACACCAAAATTAAGATCAGGCTCCTCTAAAACCCAAGAAGAAAAATAAAAAAAGAATCACATAAAATTGAAGCTTCTAGAACAAAAGTATTCGACCACATATTTGTGTCCAGAGGTCAAAAGATCGAGACTCGTGGAGCTTATTTTATTTTCACTACCTTGTCTCGCATTTGTTTCTTTCTTTAACAGATCCTCGCAAGCTTAATGGAAAATTAAAAATAAATGCTTTCATTGAAACCCCAACTATTACTAAAGCCTTCTTAAAAAGGACCATCAATTTAAAACATATACATGCAAGGCCTTTCAGGGCTTAAATAGACTAGCCTCTGCACTAAACACTTTCCACAAACAAACAAAGGGCATTGCAATATAATACAAAAGAAGATAAAA
This sequence comes from Sequoiadendron giganteum, assembly GCA_007115665.2. Taxonomy (NCBI): domain Eukaryota; kingdom Viridiplantae; phylum Streptophyta; class Pinopsida; order Cupressales; family Cupressaceae; genus Sequoiadendron; species Sequoiadendron giganteum. The sequence continues at coordinate 912,076,952 of CM021100.1, read as the reverse complement.
AACAAAAGTAAATTGTGAACCAGGATGAGCACCACAGGTCCCTTGTTTTGAAGCACATACATCCGTTGTTCAAAAAAATTTGAACCTCCACCGATCTGCTGCAACGAAAATCAATCACAATTCCATCAAATCCATGAAATACTAAGGCATAAACATATCCTTGTCCTCCTGGTGCTCCTCCTCCTTAGGAAATTGGCGGTGTTGTGGTGAATCCCGCAAGTCTGCTACCAATGGCGTGTGGTAGTGCAGTGACCACCACTGTACTGCAACTCCTTCATCAACTCGGTGCGGTAGAGCGGTTTTTACCGTGGTCTTGCAAGTTGCTTCTTCCTTCTCGGTGGTAGTGTGGTGAAAGCTTTTGTGGCAACATTTTTATTCATAGAGGAGGCTATGGAGAGAGGACATGGACGACGTAGAAATACTAAATCGCTGAGAGGAAAGTGGGTGGACATTGTAGCAGAGAATAATGTTAATGACCAAGACTTCTAAATTTTTAGAATTATTTGCAATCCATGTTTAAAAAAGGATGATTCTTATGGCATAAAATTTTAAATGCTTCAGTAATATTATGTTGTACTTGGACATTTGAAAACCTCTTTTATTCTCCTAGCACTTTTTTATTTTCCATTATAATTCTAGACGAAACAACATTTGCGGGAATGACCTTTTACACCAATCTTAATTTGTATGAAGTTCACGAACCTGTTGTCAAGTAGTAAATTCCTTTCATAGACAGGAAATGTAAAGGCTTCATTTAAGAAAAGATAAGTAGTCTCTTTATAAGGGTAATCCACATGCAAAAAGTAAAAAGCACATTAAAAACCAATTGTACAGTAGAAAATCAGATTCAATCAATTATGTCTTATTTCACTTGCACACTTATCTGAAAGACATAGGGTATTCACCATACATTTCCCTTGAAAAATCAAACATGTGCTTTCATTTATTTTTACTGTATATCTCAAAAGTGAAATTGTTGTTACATAATGATACACTGAGAAAATAATATATACAAAAAAATGCAAAGAAAATGTTTAAAATTTAACATGCAACCTACTGTGTTTTTTTTTCTATCTGTGATAATATTTAATTTTATTAATAATAATATAGAATTTACATCAACTTCAAAAATTAAGTCCATCCAACAGCTTCCAAAATATGTCTGTTTAACCACCATAGTTCCCAACAAACCAAAGAAAAACTATTTAATCCGCCTGTAAACAACCCTATCTACTATTACCCATACCCCATACTATTTACATTTTCAAATAAAAAATAGGGCTTAACCCCATAAAATGTACAACAAAACCTAAGATATAAACTGTATTTTAACCAAAATTGAGCTTCAGTTTACACGGAAGTACTCGACGTGCTACCCAGTTGCATTGGGCATATTTCCTTGATTGGCTTCATCTTCTTCCTTGGGTGCAAACCTTTCTTCTCTTGCAGCTCCTCTCTTGCAACATCTTTGAATCCCTCAATGACCATCTCAACCTCCATTATTTCTACACAAACTTTCAGGGCTTTCCATCCTAGCTCTTCTCCTCCTCTCCATATAGCTTTGGTGATTCCTTTTGGCCACCTAATGAAGGGATGGTTTATCTCTACTACTTCAAGGTCCACATGATCTTTCATGCCTTCACTCACATCAAAGCCTTCTCCTAGTATAGCCCATTCCAGGATACTCTCCATATTCACTAAGAAATTCTTGTGTACCAATGCCTTCATTACTTTCCTTACTTCCTCCACCGATTCTCCTTAGTCCAGCCCCCATGCCATGATCAGTGAGTAAATATCCATATTAGTACGATATCTGTGCTTCAAATCTTCGAAGCCAGTACCCAATATTTTTTGCATAGATTGCGCCAACTTCACATCGTTGGAGAGGAACAATCCTCTCAGCCTCTTCATAGTTGCTTTTCCAACAAAAGGGTCTAATTTTCTTCTCGAATGTACAGTGAAATTGGCCTCCATTTCTTCTTTGGTACGCTAGCTTCCAAACTGCCTCACACCGCAGACCCGTTACATTCCTTGCCACCGCAAACCAAGAAGCATTAGAAGAAATTCCTTGTGTGTCTTTAAAACACATCCTATTGTCAACCCTCACCATTACTGTCGAACGTATGTCCAACACCACCAACAATACCTTCATCAATGCTTCAAGTCCTTCAAGAATTTAAAACACATTCCTCTACTTGCTAGCGTTAACTCCTTCCTGCAATAATTACAATAGACAAATTTCCTCCATAGAAATACCATAATTCTAAAGTAACAATTTGTATCAAGACAAATCCTTACAATTGCACCTCAAATTGGACCAAACAGCAACAACAAATGTGCCCTGATAAATCTTGTAGATTTAAACAACTTGAAAAGACCACTTTGGAGACAACAAAGCAATAAATAAGCATGAAAAGTGACACAACAATTGTGTAGAAGTTGTCAGAACCAACTTCAAACTCCAAGATCACCTGCATGCAAATGGATACCTGCCACAAGGAAGAGAATGGATGGAGAAAACAAACAAGGGTTTGAAGCTCTGAATAATGGAGAAATTATATTATCAAAACAAAAGGGAATTCAATGTTCACCAAAAAGTATGTCAAAGATACAATGGGATCAATCCTTATAAAAGGAGATCATGCAAACCCTAAAGAAACCCTAATAGGAAAAACCCTTAAAGAAGCCCTAAAAAGAAAACATTTAATAATTAATATAATTATTAAATGTCACTTTATGCAAACTAAAGTGAAATCTTAAGAAGGGAATAAAGGTAACTGAATCAACATAATTAAGTTAAAACCTTTACTCTAACACACCCCCTTAAGATGAGCAAAAGTGCAACTACAAACAAGTGCAAGAAAGCAAAGGTAACTACAATGCAAGAAGGCAAACATGGGTCCTAGCAACTAGGCCAGATCAGGTACCCAAATACAACCAAATCTCTATAAAGAGGAGAAATAGAGAAATCCGCATGGGAAAAACTCTACTCCAAAAAGAGATACTGAAAGCCATGAAGAACATCACTGAAGCAGAAGAAGCTGCAAACAACTGTCGAAAGATGACTGCTATGGTGCTGAAGAACCTCTGCTGAAGATAGGATGATCAGGATCAACAAGACAACAATCTGAATGAGTGCCCCAAATGACACTACTCGAATCAGATGGCAAACAAAGGAAAACACCTAGAATGAAGATACAAATGGCACAAGAACCAATAGTCTGAAAAACACTGATCAACTGAGAATGGAAGATTCCTTCCAAGGTGAAACCAAGGAAGAATTAGCACGAACAATATAACACCCCCTCATAATGTTGAACTGGGAGAGCCTGACAGATCCACTGAATGGTGTGTAACACCTTGTAGTGCATGAAGGAGAAAAACAACATCTGAAAGTGCACAAGAAAGCACCTGCAACTGAAAAAGTGGTGTGCAAAACAAAACACACATGCATGAGGCTGGAATCATATGGATCCACTATCGTCGTGGAGGGACACTCACCAGAAAAAGGTGTGACGACAAACAAAGGCAAACTACACAACCCCCATGGCACTTTATAATACAGTGCGAGTACAAAATATGGCACAACCTTATGTGCAAAAACCCCAAAATACATGTACAATAGTGTGGCACTTTATCTCAGTGCGTTTACATAAAATATTGCTTACAAATGATGCTCAAAATGCCCACAAAGGACAAAATATTGGAAATACATGAAGAACAGCCAAAAACGAAGCATCCCATGCAAACGAAAAGTTCCCAAGAATGAATATGTCCAAGTAATTCACTAGAGTGTGAAAAAAAAAATTGAATAAAATATACCTGGAGTGAAATCTGGAAAAATTGCATGGATGGAACTGAAGAACTCTGAAATATGGTTCCAACGCCACTGAGATCGCAAAAAACGGAGAAACAGATCAAAAGTTATGAGCTCAGGATTGAAAGCAGCTCCTTGGATTTCAACTAGTTGTAGAATGTACCAACATAAAAATGAAGTGATAAAACCCACACCACTGGAAATTTGACATAACTAGCTTTTCGACGATATCTCGTTTGCCAAAAACCGATATCGTATGCCTAAGTTACGGCCTCTGGAAGAAAACAATTCCAAAGGGGAAAAAAGCCAGTGCTGCATTAAATTTGATGGTCATACGGCCGTCGCAGCAAAAAGACGGGCTTAAATTTGACGGCCAAAAAACCGTCACCGCAAAAAGCGATTGGGCTTATTACATAAAAAATATTTTTTTAATAATAAAAAACTATGATTTAAAAAAAAAAAATCATAAAAAAACAATGTTTTATGTTGATTAAGTTACCTTTATTCCCTTCTTAAGATTTCACTTTAGTTTGCATAAAATGACATTTAATAATTATATTAATTATTAAATGTTTTCCTTTTAGGGCTTCTTTTAAGGTTTTTCCTATTAGGGTTTCTTTAGGGTTTGCATGATCTCCTTCTATAAGGATTGATCCCATTGTATATTTGACATACTTTTTGGTGAACATTGAATTCCCTTTTGTTATGATAATATAATTTCTCCATTATTCAGAGCTTCAAACCCTTGTTTGTTTTCTCCATCCATTCTCTTCCTTGTGATAGGTATCCATTTGCATGCAGGTGATCTTGGAGTCTGAAGTTGGTTTTGACAACTTCTACAAATTGAACACTGAAGATGGATTATGAGTTATAATGTATCTGCTCCATTATATTGCTCAAAATATAAACATACATAACATGAGTTCTCTTGATATGAATAAGTGGATGAGATATTCTAGTATCTATTCTAATGGATTGAAATGATGATGATATGATGATCAAAATTGGACCTTGGTTTTTCTATTTGTACGAGAAGCAACAAGCTTTAGGTCCGTTCACAAAAGTTACATCGTTTCTTAACTAAAACATAATTAACATAACATAGAAACTAAAGAAGATAGGTCTGTTCCAATTGTTTCCAAACATTAAATAATGCTTGCATTTGTTGATAGGTAGAATATTTTGATGAAACACATACTAATACCCAAGATCCAACTGGGTTATTAAGATTTGGATGGGATGATCCAAACCATCCTTTAAACCATACCAGGGCGAAAAGAGCAAGTTTGAAGAGAACACCTGGAAGTGTTTCACACCGGCTCAAGGTACAATCGAACCTGGTTATGACACTGATAGCAATCCAAAATTGCCTGAACGGTCCATACCTAAACATTGCATCACAATCTATTCTTCTTGCACATAAAAATGCCACATATTAACCCCTTCTAAATAAAACTCAAAATACCATGAAACAATGAGTCCCCTATATTAGTAAGTAAGTAGGAAGTCAATAAGGCATAGTTTGATTTTATACAAGGATGCTCATGAAAGGAATCTTCAAGTGACAGTGAGTGAGTTGTTTGAGATTGCAACTGATGGTTCAATATCCAGTCTTAAAGGCAATTAGCAAAGCAATAAATGCGTAAGAAAATCAAATTGTACCCAACAAAAATTTCACAATGTTATCTTACATAAGGGTATGTGCAAGATCATGATGGGCCAAAAAGTGGCGATATGTAAGTGATATGATGGCCCATGTGGCTGATGACTTTTTTTTTACCTAAAATTGATGAAACGAAAAGGGTTTTTAAAGGAGATTCTCAGCTTTCCACCAATATAAATTATGCTTTACTTTGAATTTAATAAATAATTATTATTCATTTTCTATTTGAATTACGATTAAAGTCCTAATTGATATGCTGATTGAAAAACATCTATAGCTGATAAGTAGGAGGTTTCTTCCATAGCGTGTCAAATTATGATATTGCTATCAGGATTCAACCGTGTAGTTTTCGAGTCAAACTCATTGACCCATGATTCATGAGTAGTGGTTCACAAGAACCCATCTCTCATGATAATGAATGGTCCACTTAGCACTCATTGCATCTAGGTGATGCTCACAGAGGTGAAGCATTGGTCCGTCCCGAGAGGTCACCCATCCTAGTACTGCTACATCTATAGCTTTCAAATGGTATCAATTTTTTTGAATCTGAAACATGCATCACATTATTTTCTTTGCATACTATAGGATTAAAAAAAGAAAAATTAATTTCCATGAATTTTTGACCAAGTTAAGGTGGTCAGACATACGAGTTTTTATATTTTTTAAAATTTGTAATAAAAAAATCATAATTAATTATTTACTTGGAAAAAAATTACAAAAAAATATGCATCACATTGGGACATGAGTCCTCTACTTATATGTAAAAATTTATAAAAAATAATTATCATTTTATTGTGGTTAGGGTGGTCAGACAGACATCTACTGACTTTTTCCCTAAAATTTAAGTACTACTGCATTGAAATTTCAAATTTTCACCAAATAGATTTTATTTATTTTTAAATAAACCTAGTAGTTTAGAAACTAAATTCAATTTGCTACAGATTCTATTCTTACATATTTTTCAAATAATATAGATAACTTATTCAAATTTCTACATCAAGTTGCCTAACTCTGATTTTCTGAATTTTCATTGCCACTTAAGGGCCTATTTTTTCCATGATGATCTTGCACATAACCATAATGCCTTAAGTTTGAAGAAAAAAATATCATTGTATCTTGATGAAAGTAGTGACCTTAATGGTCAATCACTAGAAACCATGATTTTAAAACATGGTAGTGTGCTTATGGAGGCAACATTTTAAGCAAGGCAGTGAGTGGTGGTTTGGAACAATGGCAGGTATGAAGGACTTGCTTTATATGCATACTATGTCGTCTAGCTTAAGACAACGTTCTTAGAAGAGATTGAAGGTGGATTAGGGAACTCAAGGGTTACCATGATATAAATTAAAGCAAAGATTGAGATCTATTTAAAAGCCACTGTCATGAAGATATTAAAGATGTCAAATGCAAAACCCTAGCAGCTGGAGTAATGAACACAGTGTGAAAGAGGATAGTGTGCAAGGGAAGATTTAGGAGATCTTCACATTATCTAATCACAGGAAAATACATCATTTATTTATTTTTTAAAATTAAAAGAAATTATTCTAAACCCTTTATAGGACACATTGATACTTCAAAAGCATTTGATTTTTTTTTAAAATTAAAAGAAGTCATTCTAAACCCTATATAGGATACATTGATACTTCAAAAGCATTTAAAGGAATTTGAGATTATGCAAATATATGTCAATTAAATACCTGGATTACAAACAATAGCACGAACATCGTAACCCTTGTTGATCAAAGATGGAATTGATAAATAAAAATGAATCCGATGCCTCCTATCATGTACATCTCCTTACCATTGTTTGTCATTCTTTACTGAAACACTTCTCCATTTTGGCGGCCTACGCCTAAAAATAAGGTTTCAACAAAGGTTTTATTGTATGTTTATTAAAATGAAAACTCCATTCTGGTGAGCTATGCTTGAAAATAAGATTTCGATGAAATTTTTAGAGTATGTTTATTAGAGTTTTAGAGTATTTTGGCGGGCTATATTCTTGATTCCTTAAATTATTTATTCAAATGGATTGTGACTGACATGATTTGCTGCCACGATTACCATACTACCGCCATCTCTTATTATGCCCTCTGCGGTATGACGGTGTTTTTCCCTTCCCTTTTGTTGTTTACCGCACTACCGCCTTGGTCAAGGCTTCTTGCTATGGGGTTGTGGTGTATAATGCTCTACCATATATGTTGCTCACCTTCTTGGTGGTATAGTGGTGTATGCTTTTGATCATTACCTAAAGAGTTTTGATGAGACAATCTTCTTTGTCTTACCGATATCTGAATGTCTCATCAACATTAGATCTTATGTTCCTCTGATGTCGGTTGCCAGTGTCGATGAGACAAGTTAATATCTTTTGTCGATATGCCACTGTCTCATCGATATTTTCCTTCAACCGTATTTCTTTATATATCGATGTAACTCTGCCATGTTGAGGAGACTCATGATTATCGCTGCGGTATGGCAGTGTTTTTCCCTTCTCTTCAGATGTTTACCGCAATACCGCCTTGCTCAAGGCTTCTTGTTGCAGGGTTGCGGTGTATATCACTCTACCGCATATGTTGCTCACCCTCTCGATGGTCTAGCGGTGTATGCTTTTGATCATTACTTGAAGAGTGTCGATGAGACAATCTTATTTGTCTTACCGATATCTCAATGTCTCATTGACATTACTTCATTATATCCAAGAGTTTTGTTTCGTTGAGCACTTGTAGATATACCTTGTCAATGTGACATAAGTGATTCTCTCCTCGATATGCCCGTATATTGTTGACATTTCACTGTTTTACATCATCGATAAGACATATAAATAAGTCTCTTCAACATAGGGGTGTCTAAACCAGTGCTAAACTCAAAGCTAAACTTGAAGCTAAAGTTGGGAGCTGAAAGTGGCGCTAAAATCAAAGCTAAACTTGGAGCCAAAGGCGGCGCTATTGGCAATGCCACACTCGAAGTCAATATCGACACTAAAGGCATTGATAATTACGGCATAAATTAGCGTCAACTAGTCCTGATCGACACAAATAAATGCTAAAAATAGCACCATTCCGATAAATAGCACCAACATTTTCAAAAAATTGGCAAAAAATACATTAAAACATTAGGTGGAAGCAAAAAATAGAGCAAACAATGGAGCAAATCACAGGGATTTTTTGTATTGATAGATTGCATCTAGTTGTAACCACCATCATCTCTATTCCTACACTATTTGGTCTCTAGCTACTTTGCTCTCAGACTCTGTATTGTCTCACCTATAAGCTAGATTCTTGTACTCTCTCAACCACTATATTGTAAGTGCATATATTCCATTTTTAGTTATACTATAAATGCCTATTTCTATTTGTTGTTAATTTTGTCGCCACTCTACTATAGCTACATATATATAAATTCCTATCTATTCTATAAGATGTAAATAGCATAACTACAATTCTATAAATGCCTATATTATGTTTTAGAAGATGTAAATGTTACAGGTACTATTTTGTAAATGCCTATTCTATATGATGTAAATTTTGTATTCATTATATTTTAATTGCATATATGTAAACTCCTATATGTTCTATATGATGTAAATGTTGTATCCACTATATTGTAAGTGCATATATGCTTGAAGAGTTTAACTGTCTATTCATCCAAGGTTTATAATTTACCATTGTGGGTTTATAATTTATGTCAGTGTAAGCTTGAAATGTCAACATTCTCATTTATAAAAATTTATGGCCATGAAAAATATCATTCACCAAGCTTAAAGTGGCATAAATTGAACATAATCCCTCTTCAACAAATATGGAACCCAATTTCTACTATTAAGTCTACATATTTAAAAGATACACTATAATTGTCCCAACTACATATGAAACAACCACCCATAATAACATACTATTTTCTAAATATAAACTCCTTTGTAAACAAAATGCATGGCCATGTGTCCCATCAAAAAAATTGATATGTCCCATATCTCATTATCAACTTGGTTTACTCATGTGACATTTTCCTTTCTATTGGTCAATTCCTCCACTCATAATTTCTAGCAACACACTCGACAGTGTAAGGCTCTCCAATCAAGAAATAAAAACAAGACATAGATCAATAAACTTCCAAACCTATTATAAAAATCTAATTTTTGAACATCCATCAAATTTGTTTCTTCATCTCACATGAATTGACCCACACAATTTAATTTAATTTCAGACCAAATAAGAGGATACAAATTTAAGAGTTCAACCCAAACAAGCATTCAACCAAATCAATCAACCTCTCAAATTAACATGTAAATCTTTTTGCAACCTTTTTTTTAACATGCTAACATGTTCAAGTCAAACATGAAGAAACCTATCAAATAGGATAACATTTAGCTACAAAACATGACTACATGAAGAAACCTATCAAATACTTGTAGTTAAATATTAAGAAACCTAAGCTAGTATGAGGTGGTAGCACTAGGGAGACTTGGTTTCCTAGAGGAATTTTGGGTTAAGCTATGTTGTAGTCTACATTTCAAACTAATATGTGGATAAATGAAACATAGTTTAACACTATAAATGCTTTAGCATAATCAAGTATCCTCAATTGGAGACCATTACTTTGGAATAAGCCATCACCAATACAAAGTTAAAGTGAAAATGTTTAGGTGCAAAATGCAATTAAATTTTGGAAGAGGAGTCTTAGTAGTAGGGCAGTAGTTAGTGATAAATATGAGGCATTGAAGCATTGAAGGCTCCATGAAATGAGATTTTTGCACCATCCCATACAATTATATGCAGATGGATGGAGAGTTAACATGGTAGGTGGAAAAGGAAAGAGGATTTATGTAACGTTTAATGTTAGCATGCTTAAAAAATAGGCGGTGTTGTGCTCGCTAGCCACATGACATAGTTGTTAGGAATTAGGTGTTGTACACCTTGCATAATGTTTAATTTATTATTATGTGTGTGGTGCACCTAGAGGATGTAGAAGTATGCACATCACTAGGATTTAACATTCTTGGGGCCACTTTATATGTTGTATGTAAAACATTGGGACATAAATTGAATGTAAGTTGTAAACATATATTTATTTAATATTGGGGAAAGTTAATTAATAAAGTACCCAATATTAAATGTGGGGTCATGGTTTTGTAATCTCATGGTTTTAGTCACATGGTTTTATGTAATACCACTTGGTGGTTTTTTGTGAGCTTGTTTTTATAAAAGAAAACACAAGGGTAGTTGAATAAGGTTAGTTGGTTGAGGTTTTGAGTCTTCTTCTAAAGAGTGCATATGTGAAGCATGGCATGTGATGTGTGGTTATATTCTTGGACACACGAAGGATGCATTGGAGAGGCCTAATGTTTCAGAGGTGTTCATGGAGGCTTTGAAGATGTATTGTAATGTTTATTGCTGAATAATACATTGAGCATCGATGCTTTTGGAGGCCGGGTTTTTCCCTCTATGAGGGTTTTTCTAGAGTATATCTTGTGTCATATTTTGATGGGTATGTTGTCTATTCTCTTGCATGTGGATTTTGAATACTTATTTACATAAATTTATCTTTTGGGTTATGCGAAAATTGCCATTAGATGGCTACAGGTTTCCTTTCATTTGGTATTAGAGCCATGGTTGTGGTTGGATAACCCTTGGTTGAGTAAATCTATTGTTAAGTTTGATTTTATGGCTTGCATGAAAAGAATGAAAGACATGACAAGGTATGAGGGTTTTGCAAGTTGCTTATTGCAGATCTGAGGGTTTTTCGTTTGTTGTTATGATGGGTTGTGTGCAGATTTGGGGTGTGAGAAATGCTGGGTACAAAAGGGTTTCTTGGATGTGTGTGCATGTGAGGGTTTTGTGGAGGAAGTGTTGCAAATGAACCCCCCTTGAGATAAAATAGAACTCACCATTGGATCTAGGATGGTTGACAAACAAATATTTATATAAAATTTTCCGTATTTTGGTCACTATGGAAAAATGCAAATAAAATTAACCTCTTACCCCTATTCGATCATATGGTTGACAATCTGTAAAAAATAAAAAAAATAAAAATTATTTTTTCCTTTCACCTTTAAAATTCCTTGCAAATGAATTTTAAAATAAATTAAAAAATCTAAATGGGCCCCATGGGGTTTGTAGACCCCACGACTCTGCCATGCCACTCGGTAGTACATCGACTCATAGGTCAGTCGGTAGTATGTTGCCAGCTCTATCAACGACTTCAACCTTCAGATCGATAGCTGGGACCGGTGGGCATAGGCTCCTAGCTTCCCAACCCCTATCCCGTGAGAGACCACAAACCAACCAACAACCTCCCATGGGTTTTTTTAAACCACCCAACAAATATTTAAAATGAAATTTAAATATTTAAAATCTGTTTGAAATCCATAGTTCAAAATTCCACCACCAACATTAAATGAATTTTTATATTGCTTTTAATTTTTTTCGCTATGGCACCACTAGTGAGCCACCGGTGGCTTTGCCTGGGGGCCACCACAGGTTCTCCTAATGGGTAGATTGGGTAACTTTTATTCAAATAGGCATAACTTTCACGTAGATTGTCGAATTTTCAACTTCTTATACTCAATGGAAAGATGTTTCAAGCACTACATTGTGGTATAGGTTTGGTTTCCTAATTTTTTTGTTTTGACTAGTTATTGGAGCTTGAAATCATAATGTTCTCCGTTATAGAGTTTTGAGCATAAATTTTGCATACAAAATTAGTTTTTCAATTTTGAATAGGTGTTGGAGAGCATGTTCAATTTACTTAACAGTGGTGTTGATAGTTCCTCAATTTTATGAAAAGAGAGTTTTGTACTTGTTTGAACACTTGTGGGTTCTTGAGATTCAAGGTGTGATTTTGTGAGCATCCAAACGAGTCAAGAGGAAAAACCTTGAGAGACCACATGCTTTCATGTGTTTTCATGATGGTATAGTTGATTATCAGTTTGGTCCTTCCTATTATAGGTTTATAGATTTTTTAGAGTTAGAATCTGATGATGACAAGGACACAAGTTGTCTTTGGTTTTGAGGAAATGGATTGACACAAGTAGAAACTTGGAGTCTTGTATACGGGTGATAGTTGACTGCATGTACAACATTGGTGATGATTATGGTGTCATAAATATGTAGGTACATTTGAGAATTGGTACAACATGATCATGTATGTGGTTGATTGGTGGTGTTATGTTTTGGTGTTAAGAGGTTGTTCTTATTTCCTAGATGCTTGTATGGTTCCTTGACTATGGTTACTTGTTTGTGGACATGTTTGGAAAATAAGATCTATGGTTGATTTGGTGTTTGAGTCTTGTTGTCTACAAGATTATCTTCTTTGATATCTTGGTTTGTAGGTTACTAATGTGATGATGAGTTTACATGTTTTAGTGTTGGGATCTACAAGTTATGAAATCCCTGGGTATACACAAATCCTTAGTTGTAGTAGAATGAATTGATGTGGACTGTCTATATCCATGAGATTTATTTAGTGTTTATGTAGAATTTGTTAGTTGGCCTTGTTTGTGGTCATTTATGCATTGGTATTTTTCTTTGGGGTGAGAGGATGGATGGTTAGTGTACCTGATTAGTCAGTTGTTGGGAATTTTAGCATGTGTCTTTATCACAATGTCATTATAGACTGATTAGATTTCATTGGTTACACTTTCAGTGGGATATTTTGACAGTGATGACTTGACGGTGTAGGATCGGTTCCTAATTGTTTGATAGCGGTTGTATCTTCTTGGCTTGGAGATATTGGTTCTACTTGATGAATATTGGCATTTTAGTTGCATGTGTGTGGACTTGGATGATCTTCATGGAGGATATGGTTGTCATGATGCCATGTGTACCTTAGTTTCATGGTTCAGTGGGAGTTGTTGGTAATGATGTGGATTCACCATTTGATGGTGGATGATCTTCTTTAGTGTTTGCAAATGTTTTTATGGAGGAGCTCTTAGATCTTGTTGCTACAGAAGGTTTCCTTCACATTTGTAGGTTCACTATTTGGACATGGTTCTCTTCATGTTGATTGGAGATGTTGACATCTTGGTATGCCATGGAGGACTTTTAGTCTTTGGTTGAGATGTCATGGCTTATCAATTTTGATAGGTGTTACATTGGTTTAGAGGATGATTTGGTATTATGTCATGTTATACTCTTGATTACATGTTTAGAGTTTTTTCATGATACATGTTCTCTTGATACCATGATATGTTCATTGAAGCATATGATCTCCTAGGAGGAGATGGTTAGATCATTTTGTCATGTGAATGTTCCTAATTCCTTGGTTGGATATGACATTTGATCTTGTTTGGTTCTCTTTGTATTGAGTAGATGATAATTTTATTGATTACTTCATGATGATACCATGTTGCATTTGGAGTTTGGTATGGACAGATCAATTATAGGTGCTCATGGATACTTGAAGAATTAGGTGAGGCTAGAGTTATCTTGTGATTAGAGACATGTGTTGAGATAGTTACTCTTCATGAGATTTCAATAAAATTCTAAGGAGGGTATGTGCAGGATCATCATGGAAAAAATAGGCCCTTAAGTGGCAATGAAAATTCAAAAAAATCAGAGTTAGACAACTTGACGTAAAAATTTGAATAAGCTATCTATATTATTTCAAAAATATGTAAGAATAGAATCTGTAGAAAATTGAAGGTAGTTTCTAAACTACTAGGTTTATTTTTAAAAAAATTCTATTTGGTGAAAATTTGAAATTTCAATGCAGTAGTACTTAAATTTCAGGGAAAAAATATGTAGGTGTATGTTTGACCACCCTAACCACAATAAAATGATAATATTTTTTTATAAGATTTTAGATATAAGTAGAGGACTCATGTCCCGATGTGATGCATATTTTTTTGTAACTTTTTTCCAAGTAAATAATTAATTATGAATTTTTTATTACAACTTTTAAAAAATATAAAAACTCGTATGTTTGACCACCTTCATTTGGTCAAAACTTCATGAAATTCATTTTTTTTTAATCCTATAGTATGCGAAGTATAGAATGTGATGCATGTTTTGGATTCAAAAAATGTGATACCATTTGAAAGCTATAGATGTTTTTCAATCAACCTATCAATCAGGACTTTAGTTGTAATTCAAATAGAAAATGAATAATAATAATTTATTAAATTCAACGTACAACATAATTTATATTGGTGGAAAACTGAGAATCTCCTTTAAAAACCTTTTTCACTTCATCAATTGTGGGTGAAAAAAAGTCGTCAACCACATGGGCAAAGTCTAGAAAAGCAAGGTAAGCTATTAAACACGTTTTTTGTGTTGAGTTCTTAGTGTAGACACCTAAATTTGACCACTTCCATATGGTCATAATCCCATCATTTATTCGTCTAATCCATCTATATTAATTAAATGACACATTTAATTAATATTATCTCCTTTCCCTAAGGATCCCAATTTTTTTTAATTAAATACTTTATCCTTTACCATTTCCTCTCCAAATTAAATAAATGCATCAATTTATTTAATTTAGTCAATTATCCTCTTCAATTTTAAATTCATTCTTTCTCTCTCCTTGTCCCATCCTCCATAACCTTTTCACTAAGCAAGATTAATTTAATTAATCCTTCATTAAGATGTGCATATCTTTAATTAGGATCAATGTCACATCCTCCAAATCTAGCCACTTTCCTCTAATCACCATTAATTAGCCTAATCACCCGTTTGCATAATCTTAATCCTAATCACTTACCCTTTCTAGCCTGTCCTTAAGTCAACCTTCTTGGTACTTACCTCTTTTGAGTTGACCTCTTCTCCATGTGAATTAAAAACTCACATTTATTCCCCCTATGCATTTGTCTTCCCCATGACATCTCATATGTCACATCGTACCCATGGGACAAAAACCCCTTTTAGGGGGAATCTTCTCTTAACCATTGGTTTCTTCCAAAAAGTGAATTAAAAATTCACTTTTATTCCTCCAAGGCCATCTCCAATCCCCATGGTGACAAGAGTGGACTTTCTAAAAGTCCCCACTTGTCACTTTCAACCCTATATGGGGCCAAGGAATACCTTTTTAGGGACCACATGGCCTTTTCCATGTCACGTGTACCCTTGCCATCTCACCTTGTCGTTTGGACACTTCACCCACCACATGGCGAGATGTGAGGGCTTGTGAGTCCTCAACTCACCATAGCCCTCCATCTTGGCCATGGTGGCTCAATCTTGACCATTGAATCCTCTAGAGAATTCAAAATCCTCTATAAATAGTCCCCTCTTCCTTCATTAAAGGATCTTGCATTTTAGAACTCTACCTCCATTAGTCACACATCTACGACCATTATTGAAAGTTATCAATCCAAGGAGCACACATCAAAGCGATATCAAGGGCCAACCAAAAGATCAATTCGAGACAAAGTATAATCATTTTGTTTATCTTCATCTTTCTTTGTTTTGAATCCAACTAGGCTAATCATTTGAGGTGTTAGGTGTTTTGTACTTATCTTGCATTTTAATTCATTTTGCACTTTAAATAGGTATATTTCTCCTATTCACTTATGATTGGCGTGTCCTAGCCAAATTCCAAAGCAAGCCCAAGGCTAACCCCTAGGTATTAAGGTTTGTGTCAGAAATATCGGATATTTGAATCATTTGAATCAGATATCTCATATATTTTATATATGATTTAAAAAAAATGTAATATAGTTTATAATATATGATTTAAAAAATGCAATAAATAGTTTATAGTTTATTTTAATATATCTAGTTTAGAATATACAATATAGTTTATAATTTAATATACAATATACAATTTATGATAATCTCTTACAAAATTATGTATACTATATACTATATTATATTATTATGTATAATATTTAAATATTATAATGTATTTATATATATATTACTGATATATAAAATATTATATAACTAATTAATATTACTAATATATAAAATATTTAAATATTATCTCTTTCCCCCTCTCTCTCTCCCTCCCTCCCTCTCTCCCCTTCTTCCCCTCTCCCTTCCCCCTCCTAATTATCTCTCTCTCTCTCCTTCTATCTCTCTCCATCTCTCTCCCTTTCCCTCTCTCTCTCCCTCCCTTTCCCTCTCTCCCTCTCCCTTCTCCTATTTCTCTCTCTATCCCTTCTTACCCTCTTTCCCTCTCCCTCCCCACTCCTAACTCTATCTGTCTCTGTCTCTGTCTCTCCCTCTCCCTTCTTCCCCTCTTCCCATCTCCCTTCCCCCTCTTAATTCTATCTGTCTCTCTCTATCACTCTATCTTTGTCTTTGTCTATCTATCTCCCTCCCTCTCCCCTTCTTTCCTTTCCCCCTCTCTCTATCTCTATATATATCTCTCTCTACCTGTCCCCTTTTCCCCTCTCCCTTCCCCCTCCTAATTCTCTCTCTCTCTCTCTCTCTCTCTCTCTCTCTCTCTCTCTCTCTCTCTCTCTCTCCTTCTCCCCTCTCCCCTCTCTCCCTCTCTCCCCTCTTCCCCTCTCCCTCCCCTCCTAATTCTCTCTCCTTTCCCTCTCCTCTCCTTTTCTCTCTCTCTCTCTCTCTCTCCTCTCTCCTTTCCTCTCTCTCTCCTTCTCTCTCTCTCTTCCTCTCTCTCTCTCCCTTTGCCTTTCCTCTCTCTCTCTCCTTTCTCTCTCTCCCTCTCCTCTCCCTCTCCTCTCTCCTTCTTCCCCTATTACCTCTCCCTTCCCTCCTAATTCCCTCTCTCTCCCCCTCTCTGTCTCTCTCGATCTCCCTTTCCATCTCTCTCTCTGTCTCCCTTTCCCTCTCTCTTTGTCTCTCCCTTTCCCTCTCTCTCCTCCCCCTCTCTCTCTCTCTTTCCCACCCTAAACCTCCTAATTACTCTTGGGTCTATGTGTGAAGAATTCGGATATTCGATTTATAACACCAAAATCTTACCGTTACAATACATTTTGAAATGTTTTTCAAATCAAATATCGGATTTTATCCAATATCGGATTTGTGGGCCATAGGAAAACCCCAAGTGGGCCATTTTGGGCATCCCAACAGACCCTACATTCTGTTTGCAGGCTTTGCAGGTGACAAAAGCATGATTTTAGATAGGAAGAGACAAATATCAACTTTTTGGAGCATCTTCTACTCAAATTTGTCATAAGAAATCATTTTTTAGTATCTTTTTGGAGGTATAATGGGGAGTAGTAGTTGTGAGAAGCAAAAATGTAAGAGAAAGCTTACAAAGAAAAAAATGAAGCATATAGACAAAGAGATAAATAAATTCATATGAAGAGAAGACAAGGTATGTCAAGTATTGGTGAACTTGAGCCCTTTGGTCTTTCAAGTGAAGAGGAAATTGAATATGTTCAAGGTGAAAATTTTGAACATGATATTGAAATTGGGAATGGAAATGTAGAAATTGATATTAAAAATGTTCAAGGTGAAAAATGTTGGAATTGAAGATGTTGAACATGATATTGAAATTGGGAATGAAATTATTGAAATTGATATTGAAAATGTTCAAGGTGAAAATGTTGGAATTGAAGATGTTGAACATAATATTGAACCAAGTGTAAATTATGTTTCACCAAATTACATGAGAAATGAAGAACCTTGTGTGGAAGAAAGACATATTCCAAATTCAAGACCTTCAAGAACCCCTAAATGGTTACTTGAAATTGATGCAAACATTATAAACAATTTTGAAGGCAAGAGGTCAACATGAACCGTTTGGTTGTGGGCTACACAACTTTTCAACCAATATTTTAGCAATAAGACATTGACTGAGCAATGCCAAATTTTTGTACAATTGCTAAAGATACAAAAGATGAGACCTTTGCTAGCCAAATTGAAGATTCGTGTGAACAAGAAGACCGAAAAAATTCTATTATTAAAAAAATATTTTTAATGCTCTCAAGTCTATTAGAAAAAAAAATAAGGAAAAAGATAAGAGAGCTGCTTGGAGAGTCAATACAACTGCCCTAGTAAGCCATCAATTGAAAAAGGCTCTCTTTATGAAACAAACTTTTATTGATTTTGACATAAATCATAAAACTTTGGATAGAGAACTTGCAAGAAGAGAAATAATAGATGATCCTCTTCAAAATGATACATGGTATTTTTCTAGGAGGCTTCCACGTGTTGATAAGAAGCTAACTGATAATGTAAAGTAGGTAATTCAACAATTTTGGCATGATAACTCTAGAGTATCACCCAATGCAAAGGATGTTTTAAAGTTAAGAATTGGCAATCAAGACCGTACACCGCATCCTAAACATTTCTTGGAATCAAGCTAAACAATGTTGTTCAATTTTTTTATTGAAACACATCCAAATATGGAAACCTCACAAAGGAATTTTGAAGGTTTGAAGCCATTTTATTGTGTGACTCTTAAAATTCGTAATACTTGTTGTTGCAAATACCATGTGGAGTTTTTAATGTACCATAAACTATTATGCTATATCCATTCTACTTTGCATACTAATGAAATTTTGCAGGAGTGTGGTGCAATGCATTTTTCGAAATCATCAAGGGACTTGCTAGATCTATTTTTATGTTCTAGAGATGGTGGCTGTCTTTTCTATAAAAATGATTGTTTAAATGCGAAGTGCTCACAATGTGGTGGCTTATCAAAGTTTGTTCAATGTTTTCATGAGGGTTCTGAACATGAATTTGGAAAGAAGATTGTTGAGAAAAAGAGATATGATATAGTCAAATATACTTTGTAGAGTGGAGGTGAAGGTTCTAGATGGGAGTTGGTTACAAAAGAATGCAGTGTTGCTGATTTTATTTCAGATTTTAAGGACAATATTTTCTATAAGTATGCAAGGAATAGCCATAGGTCTCAATGGTTGGATCAAAAATTTAGGATGTGTAAGGACTCTTTTCCGATTGACACTGTTATATTAGTGGTTGATTTTGTAGAAAACTACACATGGCAACCACAAAATGAGGTACAATCTCAGTATTATAATTCGATTCATATTGCTATTTTTTTCCACATAACATATAGACATGCACCTGATAGTATAGAAGAGGATCAAAAGATAATCAGAGAGTCATTTTTATATGAGTGATGATAGATCTCACTTGTTTGAGTATGTCCAACATTGTTTCAAGATTTTTTTTGAGTTCTTGTAGGAGCATGATATAGTAGTGGGCCGACATCTCATTTGGTTAGATAACTGCACAAGTCAATTCAAGAATGCTTGTATATTTGATTGGTTGAGTAGAATGCATGTAGAGAGGGTTGTACCTCATATTTGGAGTTTTTTTGAAGCTGAGCATGGGAAAGGGGAGCATGATGGAGCAGGTGTATGTGTAAAGAGAGCTCTAGTTAAAGAGCAATTAAAAATTTTAAGAAAAAAATTTAGTGATGCACGTTCTATTGTTGATTGGTGTAGTTCAAAATTATCACACCTGGAAGGACACTTAATTCAACAATGCA
Organism: Sequoiadendron giganteum; assembly: GCA_007115665.2. Taxonomy (NCBI): domain Eukaryota; kingdom Viridiplantae; phylum Streptophyta; class Pinopsida; order Cupressales; family Cupressaceae; genus Sequoiadendron; species Sequoiadendron giganteum. Next base: position 912,057,108 of record CM021100.1, on the reverse strand, counting down.
CAAATTCTTTTGGTTTTTTGAGGAGGGTATAGTGGGAGGTAGATTGGATTTTCATACAATCAAAGATTCTTCAAAGATGCATTCATTTTGAAGCTCAAATGCAAGCACATGGACCATTTGGACATGAGAGTTGGTTGTTTTTGTCAGAGTTGTATTCAGTGTGAGTGGGATCAATGAGAGTCAAGTGAGTGGGTGGATACATGGGTTCCACAGTATCTAACTCCTTTATCTCAAACAATATCCATGACAAATGACACAATGGAAATTTCAGTTGATTACAACAATCTTTTAGATCTACAACCAGGACATGTTTTTGTAGTTGTTGCATCATAAGGGAATGAAGAGAGATCAAACTATTGGTTGGCTCGATGTGTGCGGGTAAAGCATAAGCTAACACAACCGATGGAACTTGATGATGGGTTTGTGTATCCTACAGGTTTAGTTGTGGTTATAGGAACTTGGTTGCGAACATACATGATTAGAAAGAATGGCATACCTGCATTTGAAGACTACGAGAAACAAAAAACCATTCTCATGTATTTGCACCTTGTTATAGCAACAAATGTTAAGTTGTTGAAGCATCATGCCAAACCAAAGACAAAACAACTATGGACACTTAGTAATATTGATCATGAAGAAATATTGGATACTCTTAAGCAAAGAGATGACCCTTCAGGCACACTTGAATAACATATTCAAGAATGGAAGGTACAATGCTTAGGTTCATTATGCTTAAGTTCATTTGTGTTCTTTATTTAATAATTGAAAAAACTAATTGGTTGGCTGATGGGATAGTTAGGACAATTGTTTTGGTTATAAATATGTGTTCCCAACTCAAATTGAGGGGTTGGTGAAAAGTGAAGAAAGAAGAATATGTTGTTTAAGACTCTTTTTCTCTGTATTTTCATACATTGTGGTCTACAAAATGATTTTGCATGGATTTGTATGTGTTTTTACGACACAATAATCAATTGGAATATATATAGTAATGTATTACCTTTCATTTGATTTGGACTTTGTCACAATGTTGCTTCATGTTTGAAATTTTGTCATCTTATTGAACATATGTTCATGTGGGGAACATGCTAAAATAAGCATGATTGCAACTTCGTGGGTATGAAACTGATGTAATAGTTGAAGAATCTGAAATTAAGGTAATGCTCTAATATGGATACAATAATTTTAAAGCTTTTAGTTCCATATGCATCTTTTTGCACTTTTTCTATCTATTATCCAAACAAAGAATTCTCTTCAATCTGTTTTCATTTAGTCTTATTACTGACACATTCTGCTACTATGGTTGATCCGGTGGATATTTTCAGTGAAAATTGAAGTGTCTCATTCTCTCCAGAATCAGCACCATCAGAAAGAGCTCGACGTCCTGATTCCAACGCAACTCGAACGGAGCGAAAAGGAGTCTGTTTGTGCAAATTATGGCCAGTCAAACCTTGGGTCAAACTGGGATCAGAGGGTGTCCAGGAAGCGAAAAAAATGATGTCGTCAAAAGTTGTTGAAGTTGGCATCATTGTGAAGAGCTCGTTAAGACGATTCTGACGGCGTTTGTTTCATCGAAATCCGACATCGTATGCTCAAGATACAGCTGGTCAAAGTTTCGGGTTGACTTGGTGGACTTGAAGGTACAGTGATGACGTCATCATCCGTACAGATGACGTCAGCATGCAGTACGAAATCCAAAATAGACCAATCAGAAGTTGACACGTGGCACTCCGTACGGTCAGTACATGTCGACGTGGCACAATGATGTGGCAGGTGACGTCAACAAGGTCAACAAATCATGCGTTGACATGTGTCATTCGTAACCAGTCAGCAGATACGTGGCAGGAACAATCAGCATCCGAGTTGGCAGGACATGTCATCATCTAATCGGCAGACATGTTGGCATCCAATCATCTCTGGCAGCGAATCATGTTTCGACACGTGTCAGGTCTTTGGCGTTCGGGTTGTTAAACAAAGTGTTAAAAATGGTGAACGGGCTTGAACCCATGATCTCCGCGCGGAAAACCAACCCCACAACCGTTGCACCCGCGAGCGAAATCCTTACTTAGAGTTGGCAGGGTATTATTTTGATGATTATATTTTACTAATTTTAAAACAAAACGGTGGCCGGCGGGTTTGGAACCGCCGACCCCCGTCCAACCAAAACGTTTGTGCACCGTTGCACCCTTGAATCAGTCTAAAATAAACGTGGGTTGTATTCGTTTTGTCAAAGAGTTGAACCCGAATTCTAACTATAAGCCTTTTTAAGGTTATTTGTTAGGATTAAATCAAAATAAAGACATATCTTTAACAAAAGCCCGATATTGAAAAATTAAACGAAGGGCCCTTAATTATTTTGAAGGATTATTAAGGGATTGATTTTGATTTACATGTAAATATGGGTGATTTTATAACCTTATGGTTATTACCCATATCGGGCAAATTTATTGTATAAAAGAAGGGGTGTGAGGTGAGAGTGGAGATAAAGTTTTTTTCAGGTGATGAAGTATTGAAACAGGTGATACGAAGAGAGGTGTTGGAGATTTTTCAAGCCATTTTTGTACATTGGAGTATTGTTATGCTGCCAAAGTGCTAGAAGAAATGGTTTTTGGTGCAATTTTGTAATTGATTTGGAGATTAATCGGATCGGTCTCTCTATTGGAGTGGACCCGGAGACGTAGTCACGTTTGTAGCGAACTCCGTAATCAAACGCTGTTTGCATCTCTTTCTCCATTCTTTTCTCTCATTCTATTGTTATCACCTTGTCATTTTAATTATTTCCATAAGTTAATTTTGATATTATTAACTTGGAATAATCATTGTAAAAGTTAAGCATTCAATCTGCAATTTAGTCTAGATCCGTATACAGATCAATGGTAAACTATATTTTCAATGTCATTGGTAGTGAGGATCTTGACATTCACTTCAAATACATTGAAGCAACAACCAAAATTAGACAAATCAAGGAGGTGGAACATATAACCAAAGAGTCAAACTTCTAAATGTTTGTGATCGATTTGGATTTGTACAATGCTTAATTTCATTAGTGTTCTTTATTTAATACTGATATTTTGTATACTCTTGCAATGCTTTTTCATGAGAATTCTCCTCATTTTGTACCAGACTTTCCAGATGCTTCATTTTTCAAGTAGTTCTTTCATATTTTGGAGCTGTATAAGAAAAAAATAGAGCATTGTAACTCATTTTTCATAGACATAGCATTGAGAAACACACTTTGTAACAAATTTTTCAAAGCAAAGACATATTTAAATCTTGTATCTACTGTAAGAACACATTTTCTCAATAAAATTTTAGTATTTTTCCTTCTTAATAGTTGTTTCATTATGTGCAAATGAATGATTGATTATGTTTTTCTATGTTTTATGTTTAAACCTCAAAAGAATTATCTCATTTCCAACACTTTCAGTGAACAAAAACAATTAAATAAACTACCAATTGATTAAATATACTACCAATTGACAGAGCATTGAATAAATATGACCAAATATAATGATTATGCAATTAATAAACAATGTATCAAGATACTACCATTTGCCAGAAATCAATGAACAAAAACACTACCAAATTGATCAAAAACAATTCCGAGTAACAGCTTGTCAAAGATTGTTGTCCTTTTGCACTTTGGACTCTTAAGGGATTTCGTCGGTTGAACATAGCTTGAACTGCTTCAACCTATTTGGTGCGAAAGGGGACCATACCTAACCTAAACGTACCCTTCTGAACATGTTGGAAGAATCATTTTGGTTGCATGAGTTATAGAACAAAAGTTAAACCCCTTTGCAACTTTACACTGCTTGTGTCTAATACTTTTTCCATCAACTGAAAGTATGACAACACAAAAAAATTCTCTGTGATATCAAAAACCGAGAGAGGTTATTGTAGAGGGGCCCAACATGATCTCGTAACCTTAGACAAAAATTTTGTAGGAATCATGATTTCTAAGTAACAACCCGTCAAATATTTCTAACCCTTTGCACTTTGGACTCTTAAGGAGTTCGTCGGTTGAACGTAGCTCAGACTGCTTCTGCCTATTTGGGTGCGAAAGGGGACCATGGATAACCTAAACATACCCATCCAGATGTGTTGGAATAGTTGGTTTGGTTGCATGAGTTGCATAATAAAATTTACACCACTTTGCAACTTTACATTGCTTGCATCTAACACTTTTCCATAAACTGAAAGCATGACACCATGGGAAATCGCCTCCGAGATATCAAAAACTGAGAGAGGTTATTGTAGAGGGTCCCAAAATGATCTCATAGCCTCAGAAAAAAAGGTTTTAGGCATCACGACTTCTGATTAATAGCCCATCAAATAGTGTTGCCCTTTTGCACTTTGGACTCTTAAGGGATTTCGCCAGTTAAATGTAGCTCAGACTGCTTCGGTCTATTTGGGTGCGAAAGTGGAGCATACCTAACCTAAAGTGCCCATCTGGATGTGTTGGAATAGTCAATTTGGCCGCATGAGTTGCAAAACAAAATTTACACCCTTTGCAACTTTACACTGCTTGCATCTGACAACTTTTCCATCAACTAAAAGCATGACACCATTGGAAAATGCCTCCGAAATATCAAAAAATGAGAGAGGTTATTGTAGAGGGGCCCAAAATCATCCCATAACCTTAGACAAAAAGTTTGTAGGCATCATATTTTCTAAGTAACAACTCGTCAAAGATTGCTACCCTTTTGCACTTTGGACTCTTAAGGGATTACACCGGTTGAACGTAACTCAAACTGCTTTGGCTTGTTTGAGTGTGAAAGGGGACCATACCTAACCTAAACGTACCCATCCAGATGTGTTGGAATAGTCAGTTTGGTCACACGAGTTGCAGAATGAAATTTACACCCCTTTGCAACTTTACACTGCTTGTATCTAACACTTTTTCCATCAACTGAAAGCATGACACCACAGGAAAACGCCTTCGAGATATCAAAAATCGAGAGAGGTTATTGTAGAGGGGCCCAACACAATCTCGTAGCCTCACACTAAAAATTTGTAGACATCACGGTTTCTGAGTAACAACCCGTCAAATATTGTTGCCTTTTTGCACTTTGGACTCTTAAGAGATTTCACTGGTTGAACGTAGCTTAGACTACTTCGACCTGTTTGGGTGCAAAAAGGGACCATACCTAATCTAAGTGTACCTATCTAGACATGTTGGAATAGTCATTTTGGTTGCACAAGTTACAGAATGAAATTTACACCCCTTTGTAACTTTACACTACTTGCATTTGACACTTTTTCCATCAATTGAAAGCATGACACCATAGGGAAACGCCTTCGAGATATCAAAAACCAAGAGAGGTTATTATAGAGGGCCCAACATGATCATTTACCCTCAGAAAAAAAAATTGTAGGCATCACGGTTTTCGAGTAATAGCCCGTCAAAGATTGTTGCCATTTTGCACTTTGGACTCTTAAGGGATTTCGTCGGTTGAACGTAGCTCAGACTGCTTCGTCCTGTTTGGGTGCGAAAGGGGACCATACCTAACCTAAATGTACCCATCCGGACGTGTTGGAATAGTCGATTTGGTTGCATGAGTTACATAATGAAATTTACACCCCTTTGCAACTTTACATTGCTTGCATTTGACACTTTTTCCATCAACTAAAAGCATGACACCACGGGAAAATGCCTTCAAGATATCAAAAATTGAGAGAGGTTATTTTAGAGGGGCCCAACACAATCTCATAGCCTCAAAAAAAAATTTTGTAGGCATCACGGTTTCTGAGTAACAACCCGTCAAAGATTTTTTCCCTTTTACACTTTGGACTCTTAAGGGATTTCGTCGGTTGAACGTAGCTCAGACTGCTTCGACCTATTTGGGTGTGAAAGGGGACCATACCTAACCTAAACGTACCCATCTAGAAATGTTGGAATAGTCGGTTTGGTCAAATGAGTTGCAAAACAAAATTTACACCCCTTTGCCTTTACACTGCTTGCATTTGACACTTTTTCCATCAACTAAAAGCATGACACCACAAGAAAATGCCTCTGAGATGTAAAAAAACGAGAGAGGTTATTGTAGAGGGGCCCAACATGATCCTGTAGCCTCTGAAAAAAAGTTTGTAGGCATCACAGTTTCTGAGTAACAGTCCGTCAAAGATTGCTGCCCTTTTGCACTTTGGAATCTTAAGGGATTTCGTTGGTTGAATCATCATTGTTTGAGTTCCAAGTTTGTTTGTGAGACAAGTAGTGATCGATTTTGATGTGTCTACCCTATATATGGTTTCCCAAAGTGTTGGAAAAGTGTCTGAAACCTGGGTGTCTTATTTGAGTCTTGTAACCTTAGTGAATGTGTTCTATTTTGTGAGAAGCCTTAAAACTTGAGGGATGGTGCCTTTATATACAAATTTTCAACCCCTTCTCAAGTTTGGAGAGTGTCCTTATATACCTATCATCTATCCCAACCATTTACAACCAATTTTTAATCAATTTGTTAAGAAAACTTCATTTTTGCACTTTCTTGCAAAAGTTGCTTGACAACATTTTAGCAACTTGACAACTTTTTACATTTTTTGACAAATGGCCCCAAATCACTTCAAAATGACTCTAAATGAATCCAAACGATCATGGATGACCTTATTAGACCCAAGAAACATAAAATCAACCAAAAACCCAAAATAATCACCATGTATGCCTATGGGGCTCTTGATGCCCCTGCATCAGTGGACAACCATTAAAGCATAAATGATATAGGAATTTTGTCACATGTATTATATTTGCAGCTGCCCTTGTAGAAATGTATGGAAAGTGTACAAAAAACTTCATAACTAGGCTTCTCATATCCTTTGACATGTGTATCAACATAAAACTATGATATTTTTTGAATTTCAATGTAATGATAATCCAATATGAAATATATAGTGTGAGACAATAAAATTTGTGTATTTAAACTTTAAAGTTAAAATATTAAAATTTACCATTGTTCTTGTCTTCAAAGTTGTTTAAACTATATAATATAACCATAATATAACTAAGCAATATATGATATAATTTAACCATTATTAATTATTTTTGATTGTGGTTCTATTTAATATAACCATTATTTTTTATGCTATTGTACATTGATATTTAACCATTGCTCAAGATTTAATTTTTGAAGAGTTTAAAAATGCACATCAGGGACAAATTATTTCAATTCTCAACTTCTATATATCAAATTATGCAATAATCAAGTGTATGTCCATATACAAAAATGTCATCAACGCCAACTCAAACAAAGTTTTATAAAATGTGGCATATGCCATCTTGATGTCTATTCAAAATATACATGCCAAAATGTCTATCTCATCCTAAACTACTGGTGGATCATCAAAATGGAGCCTATTTGAAGCACTCTTTGGCTCTGAAGGTACCTGCACAAAAAAAATTCAAACCACAATTGAGATTAGTTATATTATATAATTTAAAATCGAATAATTAACATCAAAATCAATATATATTGAATTATAATTGAACTCTAAAATTGAAATCTTGATTACCTCATGTCTACGTCTCTTCAAATGGTCACTTGGAGTCCTAGAATATGCCCCTCTCAAAGAACCAATCAAACCAACTTTTGCAATGCCAATCTATATATGTGAACAAAAACATAAAATTGATACAAGTTAGCATACAATTGTCAGTAATAGGAACATATTTACCAAACACAAAATAAAATTAAACACATACCTCTTTAGGCATCTCTTTTTCTTTATATCCTTCAGGTGTTTCGACACCTCCTCCTTGAGGTGTTTCAAGACCTACTCTTTGAGGTGTTCCAACACCTACTCCTTCAGGTGTTGTGACACTTTTCAACAAGGATGTGTAGCTCATAACCACCTGTACATAAAAATGATAAGTATTTTAAACTACCAATCTATGTCGATGTATGTATAATCACTATAAGATCTTAAAAATCTTAATTCAATCGAATTTGAGTTCAATTACCTTTCCCTTATCTACCATTGCTCCTCCAGAGTCTGGAAAATGCTGCACCTCGCTCGCACTAGGTGTTTCCTACAAGAGGAAAATAAGATAAACATATAAGTTAATATATAGTTTCATTAATGACAATTCAAATGAAAAACAAGTATATAATAAAAAAAATTAAACAAGTGAGTGCGAAAATATATACCGCATGCATGTCGAGGCCAAATGAAATGGCCATGAGGGTGCTATCAATAACCTATAAAAGCTCCTCCTTAGACATCAACTATTAAATAAACCATGTAAATAAATATTAGTACTTGATACTATCTCTTATTAATATTCATTTAAAAACAAATGCAAGTTATGGAATTACAACTTAAATCTTACCTATGTAACTATTCCAACATCCCCCTCTCTTGTACAAGAAGACTCTATAGGGTGTGCTCTAATCCCTTGCGTCTGATCTCCTATATCATCCTTATCATGGAGGTCAAAATTAGAAGTGTCAAAGGGATGCTCAACGGGTTGTACAAGAGGACCCAAGCATATTTGGTGGTACATAGTGCAAGTATGTGGCACATAGATATGTGGACCTAAGGAGGATGATGCAGTAGCACTTGATCCATCACCAACATCACCAACATGTGGCTGAGCTATTGTAGCAGTATGGGAAACCAAAAGATCACTCAAAGAGTGAATATCCATAATAGTCTGTGGCTACATCCTTGATAATATATGGATGATGTACTGGAGGTCGATGAGGAAGGGGAGGAGGGGGAACATATGGGCCCTAGACTACTCTAACTGCCCTTGGTCTATCCTGGGGCATACCTCCACCGACGCCTTGGAAGGGTTTAATGTCAATGTAATTGACATGTTGCCCTAACACAAACTCAATGTATAATATTTTAATAAAGTAAAATGGTACATCAGTATTGTTGTTGGGTGGTTTATCAAACACCATCCACCGACGATCCCAAAATTTATCTACAATATCATTATTTGTGCACCATTTTATAGAACATTTTGGTTTATTAATATTAATTGGCAGACCGATGCGGGGGTTAACAAATAAAGAGGCTATTTGGGATTTTTTTCTTTTGATATCTTTCACCTCTTTGTAAGATAATCCATTAGAGTAATATTCCCTCATGGTTTCTCGCCACGAAAGAATGGAATTATGTTGGGTGGAGAGGGTTTCTATATTTTTAATTATTTCTTTCAATGTGTTTGTTTTCTGGGATAATCGAGGGATTGTCTTATAAACATAAAAAATGCACCTCAATTGCTCCATTTTTTCACCAATTAATTGTTCAATTGATGGGCACATAGGTGATGGAGAGTTTGGCATTTGTGGGTTTTGATTCTTAGCCATAATTCCTGATTGAAGTTGAAAACTAATTAATCTAATTGAAATTAGACAATATAAATGAAATCATTTTAAAAAACCCTAGTTTTTAATAAAAATCAGTTAAAAACTAGTTAAAATTATACAAAACTAATACAAAAATTGATTAAAACAAAAAAAACCAAAAAATTACCTTATAAATCGGATATCAGGAAAAAATCGATATCAGATATGCCCCCTTACCATCGTTGTCTTAGACACTATGGCTGCCAAGGTTTAAAATGGTCGTTATATTACCCGATGCAAATCGGATATCCGATATGTATTACTTTGGGTTGGGCATTGCTATGGAGCAATGTACTGACACCCAACCCCAAAAAAAGTCAACTTGAGATTTTTTGTGTTTTTGGGTGAATGCAAAACACTACTTTTTTCATATCACCACTTTTTAGCCCATCATGATCCTGCACATACCCAAGAGCCTACACCTTGGTTGTACATGAGTTCAACATGGACCTATGAGGAGATTGTTCTTGGATGAGTCATGATTACTTATATATCCTGGAGGAGCATTCTCATTCTCCACTCTTGGTCTACTTGGTGGATTATCACTTGAGAGGTATTTCCCATTATTTCTTTCATGTGCATTATGTTTATCCTTTGTCTTCTCATGCATATGGATCTTGAGCTATGGATATTTGGTTATGGAGGGTTCATTTGAGGAGTTTTGGCATGCTTATCTGCTTATACATTGTGAGTACATTCATTGATGTTGAGTTTAGGAGATGCATTGGGCTGATTTTCTGATATGGGAATGGATATTTAGTTTGATCTTCTTTGGTTTGAGAGGCTTACATCCATGTTGATTACATGATATATATGTTGTGTTTGATCTATGAGTTTGAACAGGTTGGGTATTGTTATGGATTTTCTTTTGGGGTGTTATGGATGAGATCATACTTGACATAGTTTGCATTTAGAGGTGTATGTAGAAGGAAATGCTACATGCTTATGATTTGTAGATTCTCTCCTTTTGGTCTTGGTTATCTTCTTGCATGTTTGGTTTCACATGACATTGGTTTTGAGGTTTGGTAGAGCTATGGTGATCACTAGGCTTGTGGTGATCTGTTGTCACTTGGTTTTCGGGTGATGACATGGAGGCTCCTTTATCTTTATTTTGTTGGGTGTGGAGAACATGGGAGAATTATGGAGACCTATGGTGAGAGTTGTACTTACACACCTTATTGGTTTACATGTTTTGTATATTGTTGTGGATGTTCCTTGGTACTACATGATGTTGTTTACACCTTCTATGTGATGCTTGTGGTAGGCTTTGGATGCCTTGATCTTTTTCAGATTTGTATTACTCATGTAGTGGGAGTTCTTGGATGTGTATGTTCTTCATTGACAAGTTTTCACATGGAGCTTGTGCTTGTGGTTTATGGGTTGTTATGTTTATGGCGTCAATTTACTATGTTTGTATACCTTTGAGGTATGGATAGTTGGATGCGTTAGCATTTGTTGTGGGTGTTATTTTTAGCTATGGTGATTATATCTTGACGGCTACTAATACATACTTGTTACCTTTGGATTGAGTGTTTGCGTCTTCAGATATCAATTGGAGATGAGACTTATACTTCTTTGTGACATAGAGTGTGGCATCTTTTTGGATGACTTCTTATCTTTGTGTAGTAGCATGATGGAGGATGAGAGAATTCATGTTTGGGATGGAGGTCACCTTGTTTCTTGTTACCGATATCTTGATGGAGCACATGGAGCACTTTGATTCCTGTATGGTATATGCATGGCTATAGGTATTATTCCCTTGTTCATGTTTGAGGTTACTTATTACCTCTTATGTAATGTAAACAACAAGTGGGAGAATACTAGGAATTAGGTGTTGTACACCTTGTATAATGTTTATTATGTGTGTGGTGCACCTAGGGGGGCCTAGAAGTATGTGCATCACTAGGAGTTACCATTCTTGGGGCCACTTTATATGTTGTATATAACATTGGGATATAAGTTGAATGTAAGTTGTAAAATGTATTTATTTAATATTGGGAAAGTTAATTAATAAAGTACCCAATATTAAATGTGGGGTCATGGTTTTGTAATCTCATGGTTTTAGTCGTATGGTTTTTTGTAATACCACTTGGTGGTTTTGTGTGAGCTTGTTTTTATAATAGAAAACACAAGGGTAGTTGTCTAAGGTTAGCTGGTTGAGGTTTTGAGTCTTCTTTTGAAGAGTGCATATGCAAAGCATGACATGGGATGTGTGGTTACATGCTTGGACACATGGAGGATACATTGGAAAGGCTTGATGTTTCAGAGGTGTTCATGGAGGCTTTGAAGATGTACTGTAATGTCTATTGTTGAATAATACATCGAGCATGGATTCTTTTGGAGGCTGGATTTTACCCTCTATGAGGGTTTTCCCAAGGTATATCAAATTGTGCCATATTTTGATGGATATATTTTCTATTCTCTTGCATGTGGATTCTAAATACTTATTTACATAGATTTCTCTTTTGGATTATGTCAAAAAATTGTCATTAGATGGCTGCAAGTTTCCTTTCAATAGTCAACACATACTAGTGGGATGTTAGCCCAAAATTGATCTTCAAATTAAATTATGGAAAGCATGAAACTAGCCATATCCATGATAATCTGATTGTAAAGTTCTACATTGCATTCTATTGGGGTGTACAAGGGGCAGTCAAGTGTTGTATGATTTTATGCTAATTTAGGAATACTAAGAACTACTTCAAGATGTGAATTCCCCCCTTGATATAAGTGTAGGAGAAGAAGAGGCTGGCCTATTTGTTGGGAAAATTTCTAGTAGAAGTCTTGAAAGTGTAGGGTATGTGCAGGATCATCATGGAAAAAATAGGCCCTTAAGTGGCAATGAAAATTCAGAAAAATCAGAGTTAGACAACTTGACGTAAAAATTTGAATAAGTTATCTATATTATTTCAAAAATATGTAAGAATAGAATCTATAGAAAATTGAATTTAGTTTCTAAACTACTAGATATATATATATATATATATATATATATATATATATATTAAATCTATTTGGTGAAAATTTGAAATTTCAATGTAGTAGTACTTAATTTCAAGGAAAAAATAAGAAGTAGGTGTCTGTCTAACCACCCTAACCACAATAAAATGATAATAATTTTTTATAAGATTTTAGATATAAGTAAAGGACTCATGTATCCGTCTTACAGTCACATATTTTTGTATTTTTTTCCAAGTAAATAATTAATTGTAAGATTTTTTACAGAATTTTAAAAATACTATAAAACTTTATGTAATAATAGAGCCAATACCTTAACTTGGTCAAAACTTCATGAAGTTCATTTAAAAAAAAAAAAATCCTATAGTATGCGAAGCATAGAATGTGACACATGTTTTGGATTCAAAAAATGTGATACAGTTTGAAAGATATAGATGTTTTTCAATCAGCCTATCAATCGGGACTTTAGTTGTAATTCAAATAGAAAATGAATAATAATTATTTATTAAATTCAAATTAAAGAATAATTTATATTGGTGGAAAGCCGAGAATCTCCTTTAAAAACCCTTTTCGTTTCATCAGTTTAGGGTAAAAAAATAGTCGTCAACCACATGGGTGAATTCTAGAAAAGCAAGGTAAGTTGTTAAACACTTTTTTTGTGTTGACTTCTTAGGATTGGCATGTCCTAGCAAAATTTTGAAGCAAACCCGAGGCTAATCCCTCTCCCTCTCCTAATTCTCTCTCTCTCTTTTTCCCTCCCTTTCCCACTCTCCCTCTCTCCCTCTCTCTCCCCTTCTTCCCCTCTCCCTTCCCCCTCCTAATTCTCTCTCTCTCTCTCTCTCTCTCTCCTTCTTCCCCTCTTCCCCTCTACCTCCCCCCTCCTAATTATGTTTTTCTATCTCTCCCTTTCCCTCTATCTTTCTCTCTCTCTATCTCTCTCTCTCTATCTCTCCCTCTCTCTGTCTCTCTCACCTTCTTCCACTCTCCCCTCTCCCTTCTCCCTCCTAATTCTCTCTCTCTCTCT